>JAJMSF010000009.1:0-433473 GCA_030558275.1 Chernovozyma palmyrensis
GTAACTTGGGTAGAGTTGGTGTTATTGTGCACAGAGAAAAGCACGAGGGTGGTTTTGACTTGGTTCACATCAAGGACTCTTTGGAAAACACTTTCGTCACCAGATTGGCTAACGTTTTCGTTATCGGTACTGAAGCTGGTAAGCCATGGGTCTCTTTGCCAAAGGGTAAGGGTATCAAGTTGTCTATCTCTGAAGAGCGTGACAGAAGAAGAGCTCAGCAGGGTTTGTAAGGATAGAAATGTATAATAGATAAGAAGAATTGTAAAGCCGCAAGAGATTTCAATTCGAGGTTTGAACACCGGACTGTTACGCTTGTTACTTAGGTTTAAACCAGGCTTCTGTCCTGTCGACAGTAATAACCGTACTGAAAGGACTAATTTTCTCTTGCAACATAAGAAATTAAATAGTCTATAATATGCCTATTCATCGGCAGTTCTGATGGCTTACAATAGCACAAGGTACGATTGCTAGCTGATCCTATACTGTAATTACGAGAATCACGATAAGCACGAGGGCAATTTCTCAACACTCATCTTTTCAATTGAAACTGAATAGTCTACTGCCAAAATGACCTCAAGATATAGAGTCGAATATGCATTGAAGACTCACAGAAGAGATGAATTCATCGAATGGATCAAGCAACTATTGGCAGTTCCCTTTGTTCTTAGGGCGGATGCGGAGAATTATGATAACGCCTTTAACGAGCATATGGGCAATATTGAAGATTTCGAACAGTATGCCCTCTCTCAAGACGAGTTGATCGGAATAGAGTGCCAGAAGGGTTATCTACTGGTATTTCGAGATGTGGAGCGCCTAATAGAGCACACAATTATCATGGACAATCTAAATGAGAAAAGATCTCTGGAAGAACAGCTCTATAGCAGGCTCCGCAAGCTTGTACCTTCTGTGGGGAAATTTCATACTTCCTTACCTTTATGTGAAGCCTTTCTTAAGGAGGATGAGAGAAGGGCTATTTCAAAAAGAAGATTGGTTCTGCCATCGTTCAATGATGTGAGATCAATCCTCAACACTGCACAGGTATTGTCTCTTGCTAAGCTATATCGGGATCTGAAAAAGAATAATCCTACTGGGCAACGATTAAAGCTAATAACCTTCGATGGAGATGTCACGCTATATGACGATGGGCACTCGTTGACTTCAGACTCGCCTGTTGTATCCAGACTAGTTAAGTTGCTTTCTTTGGATCTATTCGTTGCAGTAGTAACCGCAGCCGGATACCCAGGACAGAGCGGTTCAGAGAAGTACTACCAAAGACTCAAGGGACTAATTGACGTGATAAAGACGTCATCGATTCTAAAAGAACACCAAAAGAGAAACTTGCTTGTAATGGGTGGTGAATCGAACTATCTATTTAGATATGATACGCAAACGGAGAACTTGAGGTTCATTGAGTCTAGCGAATGGTATTTGCCAGTGATGATGAATTGGAGCAAGGAAAAAATCGATTTTTTGATGAACACAACTCACAAGCACTTGCAACAGCTCCAGCAGAAATTGAAATTGGAAACCAAAACCTCCATTGTACGAAAGGAACGATCCATTGGGATTATACCAAACGATGACTATACGATTCTTCGAGAGCATTTGGAGGAAATGGTACTCTCATGTTCCATAAAATTGCAATCTCTTTTGTCTAAGGACATGCAAAAACTCGAAATCTTGAATGAAAACCAGAACTATATTGAAGACAGAGAGACAAGAGTCATGTTCAATGATGCTATCCGGGTTTGCGCTTTTAATGGCGGCTCTGACGTGTGGGTGGACATAGGCGACAAGAGTCTAGGGGTCGAGTCTTTGCAAAAATACTTGTGTCAAGACATTCCATGGGAGGAGCACAGCTACTGCCCTATTTTGAAATCGGAAAGCTTACACATTGGCGACCAGTTTGCAAGCGTAGGTGCAAATGACTTCAAGACCAGATTGAGTGCATGTACAGCCTGGATTGCTAACCCTAAGGAGACTGTTCGGATCTTGGATGAGTTACTAGAGAATTTGATTGGGGAATAGACATTAAAGGAACTATAGTACAAGATAAAAACAAAATACCATGAAAACGTAGGAACAATGGCTGTTCAGCAAACTACGTTTGAGGCGTCAGGCACAGAGAAGATTCGATCTTGACCGTTTGTCTGCCGTCGTCTTATTCTCTTTTGGGCCTGTTTCGGGACCATTCTATCTGCCGTGCCTTGCCCATAAGAATTACTAGAGAGCGCATCTGATTTTGCTTCTGCCTCTCCAAACCCCACTTCACCAACGCCTCAACGCCAAATCCCACATGAAACTAACATCTGAAAATGCAGAACCGTACATATAAAGGCTGATACTATCCTGATAGATCTGATAGGGGGCGATAAACAAACATCACGAGAACTGTACAAGTCGGTGACTACACGATGACCAACAACTTTTTTAAGCCGGAAACGGCACCTTATGTCAACTCAGAGAGTCAGAGAAAAGTGGCTCTCATTACCGGAGCCAATTCTGGAATAGGCTTTTTCACTGCATTGCATCTTTATTTGCACGGCTACGTGGTGTATCTTGCAGGGCGGACGGAGACCAAGGTATTAAAGGCTATAAAGGATCTCGAAGCAGAGGCAGAATCGAGAGTGGGAAAGTACAATGAAGAGCAAAAAAAGGCAAGGTTCCTTGGAGAGTTGTGCTACATTCATATTGACTTGTTAGATCTCTCATCGGTCAACACAGCGGTACAGGAGTTTGGGTCCAGAGAAACAAAGTTGCACATTTTAATCTGCAATGCGGGTCTCATGGGAGTCCCTTATAAGGAGACAAGCGATGGCTATGATGTTCAGTACCAGACAAACGTTGTCAGCCATCTTCTTTTGACAGTGAAGTTGCTTCCTTACTTGAAAAGAGAGATCAACCCAAGAATCATTTTGTTATCATCTGTTGGCCACAATTTTGCCTATAAGAACTTCCCTCCTGGTACCAAATTGAACAAAAAGCCAAATTCAATTTACACGTGGTTGCGATACGGTGTGTCCAAATCGGCAGCTATTCAGTTCGCCCAGGTGTTAAGTGTGAAGGTTCCAGAAATTTTGACAATTGCAGCTCACCCTGGGCTTATTATAGACACTGAATTGTACAACTACTGGAAGCAGCAGCCGGTTATTGGGTACTTTTTTAAGGGGTTTTTCGCTTCTGTTGGTGCAATTCTGGGTGTGTCTATCGAAGAGGGCAGTCTCACCTCTTTGAGAGGGGCGTTGGACCCAACTCTAACGGCAAAAAATGACAGCGGAAAGTATTTTGTCACGGGGGGCAAGGAAGCCACACCCTCTAAGGCTGCCAGCAACAAAGTAGAGGCTAAGAAGGTCTGGGACTGGAACTTGGAACAGCTTGAACAGAAAGGCTACTTGAGCAATAAAGACATCGCGGACTTAGTATGATGTACACACACTCCAGTCAGTTTTGTTTGGGCTAGTAATTCATGGATTAATGTTTGACAATTTTATCACCTTAGTAGACATAGACATTTGTGTTTTTCAGAAAAGATTGGAGTCCAGTCTCTTCTGTAATATATCTTTGGAGCTAAGATCTACGCTTGGGTGCAAATAAAATTCAAATTTTGGATTAATTCATTTCAATTTCACTTGCTTGGCAGGGAGGTAAGCGTGTAAGTTTTATGGCAAATGTCTGCATTTTAAGGCAAGATTATGCAAAAGTGCCACGCCCTACTATTAGCCACCTGTCCCACAGGGCCCTTAGCCTGTGATTTCAATGTACAGGATGCACCACATTCATGATCATCTACCTGACACAAAACCGATCTTATCAGTTATCAGACCCATATCTGTACAGCTATCAGTTCGTGCCACTGTTTCTCTTTACTTATAATATACAATATGTTTGGACCTTTCTCTTTATTATCGTGAGTATATCTCTTCTGAAGTATGCATTGCTTGAAAGCGCAACATGTGAGATCTTGGTGTTACTATTGTTGAATCTGCCACTGGAAGGGGGGTGGCGGGGGAATATTTCCTAACAAAATGCTAAAATACGGAAGACCTCAGTGATAGGAGACTTTCTCTATCTGTTTGGACTATCTCTTCAATAATGAATTAATACTGACGTCCTGAATTTTCATTTCCACAGTTTACCCCACAGTGGCCACCATCAAGGCCTTTGATACCTACCAGAGTACCGCCACTTCAGTTCTGGCCGGGAATGTAAACGTGGGTGGTATCCAAGTCCCCATTGTGACTTTATTCAAAAGGGCTACTTCTGAAGCTTCTCGTAATACCCTCTACCAAGAAGAGCTACTTCAATGTCACTTGGTCCAGACTCAGAAATGGCTCGTTTATTGGGTGGTTTTTGCTTCGTATTCTACCGTTGAGGCAGTTCTTCCTTTGACATCCTTAATACCCCTCTATTCACTCCTAAAAGCCTTATTTTTTGGCTGGTTGATATCACCGATATTCTTAGCCCCAAAAGAAATCAATCCCCAAGACCTCCAGAAAGACTGGAACAACTTTTCCCAGAGTGGATGTGGGTTATGCTTCTACGAGTACATTAAACCGTGGATCGAGAATAAGTTGGCATTCATTGCAAAATTTGATGTTTCGCAATTTGCAAGTGATTTATCGGTAAAATCGTATGTTCAAAGTGCAGTTAGTTATCTTGGCAGTTCCATTGGCGCCAGAAGAGCCACATCTACTAGCGAAAGCGGCACACCACCAAACGTTTCCGGTTCTTTGACATCCAAAATCATTGAGCAAGGAGGCTCCTACTTGTTTGTGAACCACTTTTTCTCTTCTAAATCAGAAGTTACGGAAGCAACTGAACTAGATAAGTCTTCGGAAGATTTGAGTGAGGAGTTTGATTTCGTGGACAAACCTGTTCCAGAAGCACCGGTTGCTCAACGGAAGAGAGTGGTAAGTGACTCGAAGAAGCCAAGCAAGAACTCTGGATGGATTTGGTAGATGTGACCTGTATTGCTCCCGGTAATTCCGTTATTTATTCGTTGGGTTCGTTTGGAAGATCGGGGATTGGAGCATTTGATTAAGGCTGTCCATGATAGTTACATTTATTTGGTATTAGCCCTTTTCTTTATGCGGGTTTTACTGTGTTAGGTTTTGGTATGGTCTGCGACCATCCTGGGAAGACTCTGGTTTATGATACAAGGCAGTATGTACAAGATTTTATAATATATAAATCTAAAGATTTAAGAACTGACTGACCAACTTTCTGTCGTCGGTTTGATCAGTAAGTTCCTTGTTCAACTTCACCTCGTTACTTCCTGTTCTTCTAAGCAGACGAGTGATGAATTTGTTGGGCAAAGCCAACTTATTGTAAAGCCCCTCATAAGCGTCTGTGGGCTTATTAACATCAGAACCCTTCGCGTTTTTGATTCGAATGACCTTAGCAGAGTTTCTGCGCACTTCATCCGCATTATCTATGACAGATTGAGGAACGTCGGGCCAGATAAACGGTTCTTCCATATCAATAGTCATTTTCTTATATTGGGGGCCTCTGTAACGGGCGTAATCTTGCATGGACCTGACCCAATTACGATGCAATAATTGCACTGTCACATTCAATGCACGAAGACCATACACATTCCAGAGGTAATCTCTCAAGTCCATTCTGTTGAAGTTTCTTGGTACTAAGAACTTGGCCTGGTATGGTGTGTGTTTGGCGTTTGGTCTCAAAAGAAAGATTCTTGCAGTTGGGAAATATATACCCTTTTCACCAACTCTGAAATGAGGTTCACCTGTAGCGAACGCTTCTTGAGACGCTTCATAATTTCTTCTGGAGATCAATTCACTCTTTCTGTTGAATTTTCGGGGAATGGGCTTGCCTTCAGCTTTATATAACTCTGCGATTTGTGACGCTGGGAACAAAGTGTCCTTCACTTGTTGAGAAATAAGGGGAGCTCTTTCAAATGGCCCTTTGCGCTTGGGCTTATCAAGAACGACATCGGCAATGTTCAATTTTGGGTAGTTCTTCAACGGTTTGAAATGAACGGAACGCACCGAGTTCCAGAAAAAGGACATGATTTGGAATGGAATGTATTAGCTAAAAGGTCTCAACCCCTAGAGTATCACAGGGCTCTATGTACCAAACCTATTAGGCTCTTCACCCTTTCTGTGTAGATCGTCAATAGCTCGAAGTTTCACTTGGCTCAATTTTCTTCATTTCAGTCGCACAATTTTCGGTGCTCAAACAGGCCTAGTCTCAAAATTTGTGCGCGCGCGTCCGGGTAACGTAAGATTCGAAAAATCACATAATCAGAGACTTAACGACGGCGACAAACCAAAAAGAAAGCTGGAGCTATACTACCCTGTCATCACCACTGATATCCCTTGAGATCATCAAACCCTGGTATTTGTACTTCTTCTGTGAGCATCTTTGTTTTTGGGCAGTGGATTTGCAAGTTTCATACAAATAATTTGAAGCCAACAAGGGAAATGTCAGCAGAGGAAGATCCATACTCGTATGATACTGATTCCCTGGTGATCACACCGGAGGACTGTTGGACGGTGATTTCATCGTTTTTCCACGAGAAAGGGTTAGTATCTCAGCAGCTTGATTCATTTGATGAGTTTATTGAAACAACCATCCAAGAGTTGGTTTGGGAGGACTCTCATCTCATTTTGGACCAGCCGGCTCAACACACGTCTGAACATGATAACGAGAATAGACGGTATGAAATCACTTTTGGCAAGATTTATATCTCCAAGCCCACTCAAACTGAAGGTGATGGTACCACTCACCCTATGTTTCCTCAGGAAGCCAGATTGCGTAATTTGACTTATTCGTCTCCTTTGTATGTGGACATGACCAAAAGAGTTTTCAAGTCGGATGATAATAAGAGAATTAACAATGAATTACAGTGGGTGGAAGAGAGCGTTGATGTCAACGAGCCGCAAACAAAAGTGTACTTGGGAAAGGTGCCCATCATGTTGAGGTCCAAGTTCTGTATGTTACGTGACCTAGGCGAACATGAATTCTATGAGTTGAAAGAATGCCCATACGACATGGGAGGCTACTTTGTTATTAACGGATCTGAAAAGGTCTTGATTGCCCAAGAAAGAAGTGCTGCCAATATCGTCCAAGTTTTCAAGAAGGCAGCCCCATCTCCAATTTCTCATGTTGCAGAAATTAGATCAGCCCTTGAGAAGGGTTCAAGATTGATCTCTTCCATGCAGATTAAATTATACGGCAGGGATGATAAGGGAACGACTGGAAGAACCATTAAAGCTACGTTACCGTACATCAAGGAAGATATTCCAATTGTGATAGTGTTTAGAGCTTTGGGAGTTGTCCCTGATGGAGACATCTTAGAACACATTTGCTACGATGCTAACGATTGGCAAATGTTGGAAATGTTGAAGCCCTGTGTTGAAGAAGGCTTTGTGATTCAGGAGAGAGAGGTTGCCTTGGATTTCATCGGTAGAAGAGGTGTTTTGGGTATCAGAAGAGAAAAGCGTATTCAGTACGCAAAAGATATCTTACAGAAGGAACTTTTACCTCATATCACACAAGAAGAAGGTTTTGAAACAAGAAAAGCATACTACCTTGGTTACATGGTGAACAGATTATTATTATGTGCCTTGGAAAGAAAAGAGCCTGATGACAGAGACCATTTTGGTAAGAAGAGATTAGATTTAGCAGGTCCTTTATTGGCAAACTTATTCAGAATATTGTTCAGGAAATTGACCAAGGATATCTATAACTACATGCAGAGATGTGTGGAGAATGACAAGGAGTTTAACTTGACCTTGGCAGTGAAGTCTCAAACTATAACGGACGGATTGCGTTATTCCTTGGCCACTGGAAATTGGGGTGAGCAAAAGAAGGCGATGAGCTCAAGGGCAGGTGTCTCTCAAGTATTGAACAGATATACTTACTCATCTACATTGTCTCACTTGAGAAGAACCAATACACCCATTGGCCGTGATGGTAAGATTGCCAAGCCAAGACAGTTACATAATACTCATTGGGGTCTTGTTTGCCCGGCAGAAACTCCAGAAGGGCAAGCGTGTGGATTGGTCAAGAATTTGTCTTTGATGTCATGTATCTCTGTGGGTACATCGTCAGAACCAATTTTGTATTTCTTGGAAGAATGGGGCATGGAACCATTGGAAGACTATGTGCCTTCGAATTCTCCTGATTCCACTAGAGTATTTGTTAATGGAGTGTGGGTCGGAACCCATAGAGAGCCAGCTCATTTGGTTGATACTATGCGCAACTTGAGAAGAAGAGGAGACATTTCTCCAGAAGTATCCATCATCAGAGATATCAGAGAAAAGGAGTTTAAGATCTTTACTGATGCAGGAAGAGTCTATCGTCCATTATTTGTTGTCGATGATGACCAGGAATCAGACACTTTTGGAGAATTGAAGTTACAGAAAGAAAACCTCCACAAATTATTGAATTCAGAATATGACGATTATGACGAAGACTCCGAGAGCAATTACGGATGGTCTTCATTGGTCAACGAAGGTATTGTTGAATACGTGGATGCCGAAGAAGAAGAAACTATCATGATCGCGATGACTCCGGAAGATTTAGAAGCGAGTAAGTTGGCCATGACCGACGACTCTAAGGCTTTGGAGCCAGATGAAGATGAAGTCGTTGACAATGCCAAAAGAATCAAGCCAGTACTCAGTGGAAATACCCACACCTTTACCCACTGTGAGATTCACCCATCGATGATTCTTGGTGTTGCGGCATCAATTATTCCTTTCCCTGATCATAATCAGTCACCTCGTAATACTTATCAATCTGCTATGGGTAAGCAGGCCATGGGTGTTTTCTTAACGAACTACTCAGTCAGAATGGATACCATGGCCAATATCTTATACTATCCCCAGAAACCGTTAGCAACTACCAGATCAATGGAGCACTTGAAGTTCAGGGAATTACCGGCTGGCCAAAACGCCATCGTTGCCATTGCATGTTACTCCGGATATAACCAAGAAGATTCCATGATTATGAATCAGTCTTCTATTGATCGTGGATTATTCAGATCGTTGTTTTTCAGATCCTACATGGACTTGGAGAAGAGGCAAGGTATGAAAGCCTTGGAGACTTTTGAAAAACCGACCAGATCTGATACTTTAAGATTAAAGCATGGAACATACGAAAAGCTTGATGACGATGGATTGGTGGCTCCAGGTGTGAGAGTTAGCGGTGAGGATATCATTATCGGTAAGACCACACCAATTCCTCCAGACACCGAGGAATTGGGCCAACGTACTCAATACCATACCAAGAGAGATGCCTCAACGCCGTTAAGGAGTACCGAATCTGGAATTGTTGATCAAGTTTTGTTGACAACGAACGGAGATGGTGCCAAGTTCGTCAAGGTTAGAATGAGAACTACAAAAATTCCTCAAATTGGAGATAAGTTTGCTTCTAGACATGGTCAGAAGGGTACTATCGGTGTCACATACAGACACGAAGATATGCCATTTACTCCACAAGGTATTGTTCCGGATTTGATCATCAATCCCCATGCCATCCCATCTCGTATGACAGTTGCACATTTGATTGAATGTTTATTATCCAAGGTCTCTTCGTTGTCAGGATTGGAAGGTGACGCATCACCATTCACTGAT
This sequence comes from Chernovozyma palmyrensis, assembly GCA_030558275.1. NCBI lineage: Eukaryota > Fungi > Ascomycota > Pichiomycetes > Serinales > Debaryomycetaceae > Chernovozyma > Chernovozyma palmyrensis. Next base: position 9,603 of record JAJMSF010000009.1, read on the forward strand.
GTGACAGCTGAGGCGGTTTCCAAGTTATTGAGAGAACATGGCTACCAGTCTAGAGGCTTTGAGGTGATGTATAATGGTCATACTGGTAAGAAATTGATGGCACAAGTATTCTTTGGACCGACATATTATCAAAGATTGAGGCATATGGTTGATGACAAGATCCATGCGAGAGCAAGAGGCCCAGTTCAAGTGTTGACGAGACAGCCCGTCGAGGGTAGATCCAGAGACGGTGGTTTACGTTTCGGAGAAATGGAGAGAGATTGTATGATTGCTCACGGGGCAGCAGGATTTTTGAAGGAAAGATTGATGGAGGCATCCGATGCTTTCAGAGTTCACATTTGCGGTATGTGTGGTTTAATGTCTGTCATTGCAAACTTGAAGAAGAACCAATTTGAGTGTCGGTCATGCAAGAACAAGACTAACATTTACCAAATCCACATTCCATATGCTGCCAAATTACTTTTCCAGGAACTCATGGCCATGAATATCTCCCCCAGATTATATACCGAACGGTCTGGAGTGTCTGTTCGTTCATGATATCGGAGGTTAAGTGAATGGATAGCAAAGATGGAAGCATAAGGTAGGATTCATCTAAGTATCGTGCCCAGGGGGTACAGCATTGTATTTTAAAAAAAACTTAGCCAAATATAAGAACTTTAAGAAATTGACCAGAATGACGTAGCTAGCCTGCTCTTCGATGGTGAAGGTCCCATTCCATCCTACAAATACTCAAGAAGAATTGGTCAAGTTTAACAACGGCACCAACTATATACATGCTAGAGGAATGATTTCCCGACAAGACCAATTAGTTGGCCAAGTACTTTTCACGAAGAGCTTGTCTTGTAGCTTCGTTTTTTTCTAATTCAGCAAGCTTAACCTTCATTTCAGGGATCTCATCAGCAAAAGCAATGAGATTTTGCTTGTAAGGGTGCTCGTCTCCATCATAAAGCTTCAATCTGTCCAACCGAGCCCATTTCAATTTATTCTTCGGAATCATACCTTTAACGGCTCTTCTCAACACTTCCCCATAACCTTTATTCGCAATCATAGTTTCCATAGGAATCAATTTGAGAGACCCAGGACGAGTGGTGTGGGACCAGTATGTTTTATCTTGTAACTTGTTACCGGTGACTTTTAAATGTGAACAATTTGTCACCACGACGTAGTCACCGTGGTCTCTATTGGGTGAATATGTAGGTTTATGTTTGCCTTGTAAAGTGAGTGCTATACTTGAGGCTAAACGACCCAACGTTCTCGGATCGGATGCAACATCGACATGATGCCACACCCTAGTGAGAGCAACAGCTGACGTGCCTAATCTCTGTGACATGATCGATGCTTCGCTAGCCAGACCTTCAGCATCCAAGTGAGTGCCTCTTTGAACCGAAAAAAATTGAGTCTACGACATTTTCAGTTTTCCAGCTAAAGGCTTTGTGTAATGTCGCCGAAAGTTGATTTTTCAAATTTGAACCTCCATGAACATAACGTGAATACGATAAGCAAACGGTAGCCAGGGACTGAGCATCTATTTAGCGGCTTCACATTTTGGTCCATTCCTTTGAGGATTACCAACCAAATCTTTTGAGGTCATTTTGTTTCTCTACTGCTTAAATTTCACTTTGAATTTAAAAGAGAAGGATAATCAACACTCATTATTCATATCATTGATACTTTTGGTGTCACCGGTTGAGCATTTCATCCATCCAAATTGGCCTGTGATCAGATCACGTCCCAAGCATACTTTTTACCAGCATATTTAATCGAACCTTTCCGCGATGTTTTTCTTGAAAGATTTATCTTTGAACTTAACCTTACATCCCTCCTACTTTGGTCCCCAGATGGATAAGTTCTTGAGGGATAAGTTGTTGAGTGATGTGGAAGGAACATGTACTGGACAGTTTGGCTACATTGTATGTGTTCTTGATTGTATGAATATTGATGTCGGAAAAGGACGAATTGTTCCTGGGTCTGGAATGGCAGAATTCGAAGTGAAATACCGGGCCGTGGTTTGGAAACCTTTCAAGGGCGAAGTTGTGGATGCTGTCGTCACGACAGTCAACAAGATGGGATTTTTTGCAGATGTGGGACCTTTATCAGTGTTTGTAAGCACCCATTTGATACCATCAGATATGAAGTTCAACCCTTCTGCAAACCCTCCTGCCTACGTCAGCCCAGATGAGAACATCGAAAAAGGCTCCAGGGTGAGACTAAAGATTGTTGGAACCAGAACGGATGTGAACGAGATTTACGCAATTGGGAGTATCAAGGAGGATTATTTGGGCCCAAGCCCGGTCTAATTCATTTACATCATACAAAAGGTTCAAAGAGCCATAATCTTCATATTATTCAAAAAGAAAACACATCCTTCTCTGTACTATAATATCTTAATATTAGTAATAAAAGATAATCATATCCCTTCCAGGCTCATAATTTAAGGATCTCTGACTGCATCCTGTAAGCTTCTTTGGATGTCGCTAGAATGCAAGCGTTTGTTCCACAGCTTCTCCGGCAGAGGTGCTCTCTTCTTACTGGAAAGCGACATGTCGTCTATCCTTCCGTTCAATGGGGAAATACCCGAAGGGATATGTGTTCTTGAATTGGCACTGGTGATGGGGGTTCTTGTGGCAGCTTCAGAAAGGTGTGTTGCGGCGGAATCATTAGTATGAGGACCCAATACTGAACCCCCGATGCAGCTGGGACGAACAGAAATTCCAAGAATCCCCACAACTTTGTCCTGGCTAGTTTCTGAGGAAGCCTGCGAGGTCTTTGATGCCTCTTTTAACGGTGGAAGTCTGTTGCCAGAGTCTTTGCTCATCGCCATCTCAAAAGCGGACTGAGAAAAACGGGGCGCTGTACTTATCAAAGTATCTGGGTCGTGACCATCCTCGCTGCTTTCATTGGGCGAACTTTGAGGAGGCTCATATCCGAGTAAATTTTCTTCAGCAGGCTGCTCTGAAGCAGCAGGAACACGCTCTAACATACTTGAAATCTGTGGAATAGCTTCATCTGAAGAAGGGGCGGGAATATCAGGAACATTCCGTGGTCCAGGAGGACTGTAATCATCGTCTTTAGTACGCAAGCCTAAAGGAGCCGCAACGTTAGACGGTTCTGAAAAGCTTATTCCTGGTATATGATGATTGTGAGGCCGTACCAGTGGACTGATTACTTCTGAACTAAGATCCAGCGTACTTATTCTCCCACTCTGAGTACCGGAGCCACTATGTAATCCATTGGCAAGACTCGCGGAAAAGTCAAAGTCACGAGACAGAGAACCGGGCATAGGAGGGATTGAATCCGATGAAAGTGTCGGATTAGGACTGTCGTGAACATTAACATCATAGGTCAGAGCCCTTGCATCATGATTGAGCAGGCTGACTTTGTGAGAAGGACAGCTTGGTCTGGAAATGTGAAGATTTCGTTGGTTAGTCGAAGAGTTGGACTTGTCAGTAGGGTGGCCAGAATGGTGAGTCGAGGGGCTGGGCTTACGAGTAGTGGACGCATGAGCGGGAAAACTTGGTGCACCAGATGGGGGACTGGGTAAAGGCATCACACCACTAGGACCATGAAAGGAAGAATTGGTGCCATGTACAGCTCCCCTTGCATTGCCGTCAGGTGAATAGCCGCTTTGAACTGAAGCTTGGAAATTATTCCCCTGTTGAAAGACGCCAGCTTCACCCACGGAGATACTTCTGCCGTCATGCATTGAAACAGGAGCTCTGGAAGAGTTCAACAAATCTGAGCTTGCAATTCGTGAAGCGTCAGTCGCAGGTCTGGAAGCACTCTCACTTGGGACAGCGCCTGTTTGCAGAATTGAATGCAGATCATAAGCTGCTCTTTTTTTGAATTCGGCCTGCGATTTCTGCTGCCACTGCGAATACTCCTCGGCATTTCTTCGATGATCAAGGTACAGTAGTCTTCTCATATCAACCTGTGACTGTATTCTCTGTTGAGGGAGCAGCTGATTCGTAAATGTACTCTCTGCGTTCAGCAGTTGGTCTAGATTATACCCCGTTGTAGGCTGTCCCTGATGATGTGGTCTGTCAGAAGTAAGGGGTTTAATTGGTGCTAGCCTCGGTCCAGCTGAGCGATCAAAAGATTCGTTTGTTGACAAGGAAGGCAATTTCCGAGACCCGTTCGGGTGCACTTCGTGGGAGCCCGTCCTCAAAGGCTCCCGGGGTGGAAAAACTATGGAAGCCAATGCTAACTTCTGGTTGTTGCCATGTCTTTTAGAAGGATCTGTGTTGCGTTCAGACAAAGTAGTTGCTTGCTCATACAGTTGCAGCCTTGTCAATTCGGCTCTGTCTAGGCGTGCAGGTTGCTTGTGAGTGGAACCAGAATTATCAAAATATCCCCTATGTGTATCATTTCCCGATGATACCCATGTGGATGTGCCAGAAACAGGAGTCGCCTCACGGGGGCTAGCAAGGCTGAGGACATCAGAGGCTGGCTGACCTAAGAGAGGGCTTGAGAAAGAACGAACAGCCAAGTCGGGAAGCCGGCGTAAACCTCCTATCAGAGGTAAACTGATGGGACCTTCAGGCATTCTTTGGGTAGCCTGGGTGCGATGTGGGACATTGCTTATTGAAGGCTCGGAAAGGCCACCATTATGAGAGTGACCAGATTGTTCAGAGAGGCGTCCAGGGCGATCCTGTGTTTGAGCTTTATCAAAATTCTTTGCTGACAGTGACAGGGGATGGTTCCCTTCTACCAGAGGTCTGTTACTTCCGCGCCTGCCGTTATTCCTCGCAACAGGAAAAAAATCCTGGCGGCCAAATGCAGACAACGGTATGTCGTCCACGTCCTCTTGGTCGCTAATTACCTCTATTACCTCAGGCACAGGAGCAGAGTTTTGGACACTCAGTGATGAGTTTTCAGCTGAGGTATGAGGATCTGAATCGGAAAAAAGGGACTTAGAATGCCTTTCCAACTCTTGCTCCAACTGTTGCTCAGGTCGTCCGCCGGTGTCCAGACTGGCGGTATCGGCGCTTGCGGGATTGCGAGTACCGACCTCGGCTTGGGACGGGTCATCATCATCTGATTCACTATCCAAAGAAATTACCACTATGGACACATCGTTGTCCTCAGGGGCCATCGGTTTCAGTGACGCTGTTGCATCACTGGCTTCCATCTTAGCGTCGGGGTTAGTTCTCGTCGCGCCCTCTTTTATGGGTTCTATTTCATTCCAGCTACAGTCTGGCTCTAAAGAGACAGCCTCTACCTCGTCGTCAGTCTTCCGAAGAATATCCAAATAGTAATCGGAAATAGCCAAATCCTGTACACGGATGTCGCCGTTGCAAATTGGACACTTCCACGTGGGTAGCTGCTGCTGGAGCTGAAGGAAAGATAATGCATCAAAGCACTGGATGTGCGTGCAAAAGATTGAGCGGCTAGGGTACTTCATGCGTGCGTATGTGAGTGGACATCGTAAAGAGATTGATGCAGTTGCGACAATGAGATCATCGTCGTCGTTTTCATTTGACAGATTCTCCTTTTGAATTACTTGAACAGTTGAACTGGTAGCGATCCGCGGTCTAGCAAGAACCTCCTGAAGAATATCCTCACATGAGACGGTTTCAACAATGTAGCAATATAATAAATAGGATTCCTTCGTACCAAGGTAGACAACCTCGATGTTATTTACATGTGGGTCGGGCAATAAAAGCTTAGTGATTTTAGCCGGTCGAGCAGTGCCTGCCTTTCCTTTTATCCCTTTGATGCTTTCGGTGTACTGAGTACCATTGACATGGATTTCGATGGGGTTCGGATATTCGATGTGTGCAGAGGTAGTAGAGGCGGTTTTGGAGTTCACTACTCCACAAAATAAGTAACACTCCATTTTCTCTTTGTTCAGATTCAAGAGGCTTGTCTCCACCTGACTGAGTATAAAAGACTGATGGCAGACACCCCTGCGGGAGCTTGGGATTATTAACTGTGGGCTACCATGAATCAAGCGCTTGAGCTTGTAAAATGGGCTTTCTTTGAAATACAACGCATGACCTTTGTAGGGCTCGCTCTCAACATTGGAAGAATGCGTTTTAGCTTGAGGCTGGGCTGATTTGGTAGATGGTGCCACAGAATTCACGTAGCGGTAGGCACCAGTGCTTAGAGCCAGGTATAAGGCCTGGAAGTCGGGTAAGGGCGAGCTTTGAAACAACTTCAACACTAATATTCGAACACATGCTAAGCGAACCATGTCATTGAACCGTCGTCCTTGCTCAACATATGCAAGTATTCTTTGATAAAGGTCCTTTTTTTTGCCGCTAACACCAAAACCCAAACATCTAGAGAGGTCCTTAAGTTGAGATACCTTCATGACCCCTATATCGTAAACTGTCTGGTTGTACTCATCTGGCGAAATCGATATGTGAGCAGGGCTTGATGCGCTGGATGAAATTCCATCCATTCTATAAAGTTATTCCCCTTGCCTTCCAGCTCTTCCCTTTCTATTGAAATTGTTGCTATGGGTGCAGCTGAGTGCTGGACAGTTCAGTGAGTTTCCGCGCAGGGCAACCACCAAGAACTACCTGTAATAACACGTTAACCAGCTATTCTATAACCTTTTCAGCACCGCTGAGAGCTGTAGGTTGTGTTGCGGGAAATGCTTCACGTAAGGACCTTGAGATCGAACTCCATCGAGATGATATGCAGGAAGATATCAAGAGCTTCTAGTTACTGTAGTTCAACTCATTGCCCTATTGAGCACGGTTTGAGACAGCTAGTTCATTTAAATCTGTTTCGACTCACTCTATTATATCCTATCTATTTATAAATGGTCACATTCTGTCAACTGGGGTCAAGCCCAACAAGGTCATACCATTGTACAACACCTGTCTGGCGGCCAGATATAACGCCAATCTTGCAGTAGCCAATTCTTCTTCTTGGCCTGCAACCCATAAAACATCGTAGCACTGAGATACCACATGACTTAAGCTAAACAAGTAAGTAACAACAGTAGATGGCTCGTGTGTCTTTTGAGCTTTCTTCAAAATGTCGGGATATTGGGCCAATACACGAATGAGAGTCTCAGCCAATGGCTCAGTGAGCAAGTTAAAGTTAGCGTGTACCAACTTATTCTCGTCAATGTTCGATTTTCTTTGCACAGACCTCAACCTGGAATGAGCGTACTGCAAGTAAGGGCCCGTGTCTCCCTCAAATGAGGTCATTCTGTCCCATTTGAATTCGTAATTGTTGATTCTCTTTGCTTGCATATCCTGAATCATGACCGCGGAAATACCCACCAAATCGGCAACTTTGTCGGGATTTTCAATCTGGGCGTACTTAGCCTCATTCTTTTTCATAACTTCGTGCATTTTGTCCTTTGTTTCTTCCAAAATATTGTCCAAGAACACGACAGTTCCCTTTCTCGTCGACATTCCCTGCACCATACCAAAGTTAACATGCTCCAAGTTCTTGGCCCATTCGAAGCCCATTTGCTTCAAGATCTCGAAGAACTGAGCGACGTGTAAATCTTGTTGAGATGCAATCACGTAGATGGACTTGTCAAATTTGTAAGTTTCATAACGTTTCATGGCTTCACCAACATCTCTAGTTAAATAAATTGAAGTTCCATCCGATTTCTGGATCAAACATTTGCCTAACTTCTTATTGAATTTAGTCAAATCAATCAATTTAGCACCCTTGTCCTCGTGAACTAAACCTTTCTTCTCGAAAAGCTCAGTAGCAAATTCCATCTTGTCCTTTGGCACTTGAGATTCCCCAGAATACACATCATAGTGAATGTTCAATCTGGCGTAAGTGTCGACATATCTCTCGATAGATAAGTCTCTGAATCTCTTCCAAATAGTAAGAGCCTTCTCGTCGCCATCCTCCATACGTTTGAAATACTGTCTGGCTCTATCGTTGATACCATCTGCCAAGTCTGGGCCTTCATCGGTCATGTCTTTGTTGATCTTAACATAGACTTCAAATAAATGGTTAATTGGGTCTTTTTTCAAAGCTTCCTCATTTCCATACTTCTCGAACCCCACGGCCAATAAACCGAATTGTTTACCCCAATCTCCCAAGTAGTTGATTCTGACGACATCCCATCCTAACTTGTCGTACAAGTTTGATAAGAAACCACCAATTATTGTGGATCTTAAATGTCCAGCGTGGAAAGGCTTGGCAATGTTGGGAGAAGAGAATTCGATGAGAACCTTTTTGTTCTGGCCCAAGGGCAATGCACCATAGTCTTCCTTTCTTGCCAAGATATCTTTAATGACAACATTAAACAAAACCTTCTTATTGAAGAAGAACTGGATGAAAGGACCTTCTGCCTTCACCTCAGACAAGTAAATGCCCTTCTCAATCTGCGAGGCCCACTCGGTGGCCTTATCTTTGGGGTTCACGCCTTTTAAACGCAACCTGGGAATTGGGATAATTAAGTCCCCCTTATCCAAGGTGGAAGGAGTGTCCAAAGCAGGGAAAATGATATCCTTTTGGACTCCACTGAGCTTGTGCAATTGGTCAGTGATGTGGTTTCTCATAACGTCAATGACGTTGAAACTAGGGTAAGAACCCCCGACTTGCTCGGGCTGAGTCAAGCCCAACTCTCCTAAGTTTTTGGTAATTGTTTCGACGGACATGCTGAAGTTGGAAAGGGGTTTGATGTTTTTGACGTTCTTAGCGAAGGTCAAATGTTCAGGAGGAGATCCTTTGCTTAAGCTATTGAAGTGAGCGTGCTTTGAAAAGAGCCTCAGTGAATAGGACTTTGCAAACTTATATGTGGTTGATGATAGCGGTTTCCACTTGAGCATCAACTTGCAAAGGGACAGCTTGTGTTACCTGAGGGCTGAGAAGAAGAGGACTGGAGTCGAAAAAAAAAGCGAAAAGGGAAAAAAATATAGAATAGTGCTGCGCGGCCTTAGTCATAGGCCTCTCATAATCTGGGAGATGTTGAAGATACGCAATGCTATGTGCTACTGGAATGTGACGAAACTGAAAAGGATTCTCCACTGAGTACACATAATTGTTCTGAAATAATTTCAGTGCTGGTTTAGAACTCACCTTGTGCTGGAGACAGCATTGGAGCTTCAAGAGCGCACAATAAGGAGCGAGCATCATAGGCTAGCCCATACGGCCTCCACTCAACGTCTTAACTAGTATTTTACAAAGACCAGAAACTCGGATTTCCAAAATTTCATTTATTCACACTAGCTTACCATATCCAAACTAATGATCAACTGACCGGAATGTCCAATATATCTTCATAGCAAACGCTCAGGAACAAGCCGCTATCCACCTTTGTTCTATATGCCGTACTAAACTAAGTCTATAGCACAAGCATGAAGGTATCCCCAGACTGAATGTCTTTCCTCAGCTGCAATGAACGAATCAATTGAAAACAAAATTGTACAGCTTGAAGCCATGGGCTTTACCACAGTGCAGGCCAAACAAGCACTATCTGCTTCGAATAACGATGTTGAAACTGCAATCAGCTACTTGCTCAGGGACCCCATAGAGATCCCCGATGAGAACTTCAACGAAAAGCAATTCGATAATCAGCCCATGGGTACTGTGGCGATTCAAAATCCCATGGAAATACCAGATTTGACCGCTTATCAGGTCAATTCCCGCGATCACGAGGTAGAGGATAGCGGGAGCGAGCTGACGCCTGATGAGGACATGATCTCAAATTCCAATGTTAACTACGAGATGTCAGACTCTGTTAATACTATCTCTAATTTTGAAAACCCTGCCGGTTTACCTACCCTGGAGGAATCCGAGCATGTTTCAATATTTGATAAGTTTGAGTTGTATCACCCAGAGCCAAAACTCGTCAGGCTTTTGATTCCATCCAACGCAAACTCTCAGGTGAACTATTTGGCCCCTTTACTCGTAATATTATCTCATGTTACAAGATTCCAGCGACTCTTGTTTAATAAAAACCTCCAGTTTCAAGATTATGGCTGGGAAAAGGAATGGTATAACCTGGGGAACATCCGCCTTCTCATTCCCACCGATATCCACAAGACTGAAAAGGAAGCGTTCCAGTTTTTAGTGGAAATCCAGCGATTGGTTGGGTTCCTTGAAGAGTCTGGAAGTCAGAGGTTGTTCATGTCAACGCATAATCTCATCCGGTCCATTCCTCGGCAATTCAAGAATCAGTTTGAGTACCATTATGCCGTGGAGGAAATCATTCCGAGAATATATGAGTCAATCTACAGCAGTATTCTGACTTTGACATCTGCTCGAGCTGGAGAAGAGGCAAGAGAAATTATTAAGTCTTTGACGGCTTTATTCCAGTCCACTGTGCGCGGAGAAGAGGAACAGGAAACGAATGATCTTTATCATATACAAATCGATATAGAAAACCACCACAGAAACTTATATGATGCGTTCAATGACCTCATATGGGGGACAGATTTGGATCAATTTGGTCAAATTTGTTTCACTAAAATTTCTGATATCCTTACAATTACCAGGAATATTGACGAAGAAAGTCGGCCATACAACACCTACAATCATGGCCGCACAAGTTTCGAAATTTTAGAGAAGTTCTACCCCTTTATTTATTCCGAAAAATATCGAGACCTTGTGGTAAGCATCCATCACCAGAAGGACAGACTCTTCCGCGAGAAATTTGAAAAGGTTAAGCAACTAAACTCCTTACTGTATTTTGAAGGTAAGAAATTGACCTCTGTTTTGCAAAGGACGATAGACGTACTTGAAGGTGATGCTAAAGGAGATCTTGAAAGTCTTTTGAGGGATATCGAGCTCAAAAAGTCAACATACATGAATGAAGTTGAGAAACTTGAAAACCAAATAAAAATGTCAGACGTAACAAATGTTTCAAATATCTTGAATGAAATAGAACGAGTTGAAGGAGAAAAACCTGCGGGATACATTCTCGCAGGAATCATTTTATCTCCGATAGAGTATTTCTACCGGGAGGGAGATGATAAATGGGTGAAAGTGAAGCTCATAACAAATCTGAGCACGAGTGGCATTGTTCAAGATGTGGAATGTCAGGTATATGAATCTTTTGACAAGATAAGACAGCCTTTATCATCGGGCGATGCCGCTACTTTTCTCTACGTGAAGGAGTCACTTTGGTTGGATAGCTCTGAAAGGGAAGCCATCCCTCATGGTCTTGAGGTATTTTTCAAAAGGGATAACGATGTGATGTCCGCAGAATTTAAAGATTTAAGGAATGTTGAGAAGACCTCAGAGGAAATTAACTCAGAGCTGGGGGTAACTCATACAAAGGAATCAAGCATGGAAAATAATATAGAAGAGAATAGGGAAGCAAACATAGCGCAGAAAACAAGAGAGTTGATCGAGAACCTGGAAAACGACGAGCAAGGCATTGACCAGCAGGAAATAGAAGAGGAGGAAATAGAGAAGCAGGAAATCCAATAGCAGGGCTAGAAAATAAACGAGGATTAAAGATGATAATTTTGAAAAGCCGAATGTAAATTTCAGGGAGGGTAGGGTTGATATTGAAGGGTCTTTATTTTATGCTGCTGTATCCAACCTGTCAAATGAGTTGTCTCATTGAGTTGCGCCAAGTCTATTCGTAGCACCACCTTTCTTATGACCGACGACTATAAAAGAAGTAGATAACAGAGATAGAATAAAACGGCAATTGTAAAAAGGGACCCTTAGTAAACTTTAACTGTGGATAATCTGGGGTGAATGGTAATAAGTGAAAGAGCCGTACATAGTACAATAGACGGCTCGTAAAAAGTATCACCCGCCTTATGGCGAGCACTAAGAATTAATACGATACTGAGTAAGCGCAAAGAGAGCGCATTGAGCCGATCAAATGGTAGGGGCAAATATATTGTACCAAACTATTTTTGACAAGCCAGAAGGAACGTAACAAATGTATAATCTCCAGTAGAGGAAAATCGTTAGTTGTCCCAATTCGGGCTCGAAGCCCGACGCATCGAAAGGGTTCCGCTTCAGTCATGAAAGACATCCAGTATACGCTGCACCAGTATAAGCCCGCCCTTTTGAAATAGAAAGACCAATCGTACGGAAGTATTTTGTGACGCGTTGTGTTTATTCTGAGCAAGGGCACCAATAGCTGCACCTGCCTAAGATCCTGGTTTCTTTCAACACCCTGGTGATTTATTGAATTACAGTCGTCAGACCTCTCCCGAGCGGATCAGACACCGATGTGCGCCTAGAACTTCCCACTTGCGCCTCAAAGTTCTCTAGAGCCCTCGTAATCTGCCGCTGACAAGAGGTGACAATATTATTTAAGTTTTCGTGTCACTTCGCTCTTCCCTGCTCAGTGATCTGGGTGGGGCTGACGATAATTTATGCGTCGGTGCCAAGAGAAGGGTTTATATTTTGCAAATTGCCGTATATCTCCGAGGCATAGAGTACACGGTGACTAAGATCTCCATCTTTGTACCTCTGGTACTATTTAGCTGCTTTTAAGGTAAACCTAGAACCACTGGCCGAGCCTTGCGAAGACAGCGATATAAGATCAGAGAAAAAAAAAATTAAATAAAATCCGGAATACAGGCTACCATTAGAAAATATTTAACCTTCACTAAATCTAGATAGCATTTCCTGGAGAGTAATTTTCCTTGACGTTGAGGCGGGTATAACGCTCGAGCTATATATTGGAGCGAAATTGGCCGGCCGTGTCTGCATAGCCTGTTTCTTGGGGCATTACACGTTCCTACTAGCACACGAAAGTTCAATTACCACATCATCTACAGCGACACGGTTAGCGAAGATTCCTTAGTCGCATAGTTCGATGTCAATGGAGAAATCGTTGCGGTTGTTGCGGTTGAGGCGTGGGACCTTCATATACTTCACCCTAGCTGTCTCCGCTGTCATATTGATCCATGCGTTCATATACAAAACCTCGACACTTCTGCTTACAGACAACCTTTCATATGAGTCGGTGGCAGAAGTGATAAATAGCGCCAAGGTGGTGACAGATATTCGTTTGAAGTCCTGCGTCAAATACTCCACTTGTAAACTATCGAAGCAAGAAGAAAAGGATAATTGGAAGCTTTACCAAATGCCCTTAGAGCTCTACGAAAACAAAAACATCATGGGAATATTCCATCATTATATCGCAGTCCAGCGAATGCCTCTAACCTACACAGATGCTGCACTCGTTGACATTCGAATACTCAACTCCAAACAAGAAAATGACTTCAACATCCCCGAAGAGGAACACGGATTCTGGAGCAATGAAGATTTTGAATCTTTCACCATCTGGAAGAAGCACGCATTTAAATTGGATGAAGCCACCTTCAATAACCAGCCTCTTGTTAGAGATATTGACGTGCTCTACGGAATGAGTGAAATGATCGATTTCAGGGACAATTGGAACTTCCAGCAGGAACCGATCCCCATCGCAACACGTATTCCTGTTCATTTATCTCTCATGAGGGTGGCAGTATCAAAGGAACGCGACGTCTTGCGCAACTTCAATGCGTTTGAGCATATGAGAAGCAACCAGAAAATCGTCGCCCATGATCCATTTTTCAAGATATTGCAAATCTCGGATCTTCATTGTGGCCCAGACGAAGGAATATGTTTTGATCCAGAATCTGCAGCCAGGAGCTGCAAATCCGATTCAAGATCACTAAAATTTATTGATACGTCAATAGACAAGGAGAAAGATCATCCTGTTAATCTTGTTGTTGTTACAGGAGATCTCATTGATAACTACCGCAGTAAAGACTTCAAATCTGTTCTTTTGAAGAGCTTGGCTCCAATTCTCCGCAGAAAGATACCATTCATATTCACTTTTGGGGAGCTGGATGAGAATCCTTATGAGGATAAGATGGAGATGAACGAAAATCCTGACTACAGCCATTTGGATAATAAAATTGATAGAACACTCAAGGTGAATATTTTGAATTTCTTGTCGACATTGCCAAATTGCTACAATTTGAAAAATGATTACGATTCAAATCTCCATGGTTTGACGAATTATAACCTCAAGGTTTATCGAGAAGCAAACCAGAAGTTGGGCAGTAAGCCTGACGCCATTGTGTCAATTTTGGACTCGGAGAATCATAAGATCGATGCGTCTCAAATTAATTACCTCTATCGATTCAACCAACAACTAGAAAGTGAAAGGCCTTTTAAGTTGATTTTCTTTCACTACCCATTACCCAACTTTAGACCGCATGGTCAATTTCAAATAGTAGGATCTTACAACCAAAAACTCCCTCTCAATGTCAAGACTGATACCAAGTACAGAGACGATATCACCAATTTGGGCTACCAGGTTGTCTCTGTTGGCCACGAGCATGAGAACGATGCATGCATTTTAAGTGAGAATACAAACAACAAGCATGAGGTTATAAACCAAATATGGCTCTGCTACAATAGTGTTACAGGAGATGGAGGGCTCACGACCATCCCAAACTTTGACAGAAAGGTTAGACTTTTTGAAATCAATTTTGAAAAAATGCACATGTTGAGCTGGAAACGCAGTGAAGTTAAAGGTGTCGGGTTCGATTATCAAATGATTCACCAGTACTAATTTTGGTAATATGGTTCAGGCCCGAAGCACGTGAACAAAGCGATTCGAAGACAAGGGAACACTCCAGGAGAGTTTTTCGGGCGGAATAGAGCAAAAATTTAAAAGTTGTAGCTTACTTAGCACCAGTTCTCTAGTGATTCTTTCCGGCGACTGCGACTAGGGGTCAGTGCGCGCGAAGCTTGGCTCGTAGTTAGGCAGGTCCGGACGTGGCGAATTTCAAAAAATGAATAGATGAGCATCTCATCTCGTTACCTTTGCTTCCAGTTTATAATCACAACCATTCGCTAAAACCGACAGTAAAATGGGAAAAGCTAAAAAAACCAGAAAGTTTGCATTGGTCAAACGGGCGATTAAATCCAAAGACCCCCGCTTGAGCAAAAACAAGGACAAAATCGTGAAGCCGAAAGACGATTCAGAGTTAGTAAGGGACGTCCCCCAAGTTTCTTCAGCATTATTCTTCCAATTCAATAAATCTATAAAGCCACCCTATCAAGTTTTAATCGATACAAATTTTATCAACTTCTCCATCCAGAAAAAGATCGATATTGTTAAAGGCATGATGGATGCATTATATGCCAAGTGCATTCCCATAGTCACAGATTGCGTGATGGCCGAGTTGGAGAAATTAGGTCCCAAGTACAGAATAGCCTTAAAATTGGCCAGAGACCCCAGGATAGAGCGTTTGACATGCTCCCATAAGGGTACCTATGCCGATGACTGTTTGGTGCATAGGGTGATGCAGCATAAGTGTTACATTGTGGCTACTAACGATGCGGACTTAAAGAGAAGAATAAGGAAGGTTCCGGGTGTTCCTCTCATGAGTGTGGGTGGTCATTCCTATGTCATCGAAAGATTGCCAGATGTGTTCTAGGAGACTGAACGCAAGGGTATTGTCTCCTAAAGTTGTACTTTTCGAGCCACCACGTACAAGAAGCATAGGAGGACAGGTATAAGCATAATATAGATATCTACTTTATAAGTATCTATGGTCTCTGTGGTCTTATGTGTTTGTAAAATTCGATCCTTTTGCGAGAAACCTTTGCGTACGAGGT
Organism: Chernovozyma palmyrensis; assembly: GCA_030558275.1. Lineage (NCBI taxonomy): Eukaryota > Fungi > Ascomycota > Pichiomycetes > Serinales > Debaryomycetaceae > Chernovozyma > Chernovozyma palmyrensis. The sequence continues at coordinate 25,122 of JAJMSF010000009.1, forward strand.
GACCTTCTTCAAGATGGTCGATTAGAAGTTGGTTTATCTCCCCGCCCATGTACTTCTCTGGCAGATCACTCCAGGGCAGTGTGTTCAATTCCCTTGAGGAAAAAGAAGAGCGAAGGCTCAGGGGCAAGGAGCGTAGGCACTCGTCAATCCATGGTGAGGAGAATAAAATTAAAAGCAGTCATTTGGACGAGGCAGTCCAAAGATACCTAGCAGACTCAACTACATCTTATCAAAAGAATTGTCAGACCGTAGAAGACAGCTCCAAGGAAAATACATGCAGACAAGTTGTGGACCACAGTATTCGGGACTTGAAGGAAATCTACGATAAAAGGGAAACACAGAAGACACAGAAGACGAAGCTTTTCCGGCTGATCGATAAAATGTATTGCATAATGGCAAAGAAAATAAACTTGTCGGGAATCAAAGGAGCAGTGTACTCGAGCCCCAGTATTAAAGATTATTTCGACTTGGTGAGTGAGTTGAACTGTTTGGTGATGAAGATAAATGAAGATAATCGCAGAAAGGTTAGAACAAACGAAAACATTAAGCAAATAATGAGGGAGCTAGTATCAGAGATATACGACAAAGAGGAGGGAAGTCTTCGTCGAGGTGTGAAGTCTATGTCGATGAACGAAGCCGATTTTATTCTAAAAGAGCAATTGCAACAAGACAGCTATGAGCCAAGCGGCCGTCAAGCGAATTACTACAGCGAAAGCAGCCATAACTCCGATTCAGAATTTACTGATGGCGAGGCTTTTTAATCGTGAGATAAGACAGAGCAGGTATTACGAAGCAAGGGTTTGGCACAGCAAAATTGTCTCAAGGAGTGATAACTATCGTCTTACCATGGGTCCAGACCTATGTTCCTGAAACTGGAACTTCGGCTCGCAATTAGTTGCACGCGCAACGCTGCCTGATCTGCAATAACAGTGGGAAGCCGGAACCTCGGAAGGTTCCAACCAAATAGCAACTGAAGGGCTAAATATATACCGAAACCAAGAGATCGATGTACTAGCAAAGTCTTCAATGTATGTGATCAGACGTGTCCTAAACGTCTCGATAATATATCATACCGTGTGCGGAGTGCACGTGAAGACGACCGAGTGATAAGATGAAAAGTTGAGATAAGAAGCTGTTGAGTAAAGTGAAGCGAAGCTTAGCTGCGATGGGGCCCGTCTTCGCTCAAACTACGGACGTGTCAGTCTGATCCAGACCACCAAACCCTGAAATTGACTACTTTTGGCTCTACATTATGTAAAAACATTCGGTGATAGTATATTAAGGGAATGTCTATAACATTTCTTCAAACCAAGTGATAATTAAATATACATATACAACAGGCAACTTTAGTGAGTACTCAGACTCTAGTAAAGCAAAGCAACACCAGCGGCAACAGCAGCACCGACGGCACCAGCACCGATGGTGAAAGAGGTGCCTGCACCAGCAGAAGAAGAGCTGGTGGAGTTGTTAGCAGCCTGAACAGAAGCAACGGAAGCGATAGAAGCAACAATAAGTTTAGTGAATTGCATTTTGATAGTTTGGATAGCTGGGTAAAGAAGGAACGAGGAAAAATTTGCGATGGGATATTCCCTTTATATAAATGAGGAGATGAAGGTGAATTACTGTGTACCTTCCTTATGCAAAATTAGGAACACGCCGCGGCGCTGAATTGTAATTCCAAAAAGGTAAAAAAAAAAGTGGTAAAATAATAATCTCGTACTAGCGAAATGATTGCCATGCTGATACCTTTGCTAACGAATTCAACGATTTTCTATTATCCAAAGTTCGCTGTATCCACATATATGAGCACAGATCGTACATTTTCAGCGCTTGACGCGAGTACTTACATATGTACGTTCATTTTGCTTCATTTCCTTTGAACCCTTATCCTCTAGCTTCGCTCATAGCAATAATAGGGTTTCAGTCTCCAGATTGAAATTTCGGGGCTGTGCACTCATGGCGCACTTATCAATAACCCTTTTTTCCCAATTGGTAATTTGGAACGACTAAATTGTACAATTGCCGCGCTGAAATAAGGGGATTTACGTAAGCGCCTGTGCATTGCTTAGCTCAGCCAGGGCAACCAAGACGCATTTGATGTGACATGTGGGAATACTCCCTACTGTGCACACCCGGGTTTTGCCTTCCTTGAGCTTCTCTGAACCTTCGAGCTCCTAATTTGCCCTGTTTTATTTATAGTGACTTACGTCAGGAGACTACATAAACCTTGCTATGTAAATCTGAAGAATCCACTAATCCATCTTCCTCGGATCTGATCGCATTTCCGTGATGACCTAGCAAATGCTTAAGATAACAAGCACTGCAAACTTAAAATCAGGGTCATACACGTATAGGAGGAACGCGATTGATACAGCCATCATAGCGTATTTCCTGACCTCGTCTATGGCATCATGGACAACTATTTGGAGTTGTCGAATTATTCCGTTTTGGGCTTCATGATTTGTTGCAATGCGTAAATTTCGGTAGCGAATTTTCAATCTCCTGGTCTCTCTTGAGCGTGTTTTCCCACACTATACAATAGTAGGTGACATTATGAGTCGAATAATAGCATCCCTATTTGTTATCAGGCCCACGTTTCTCTTTGTTGCTGATTGTTGCAGTATATTCTTATTTTGCTATTGCTGCTGGTGTCGGGCGTCGATTTGTCCCTCTGCAGCAATTAACCAATGTAAAAGCCTCTTCCCTGCCAAGACAATACCCAAAAATCTTCGCTATTTATTCTGCAACGTCTTCAGAACATGTCAGTTGTGCTGTGCTCCTAATTATCCGGTCTTCGTAAGATGGGTAAAGAGTTGAATTCGGAATTTGAACCTGCTCGAAGTGGCTTCCTCGTGTTGAGCAGTACGGAAAGCCTAGGTGGCGCAAATAGAGATACTCTTGATCACTTGGCTCTGATACTACTGGATCTCGTAGCGTGTGTTGGTTCGGGTGTGCTAGAGCATATTTGAAAAGTACTACTCGGTGATTCACACAGCAAAGCACTTTCTAATGTCACTGTGGGCCTTTGCTGGCTGCTCTGTCGACTCCGTAAACGTTGTTGTATATTCATCTCAATATCCTCGACGTAATCCTCCTCTGATGGCGCCATTGCACCCTAGGTCCCTTGGTGGCTCGCCGTCACTGAGCGGAAGTAGCTACTTTCTCAGCGCACCTGCTGCAAAAACACCTGTATTACTTATTTGAAACACTATCTATTTAAGCCCACTTCATCCTCCTTACTGCCAATAAATCACCAATGTTAAATCTCGGTGTATCCAATTTGGAAGATGAACTTGGCGTAGAAAGCGTGGGATTTGGCAATCCACCATATCTTCAACGGACAGAAAGAAAAGAGCGATCAGTAGGCTATTTCAGCCTCCAAGTAAGAGACCCCGGTTTGCGAACAATGACTTGCTTACTAGTCTCGACGTCAATGAGCCTGCCACCACTAACAGGTTAGTGAGCGAGTCTAGTAATTTCCACCTTGCCGAGGGGTTTGCTCCACTGAGTCACCTCTTGAACGCTTCCTCGAGGACAAAAAAGCTGGAGGTATCCTCACCAACAGCTAACTCTCGCCATTCTAGCCTCCTACAACCGGAAAATATGTTACTCAACTGCAGCATGTTTTACCCGACAAAGAAAACTCCTTCCCCCCCGGCCCCATCACCAATCTTCTCATTTGACCCTACGGTCACAACAGAGAAATCGTTTCGAAAAAACTTTCTGTACCAAAGCTACTTAAATTTCACTACCAAGCCTTTCAAAGACTATCGCTTGCTCCGCTCAGTCAGAAAGCTCTTCCGCTCAAACTCCGGCACGGTTAAGACCTTCAGGAAAGAATCGGTGAACATGCTGGTCAATCCAATGCCTGACAGTTTGCAGCCTAATCAGGCAAAAGAAGTCAAGCCATTTCCTTTCAGATCGTCTCTGTTGATGCCAAAACCTTCTTTTCTAGACATGAGTGATCCTTTGAAGGACGACGATTTGGCTGGCGCTCTTCTATACATTACTCGAAATGACGAGTTACCGCAAACTCATATTTCGCAAACTACTTCCTCAGCTGCAAGCTCAACTGATATAAATTGCGACATGGGTAAACTAAACTTAGGTTGACTTCCAGGGGTTAGATTTTGCCTCATTACCAATCTCGATCGCGCGGATCGGGTTGCAGAAAGTACCTATCTTCGGCTAATGGGCCCCCGCGCGGACTAGGCTCCGCCGTTCGATTCCAAATCACTCTAGACCCTGCAGGGAAGGCCAGAGAGAAGCGTGAGAGCTTTAGCGGGGGAAGGGATTCTGTACAAACTCCTACTCAGAAAACCCACCACCATCTATGACCCGCCCGTATTTGGGACTGCTCTTCAAAGAGGCCACGTTAACTTGGGCCTCTTACAAGTGACCACAGGGGCAAATCAGATACCCCGAACACTCCTTATAAAAAAAAAATGACCGGGAAAGTCACGTGATATGGGCAAAGTACATAGTTGGCACTACGGTGCTTGCATTACTCTTAACACAAGGCCGAATACCAAGAAATTTGTGTTGGCAAAAGGGAGATAAGAATTTATATAAAATATTTCGCCTCGAGTTTTCTATCATATCAAGCAAGTACCGGTTCACTTCATCTCTGCATTGGTCTTTTTGAAGATAGCAAAAAGAAAAGACATCTGCAAGGATTAAATTTAAGAGTTCCCCACCATGACATACTCCACCGGAAGAGGTGGATCGGGTAACATCAGAGGTTCTTCTACTATAACAAGCGAAAACAATGAATTGACCGCCACCACTAGCAAGCCAGCTATATCTATTACAGCATCAAGCTCTCATGACTCGAATAAGAAGATTTATTACTCTACGGGCAGGGGGGGGGCAGGCAATATAAAGACTTCGAATACTGCCCCTTCCCCTACGTTGATACCACAAGGATCAAACACACCCATACTTCATGGCGAGAAGATTACCACCGGGCGCGGTGGTTATGGAAATATGTTCAAAAATAAAGACCCAGAATTGACCAGAAAGCTCCAGGATGTTGATGGATCGTCACCTAAGGAAATCGAAAATGAATTACATCAAGTTATTTCCAATAAGTCGTTCTCTATTGGTAGGGGTGGATTTGGAAATGTTATATCACAAACGAAGTCTAGAACCAGTCAGAACTCTGGCAGTACTGGAGACAACCAGCTTAACTTGATGTCGATCACAAGCGCCAGTCCTGGTATAAAGGAGCTGGAGGAAGAACATCAGTATGACAGTGGAAACTTACACAACTCTAAGCATAAGAAGTCATTCATTGGAAAATTGAAAGGATTATTCCAAAATTGAATGGCTGTGCTATTTAGCGAAGCCTTGCTAACCTTAGATTTCCTTTTTACATAGAGTTGCATAATATTTTTAATCAATACAGATCCCTTTAATTCATTGAGACAATAAGAAGTCTTGTAACTTTTTCAAAGCTCTGTATCTATGAGAAATGGAGTTCTTGACAGCCTTGTCCATCTCAGCGTAGGTTTCGGAGAACCCTTCTGGCTCGAAGATAGAGTCCCAGCCAAAGTTTGTAGGACCCCTGCTGGGGACAATTGTTCCCCTAGTGATCCCCTGGAAAAGTTTCACCTCGCTATCAGGCCCCTCACAGTACCCAAATGTGCAGATAGCATTAGCGCCCTTGTTCTCGAACTTGAACAACATGTCGACTAGGCCCTGGAGTCCAACACATTTGACAAACCACTTGATGTAAGGTCCTGGCAAGTTGTTGAATGCATCAAATCCTAAACAAGTATCCTCAACTATGACTGGACCATTCAAAATTGCAGCAGCACTCTTAGCCTTTGCAATTGTTACCTCTTCAATGGAGCCTTGGATCTCATCCACATCAATAGACTGATTGGTAATGGTGAACTTGCCAACAGAAGAATTTGTGTTATCCAGGCCATTCGAAAGGATGGCAATAACCTCCTTCAACTTATTAGCGTTCCCAGTCACAAAAGTTATGGAGGACATTATCGTTCAGAATAAAGGATGAGCTTAAAATGTTTAAGAGTCAGAGATGGAAAATCGACAATTGCGCACGGCTTACATCATGGACTGACTGATGTACCAAATCTTGGTGGCCCTAAGATATCCAGTCTAAATCATTCTACCTATTATATATAAGTATCGACCAGAATAGTCACGGTCGCTGTTACAGAAAGATGTGCTAATCGTATGATTAACTATGTACAGAGGGGTCCCATCCGCAGCAGGCAGTGCTTTAATGAAAATCCAAAGCAGTGGCTGATCTGACCTACCTATTAAAGGTCTTAATGAAGATAGATGGGTCTCCTTTACTATCATCCTAATGTCTATGAATTCTTAGATCTTACCAAGCCTCCTCATTAAGGACCGTTGAGCCCGTCTTCTCTTCCTCAACTTGTGTTTTTTCATCTTTAATCTTCTTTTTCTTAAAACCGAGTCAGCATATAAAGTATTATCTTCAATTTGCTCTGAAATTTCACTTTCTATGGAGAACGGATCCACCACCTTGGACATGAAATGTTGAGGGATCCTTATGAAGGTGGGTCTCGTGGTAAATGCAGGAAAAGAGGTGGTGATCTTGACGGGGGTAGCCATTAAAGACATGAATCTACTCCCAAGCGGGATACCCCTACTTATAATGTTTCTGATCATGTTGGGACTAGATTGGCGGTGCAGAAGCTACTTGGTCTTGGTCTTCAACAAAATTTGAGTCTTGAGAACCACGTTTGTGTAATGTTGGATTATGTAAGCGCGATATGGCGGCAACTGCTTGGGAGGTTGACAGTCTAGACAAGCTAGACGATACTCTGAAACCAACAGCTCAGGGACTCCTATTCAAAAAATACAAATGCAAAGGATTATGTTATATGCTTCATACACCCTGACTACTTTCCCACCACCACATTCATGATTATAGCATCTGTGCACTTCACAATAACTCCATTGACTCCACAAAGCGCATTGCACGAGCTCACCTTAGAAAGCATGTCGCTTTCCCAGTTTCGGACGTCGTACTTTAAACCCCAAGTGTTCAACTCCACCGTCTTGTTTGACAAAGGTAACAACCCGCAGGTTGGACTGGCTTCTTGGCTATTAAACAACTCCGTAGGGGGATACTTGATATAATTCACTCCTTCAGGAACTAAAAAAATGACATCTGACCTTGTGATGAAAGTGAGAGCAAGGTATTTGTACTTGGCCCACGTGGTGTATAAGATGTGTATGGACCCTATTGTTTGGTCGAACCGTCCCCCTATTCCGCCCAAAGTAAATATCTCAATTTTGCCACTCTTTCTATTCTGCTCTGTAAATTCCTCCTCTAAGTCCTGTAATCCATTGCAGTTGTTAATTTTCTCGTTGCCCGTGGTAAGTATTGTCCGACTTTCTTCACAATGGAAATAAAGCCTTCCCAACAGCAATGATTTTGCAAAGTCTGTAGCATATTGTGACTTCTGCTCAATTATGACTGTTCCTCTAGAACTGTAGTATTCGTGCACCTCTTCCGTAAGAGAGTCAAGGTCTCCTGTGATGTACTGAGGGATATAGCGTGAGCGCTCCTCATCTGACTGAAAGTAACTGAATAGCTCATTCCCACCACCATCAGCGCAAACATGCAATTCCGTGGTGCTCCATAGTTGTTCAACATCGAGACCTTCAAGGCTCTGGTTTAAAATAAGTAAGACGGTATTTCTGCCCACGTTGGAATTGAGATATCTGAAAGGCTCTACTAAGTTGTGGGACCCCGTGGGAGGTACAATCTCAACTGAAGGAGGCGATTCAACTACCTCAGAAGCCATGGTCACCGTTCCAGTTAATGGAACATGGCAAGCTATCGTCGCAAACGACTCTCCAGGAGTTGCTTGAGGGTCATATGCAGGAAATCAAAGTCTGTCTCCGAAAGAAGCAGAGATAGCAAAAGGGTGTTTGAAGATGAGGAGCCCCATAGCAGGGTGAATTATCGCCTCTAGTCTCTAACGCATAACTATAGTATTCCTTAATTCAAGAAGCCTACTATAATCATTCATTATCGTGAAGGGCGTGCGCCGCCCAATATCACCAACTGGCTTTTCGAAGACAATCTCAAGCTCACAACATTCCAATGTGGACTTCACGAGGTGATATCATCTTGCTATCGTTCACTGATAGTAGTACTCAAGATGAGCTCAAACCCACCGAACGAGGGGGCTCAGGGAACTGTCGTTCCTCGGGACGTGAGACTTCTCCATTTGATCTTTGCAACACAAGGTATTCAGAATTACCAGGATCATGTTCCACTCCAACTCATGGACTTTGCACATCGTAAGTTTAAATATGAATAGACTGTTTACCGCTTTAATCATTTTCTAACTCTACAGGATATACATTAGGTGTTCTCAAGGACGCGCTCATATATAATGATCACGCAAAACCTATGAACACCAGTTCTAACCTCAATTCGAGTACAAACAGCACAGTCAACACGGATGATATCAGGCTTGCAATAGCTGCAAGGACAAACTACCAATTCAAGCCAACACCTCCGAAAGAGCTTCTTTTAGAATTGGCCCATGAGAGAAATTCTAAAGCCTTACCTCCTGTTATACCCAAATGGGGCTTGAATTTGCCCCCGGAAAAGTACTGCTTAACAGGCAGAGACTGGGATAGTTTAGAAGACGAAGATTTAGAGGCTCCTAGTGCAAAGAAATCTAAAAAACTGAGTCGTTGACTTTCTGCAGAGAGGCTGGTCCCAACAATTCACTAATGGTTTAGTCATGTATAAAAAATATAGCCTTTCTACATACATCGAGTTGAAGTATATCATATTCAAGGGTGTATAAAATTGGACCTAATCACGCAAACAAGAGCGGCTCGTGCTGCTTATTGTATCTCAATCCCTGGATGGAGTGGTTCAGTGTTATCTCTTCGATCTCCTTCAAATCATCCTCGGAAAGATCTACCAAATTCTTTAAGTTTCTGTCGATCTTCTCGGGGGTGCTTCCACTAGGAATTGGGATAATTTTAGTAACGTTCTTGATACCCTTAAACTCGGTCCTGCCAGAAATGGCCACAATCCACGATAAAGCCAACGATTCCAAGGAAGTGTTTTTTTTATTGTGAGCAAAGTCGTGCAATTTCTTCACAAGTTTCAAGTTTTCATTGAAATTCTCAGGGTTGAATCTGTCTTGGAAAAGTCTGATGTCACCCTTTGGGATGTTGTCTAAGAAACTGTTTGCGTTTTCAACGGTATGATCGGTGAGGATTCCTCTGGCAAGTGGGGAGTAAGCCACAATTGGAATATTTCTCTTTGAGCACTCTGCCAAAACTCCATTCGACGCAATATCTTGCGTGAAAAGTGAAAATTCAACTTCAACAGCTGAAATAGGAGCAACTTCAGAAGCAGCAGCAATTGATTTCACCCCAACTTCAGACAATGAGATCCCATCAATCAACCCTTCGTCCACAAACTCCTTAATATAGCCAACAGTCTCTCCGTAGGGAATGGAAGGGTCGACTCTGGACTGTTCGTAGAGGAGTGTGGGTCTTTTAGACTTGTCAAGAGTACGCAAATACGAGGCGACATTTCTCACTGATGTTTCCACAACTTCCCTGCTGCCCAGAACTCCTTTGTTGCCCGAATAGCCACCCTTAATTGAGATGATGAACTCGTTGGTTGGCACCTTCGTGGTTTCAAGGAAATACTTGATAAGCTTGAGATTCGCGTTGTCTGCACCATAGAATTCACCACCATTGATGAATCTGATACCATAAACGGTCGCTGCATGCTCAATAGCTTTGACGGCATCGTCAGAGGGGACAGGGTTGGGCTTCCAGGTCAAGCTCATAGTTCCGAAACTGATCTTGTCATTGATAGTGATAGACATTTTTTATGGTTTCTTGCTTAAGTTGTTGTAAATATAAATGATTAATATTCAGCTCAGTTTCCAAAGATATTCATACCTTTTATAGACTCTGGGACGTAAATTTGCTTGGGCATTCTTCTTAGTAATGACATTTTGCATCCAGTTGCAATCGGATTTAGAACGGAGACTGACCTGGAATCTGTAGCAATACCTGCATGTAATGAATCTTATAGGAAGGATTGAAGAATGCGGCGCTGGGACCTCGGAGAAAGCTAGTTCGGTGGAACTTAGTCGGAACTTTTAAATTCTCCGATGAGTGAAAAGTGATGTGAAAAGAGATCGTTTGCCATGTATTGTAACAATTTTGGCTTGAAAATTAGTGCATTTTATTTGTGAGAGAATTCTACATTCTCTGAGAGCTAAAAATCTTCACAAAATTACCAAACTACCAAGCAGGAGTAAATTCAAGTCAAGTTCCGATATGTTCCGTTGTCATTAATTGTACTTGTAGTTTATCGTTAAAAAGTTGTTTCAAAAAGGCCTGGCTAGCTCAATCGGTAGAGCGTTTGACTCTTACACAAGAAGCAATCAAAAGGTTGCGGGTTCGACCCCCGCGTTGGGCTTTTTTTTGGCACATTTTGATTATTCGTGTCCCTGAAAATTCGGCTTGGAAAACACGAACTCACAACTAAACAAGCCTCCAGAGATTTAGTCTCCGCCAAATTAGTCTTTTATCGATTTAGATCTATTGGGTAGCAACTTTCATAGGTTAAAATGCTCCAAACAACTTTGCTGTCCATTCCTGAGTATGTATCTTCATGATTGCAAGTTTTGACTACTGAAGCACTGAGTGTATCAAGATTGTTGTTTGAGACTGATCTTGACATGGAAAGATAACCAATTTCAAAATGTTGCCCCAATAAGGGCGCTGCCATATGGTTGTGTTACAGGATAGCAAATTTGAGCTTCTTTTGCATCTTTATCCTTTCCAGCACGGTATTGAAGTTATGGGTGTCCGATTTCCTCACAGCCTCGTTTGTGTCGGTCGCTATTTATAAAGCATACACTAACAAATTCTAGAGCAAGGGAAGAATACCTTGGGTCTTCTATCATTGAAAGAACTTCCAGGTTGCATACTTTCGTTGATCTAGGGCCAGCTGATCTATGTAATATCCATAAATACTCCATTAATGCCAAGAAAGGTAGCGAAATTGGCACTTTTCTATACTTCACAGGTGTTGACACTTCAAATTCGGCTTCCATAGCTGCCCATTTACAAGGCTTGGCTACATTAATTGCTTCAAAATCCCAGTTTTGGTTTGGTGAAAAAAAGCATTGGAAAGTTCCTGAACTCACTTACTGTACTTACAATGCTTTCTCCAAAGTTGATATGAGAATCACTGTTCACATTCCCGGCAAGTTTGAAAGTGTTATTGTCAGCAATGACGGAAAACTAATTCATGATAAAATCAGTCAGGAGGATACCGAGAGATTGTGGTCAGAAACCTTTGTGAGCTCTATTGTTAGATGCTTAATTGACTCGGACGATGATGATGATAACAAGATCGGTGGATTAGTTGAGGTGAGAAAATTGAACCCATTTGGCAATGACAAATCTTCAAAAGAGCTATTAGCAAGCTTTTTGGATAATTTTGAAAAGTTGTTTTGGGAGGGTGCCAAATTAGGATGTGGTGTGGAAATTCCACAACCAACTATAATAAGCAACTATTTGGTTGATGCTTTCCTAAAATGCATTCAATTGACTCAGAGCTACGATGTGTCAATTGAAATATTGAAAAGATTAGAAAAGACTGAACCTTCTGTCATCAGTATCATCGCAAAAGTTTATTTTTTAAAGGACGAGGAAATCAAAGCAGTTCAAATCATCAATGAAGGAATTAAGCAAAACAAGAGAGATACCAACCTTCTATTGTTAGAAACACAATTTTGTATCGATAAGAAAAGGTACGACTTGGCTTTAGAACTTGCTAAACAATCAGTGAAATCTTCACCATCAGACTTCAAAGCATGGGCAATTTTGGTGACAGTTTACACCAAATTAAATGATTTTGAAAACGCTTTATTGACATTGAACTCCTGTCCAATGAACTCACACAAAGAAAAGTTTACTCTCAAGAGAATTATTCCTTTGAGAGGAGGTAATGAAGATTTACACTTACCATCACCAGTTGATGTCACATTAGATGAGGTTTCAAAGTTACAGAGTACTGAAATCACTTTTGAGCAGAGAAATTTGGACCCGCATTTGTCAAATTTACCTGCTGCGAATTTAAAGTCCACGTTTGCCAAATCATATGAATTGTTGACTGAAATCGTCAACAAAACTGGATGGGAGGCTTTGCTTAAATATAGAGCCAAAGTTTTTGTTATGGAAGAAGAATATCGCAAAGATAGAAATAACTCGAAGAATCAAGTTAATGATGAGAATGTTGAAGATCTAAAGTCTTCACAATCGAATGGCGCAGCAAATGGAGAGCTCGCGGGCTTATCTAAAGATAAGGACTCCACTGCAACATCCAATGATGTATCTTCCACAATGGGTATTAAATCTCCCAAGAACGGCAACAGCACAGAGTCGTTAGAAAATGAATTTAGAAAGAAGAGGCTTTGTGAGAGATGGTTGGACAATTTGTTCATGTTACTCTATGAAGACTTGAGAGCTTACACCATGTGGCAAGCAGAATTTGTGCATTTCCAGGCTCAGCAAATGGAATACAAAAAGACCACATTGGAGTGGGAGATCTTGGGGCTGATTGCATACAGGTTGAAACATTATAAGGAAGGCTCGATTGCATTTGCAAATGCCTTAAGTGGACGGTTCTCAGCCAAGTCTACCAGGGAGATGTTGAACTACTATCAAATGGAAAGGTCCAAAATTTTGATGAAAAACGCAACTGCTTCAAGCAGCTCTGTGGGTAATTCTTCTCATAGTATCACTAAGGTTGTGAGCCAATTGAATGAGAAGATCTTGGAATGTTGCATAAAGTTGTTGGTTTGGAACCATCGTTGGTACTGTGAATTCTCTCCTTCCTTGATAAATATATTGGCTGATCTTGTTTCAAAGGACGGTCTTATTAAGATCCAATCACAGGTGCAAGCTGTTTTTTCAAACAACATAAATATCAATGGGACAAATCCTGAGCAATCAGGTAACCGTGGCATTACTGACATGATGGACGACATCTACGAATTTTTCAAAGAGTATAATATATCTGGCTCTGACAACTAGATTCAGGGAAAAGAATTTACCTTTGAAAAAAAAGGCCAGAATATGCCTGCGACCTGGAGTCCGGCGGAGCTCTCCGCAGCAACTCGCTCGTTCTTTGCCGTAACCTAAGGGTTAGTGGATTAATGGAACCGCGACCCTAATAAAGATTTAGAGATTTTCCAGTAGCGTGGTGCATAGTGGTAAGGATCAAGTTATGGAAAGGTTCCAGATAATGATCTGGCGTTCCTGTATATAATTTGTCACGAGTCATGATGAATCAAGAGTCCTTACAATGTAGGATGATTTCAAAATTTGCAGTTAAGTACATATATATTTCATGGTAGTGCAAGTAGTGTTACTTTCAATTATATAGCAGTTGCAGTTGCTGTTATTGAAATTTTAATATTTGAAGCCCATTTAAAACCCTTTTATTTGCCCCTACTGTGCATCCATCTTCATTTTTGCATCAATTATAACACCATCATGGTTGCACTTCATCGTCTACAGATGATTCATTCTCACATAAAGACAACTCTACCTGAGGATTTAGCGCCGGAGTTCCCGTTCTTGTCAGCCAGCGAACGAAAAATATGGCTAAACACGAATTTTCACTGCTCCTATCTGATGAACCCAAAGACGAGAGACGAGCTCGATACTCCGATTGCTACCATGAGCTCATATAAGGCCACGAAGGTAAATTCCTTTGCACCAACAGGGCTTTTTGCACAACCATGTAATTTGAGTGGGCCATTCTCGGCCAAACTGAAAAGTCATTTTATATCGAAAGAGTCCGTTCTCGATCTGATAGCCAAGTCTGAGCTGAAAGTCTTGGTTCTTGGTCAAAATGAGAACGTTAACAAGTATTTTCAGAAAGAAGATCAAATCATCTTTACAAAGGAAGACTCGGTGGAGTCTGAGCTCAAGAAGGAGTTTTACCCGTTCGTGATTGTGGGTTGTGTGTCGCTAGAGACTGGCATAGAAGACATACAGCTGACATCTCTGATGATCCGATCTGCTTCGCCAGATTCAATAATCATCCTAGAAACTCTTGGGGAATTTGGTCTAGAAGCAATCGATTTTGACGAGTGGGATGTGGATATTACATGGACTAAAATGCGGGTCGAATCTGGGTCTACGTTGTCAGTGAGTGTTGTATCAGACCGCAGCAAATTGCATGACGATTTAATGGGAATTGATAACAGTACCCTGGCCTGCGGGGCCATAGAGGACGATGACATTCTTGACATTAGGAAAAAATTCGGCTTACAACTTAGCGCAGGACTGCAAAGTTGTATGGCGGTATTTCGCCCACTCCTGGGTGATTACAGCATCATTGCATACCTTGAGACATCGCAAACGCATGATGCGGATGCTTTGCAACAAGAAAAATGAAGTATACATTCACTTTCAGTCCAGGATAGGCGTTCTCTCAAGTCTGAAGAATATTGTCCAAATAACATGCATGTGTGTCCGTACGTAAAGATTCAGCTATATACAAGAAAATCGTGCTTATCGTCGCCCGTTGCTCATTTTCCGTCTTCTTCTCTCTGTTTGGCAAATCCTTCCTGTGCAACGCTCTTCAATTCGTGTTGAGACTCTTCCAATCTTCTCTTTTTCTCTTGCAAAACGGCGTCTCTTCTCTCCAATTCTTCAATCCACATGCTTTCTCTGAGTTTTGCCTTGGCTCTTAATTTTTCTTCCCTGTTGATCCGTTGCTCTTCCTTCTCTGTCTTGTAGTAGTACCCACCAATTACTAATGCTGCAATTGTAGCCAATTGGAAGCCAATTCTCAAGCGGTAATAAAACTGAGTCAGGATTCTGTCACCTTTCTTGACAGACCTGGTAGCCATGATAATGGCACCCGTCGTGGCAAGGGCTCCAATGGGCACAAGAGGCTGTTGCCTGCTCTTCAAAGCCATCTTCTCAAGAATGTTCAACTCACTGGCTGTTAGTAAAAATTAATGAGAGGGATAAATTAAAACATACTCTTCATCTGGATCAGCACCGTCAAAGGATGATGGTATACGTTCGCTCATGATGTGCTACTGGGTGCCAACAAGCCAGCTTTCGCATGATGCCATTAGTAGAGACCCAAAGAATGTAAAGTCGTGACACAAAAGAACAGATCACGATCTGCAGTCACGTGCCTGATACCTGACTCTGTCTGCCTCGTTAATAAATTAGCGAAGAGCTGAAGAGCCGACCTACAGAGCCAAAATATGGTACATGCTTAATGTATATTTACCTTGTAGTTGAGCTCATTGGCGCTCATACTCTAGTTTTCCAAAATGAACTCTTTGAACTCCTGGTATGCCTTCTCTAAATCGTCATTCACAATAATTCTATCGTGGTTTCCTGCCTTAGCGTACTCCATCTCAGCAGCAGCAGCACTAATTCTCTTCTCAACAGACTCTGGAGTTTCGGTCCCTCTGCTTTCCAACCTCTGTCTCAATACTTCTATGGAAGGAGGGCTTAAGAACAAGTATTTGGCCTCAAAAGGTGAGTTTTTTACTGACTTGACACCTTGCATATCGATATCCAAGAGACAAACTTTGCCAGAAGCAACAACATCTTCCACAGCCTTGAAAGATGTCCCGTAGTAGTTACCCGAAAACTGAGCCCACTCGATGAACTTATTCTCTTCGATAGCCTTCTTGAAGTCTTCTACTGTTGTGAAATGGTAGTGTTCTCCATCTTTTTCTCCTGCTCGGGGTTGTCTGGTAGTATTCGACACCGAGAATCCGAATTTGTCTGGGAACTCAGCAAAGAGCTTCTTCAATAAAGTGGACTTTCCTGAACCGGAGGGTCCCGAAATCACTATAGTTTTGACCATTAGTTTAAGAATAATTTTGAAGGGAGTTTCAAGGATATTTGGAGGAATCCAAAGTTAATTTTCTTCTCTTGTGGGCCTGAACCGTTTATATTATACAGTGTCTCGAGGCGCGTAAATACAAACAAAAAATTCGCATGCAACACGAAGTCAAGAATGGCCAGAAGCTACAATAGCGAAAATGGGTACATTGGTGTGGAAGTGTCCAATGTTATCCTTGGAGATGCGATGTACAACATTGAGTGGCATGTGGCATAAACTTGTGGCCGGTTGTTTTTTGGCCGAGGTAATGGCCTGTTTTTGAGACAGTCGCTGACGCCGTGCTCTCTCGCCCGAAATCTCGCTAAACGGCGCGCACCTTCTAGTAACAATTGCGAAGCCCTACCATGAAGAAGCGATCTGTCCACAGAAACCCAACCTGAGCTTAATCCCCTATGTAAAAAATCATGATACCATATATTTCCGACGTTTCTTTGAGAGCGAGTGTCTTCTCCTTCGAGCTTGTCAATATATTGGTTAATGTGCACCTCATTAATTGAAGTTTTCCTGTACACAGGCGTGGTAAATTTTGATCTTCTTTCACACTGATCCTACCTATTGACTCTCAAGACTGACATTGACCTGGCGCTAGTTCATTGCTGAGTGGGTCTGGCTGTACTCACTCATTTGATTTATATCGTCCCTTTTCCCACTATATTCGTTCACATTGCAAATTGAAAATAGAAGATGTCGGATTCGTTGGTCCAAATTAAACAGGCACTCAGCTCTATGTACGCCAATGGGTCACAGCAAGAGAAGAAGGCAGCAACGCAATTTTTAGAGCAGTTTCAAAAATCTCGCGACTCCTGGGAGCCTATTCATACAATCCTCAATGATATAAATGAATCCATTGAAGTGAAATTGTTCGCTGCGCAAACCTTAAGATCGAAGGTCACGTACGATCTCTCCCAGTTGCCGGAAACTTCTTTGGACCAATTAAAAGATTCTATTATTGAGTTGTTGAAAACCTATTCCTCTAACCAATTCAAGATAATACGGATTCAACTATGCATTGCATTAAGCCAGATCTCATTACAGTATTTGAGCTGGAACAATGCTGTCGAAGAAATCATCTCCAAGTTGTCAAGCGAGCCAAGCTCTCTTGTTTCGTTGCTTGATTTCCTCAAGATATTACCAGAAGAACTATCTGACGTTAAAAAGACATCCTTGACCGATTCAGAGTTTAATGTGAGAACGCAGCAATTGATCACTTCAAATGTGGAGCGAGTGTTGATGATATTGAGTGATTTGACTACGAATGCGTCCCTTCAAAGTATAAACAAGCCCCAGTTGAATGCATTGCTTTTAGAATGCTTGAACAGTTGGATCAAAGAGTGTCCCATTGAAAAAATCTTGCAGATCAACTCATTGACAAACTTAATTTTCCTGTCACTTTCAAATGACGATACATTTGAAAAGTCCATCGAATGTTTGTGCACAATATTGAGTGAGACAAGAGACATAGAAAACTATGAGCTCATTGACGCATTGTATCAACAATTATTACAGTTGCATTCATATTTGAGCTCAGATAAGGAAAAAATGGAGGACCCGGAAATCGCGAGCAGCATCACAAGGTTATTTGTTGAAGCGGGTGAGTCATGGCACGTTCTAATAGCTAAAAACCCAAAGCATTTCAAACCCCTAGTCCAGATATTGTTGCAACAGTGCGAAAACAATGAAGATTTAGATGTGGTCAAATTTACCTTTATGTTTTGGTACTTATTGAAACAGTTAATTACTTTGCCCAAATTTGAGCATGCCAAAGAAGAGTTCACTGATATCTATTGCAAATTAGTGGAAGTTATTATCAAGCACTTGACGTACCCTGTCGTGGAAGGAAACAATGATGATACCAACTTGTTTGATGGAGACAAGGAGCAAGAGGATAAGTTCAAGGAATTCAGATATGAGATGGGAGACGTGTTGAAAGACTGTTGCTCGGTAGTTGGGCCAACCAAAGCATTAAATATTCCATTCCAACAAATCCAGTCAATCCTTTCTGCCAATCACAATGCCTTTAGCAATAGATGGCAATACTTAGAGGCCCCATTATTCTCAATGAGAGCTATGGCTAAGGAAGTTCCCTTGAAGGAAAAAACAATCCTTCCAACAATCATGAATTTATTGATTCAATTGCCCGAACATCCGAAAGTACGCTATGCCGCGACTCTCGTCTTAGGGCGGTACACGGAATGGACAGCTAAAAATCCAACCTTCCTAGAACCTCAATTAAATTACATTATCAAAGGATTTGAAATTGGTTCAGCCAATGATAAAAACAAGGACATTATAGTGGCTGCATCGCATGCTTTAATGTACTTTTGTCAGGATTGCTCAACGCTATTGGTCAACTACCTTGAACAATTATATTTGCTTTACAACCAAGTCAGGGATCTGTTAGACTTGGAGTCTACTTATGAACTTTCTGATGGTTTGGCACATGTGATAAAACAATTGCCTAAGGAAAACCTTCACAAAACTACAGAAATGTTTTGTAAACCAACATTGGATGGTTTATCGACAACTTTAGCGACTTATTCAAACAATCCCAATGAGCAAGTTTATAAATTGATCGCTGACCAAGTGGAAGTCATCACGGTGTTTATCTCCGTATTGAAATCGAAAGAATTTGAAGCACCAAGTTATCCAATTTGTGACTTCTTCATTGAAACTGTCTGGCCATTGATTTCAAAGTTATTGGCGACATTTGGTAATTCCTTGATTGTCAGTGAAAGGATATTAAAGATGATCAAGACATCAATTCAATCTTTCAGCACTTACTTGAATCCAATCTTACCCTCGATTGCTTCAATTTTGCACCAAGGTTTTGCAAAGACCAAGTTTGGTTGCTACCTCTGGGTATCGGGAATTTTGATTAGGGAATATGGAGATGAGTATTCACCGGAAGAGATCAAGGATTCGACATATCAGTTTGCATTATCTCAAAGTTTTTCGTTTTTTGAATTACTAAAGGTTGAAGCTGACGTCAAAAATATCCCAGACGTCATTGAAGACTTTTTCAGGATGATGAATGACTTACTTATGTTTTACCCTTACAGATTGGCAACCAATTTTGAACTATTAAAGCATACTTGGGACTCAAGTATCCTATCATTGAGTTCGATAGATCAAGTTGACCCTTTGGTAGCAATTTTACATTTCATCGTGGATTTTGTTTCCTGGGGGTTACCGACACCTCCTGTGTCATTTTTTGAGGAAAATCCCCAGTTAATAAGAGAATCAGTTCAACAGTTTTTATTATCTGAGAACAATGGGGGCCATTTGATGAAAGTGATTATTGAAGGGTTAATATTTCATTTCAACCTTGATGTTGAGCATGATGCAAGTGATTTGTTACTCAAAATCTTGATCGTTATGCCAGATTCCAATATATCAATCAACTGGCTTTCAGAGGTTGTCAAATCGTTACCCAATGTGAACTCCAAAGAGATCGAAAAATTAATTAACACTGTGACTGTCTCCCTCCCCAATAAAGACAATCGGAGGGTTAGGTCAGCATTGAGAGACTTCGTTCAATGGTATTCAAGAAAAAATGTTAGCCCACGTTCTGAATTCAGTTAGGGTAAAGAATTAAAAAGTCCGATATTATTTTCGGCGATTGGGAGTCATAACAAAAACAACATTGAAGACATGAGGCCGTGCCATAGCGAATATTGATAACAAAGATTCGCGTATACAAAATTTAGCCACCGTTGCCGCGAAAAATGATTAAAAAAGTAGTCCTAGCAAAACAATTGTATGATAATATGGGAGTCCGGGGAGAGCTCTGAAAATCTAGATTCAAATAGGAGGTGTAGACTAAGATAGTATACACAGTACAAAGGCATCGCATCGCGTGTTGCAGTAGCAGTAGGGCAATTAACATGTAAAATGGGCAACCGCTAGCAGTGCATTCAACTTACTGACACCTGAGAACTAAACATACAGGATAAGGATTAATAAAAGAAAAAAGCGATTCTTCACATGTTACCTAAGGTTGCCCATTACAAATAGGAGGGATAACCTAGACGTAGGCCAGACCACTCACCAATGAAGTGTTGATTGCTTTTGAGATAGCCGCCTGGGGCACTTTCACCAAAACATCTAGCAATTTTCAGTATTATCTTGGTTAAGAGAATA
The DNA here is from genome assembly GCA_030558275.1 of Chernovozyma palmyrensis. NCBI lineage: Eukaryota > Fungi > Ascomycota > Pichiomycetes > Serinales > Debaryomycetaceae > Chernovozyma > Chernovozyma palmyrensis. The sequence continues at coordinate 45,217 of JAJMSF010000009.1, forward strand.
GCGCTGTGTGGTGCTGCGCCAAAATGAAATTCTGCTTGAGGCGGTGTTGCCCTCTCATGCCTTATCAGCAGGCGACAGAAAAGAAACGGTAAAATATTCACTGAGTATATTTCAGAACATAAACATGAAATTACTTCGGTTAGTTGGTGGACAGAAACACCTTGCTCGTGACCAGCGATTCTATTCTAGTCATTTCGGTATCAAATGTTTTGGTTTACTATAGCGGCCTGTAAAATACGCGCGTACATACATTTTTGATTACGAGTAAACATGGTACCGACAATATTGTTCCTCGCTTGCGACCCATCCGCGAAAAATTTGCAACACCTGCATGCGGTTTGATTGGCGTGAAAAAATACTTCTTGCTATGACCGAATCAGGCTATCCAGCTTCCTAATTAGTAGACGAGGCTTGACGCTGCAAGCAACTTATGCGGAAAATTCTCTCCGTGTATCAGACTCATGAGCCGAGATATTCGGGCATCTGCTTCAGGGCGATGTATTTAAGAATCCCAATTTCCGTCTGAAGTCTTAAATTTTCTTTTATTCATCCAACAAATCCCAACTACTTACTTTCGTTTCAAAAATGCAATTCTCCACTGTTACCATCGTCGCTGCTTCCGTTGCCGTTGCTTCTGCCACCACCTCTACTGTTACTGAGGTTTCTTCTACTTTAGTCACTATTGACTCTTGTGCTGAATCTGTCACCAACTGCCCATACGCCTCTACCTCCACCGCTGCCCCCACTAACGGTACCAACGTTACCACCTGGGAGAACGCTGCTGGTAAGAACCAGTTCGCCGTTGCCGGTGTTGCTGCTTTGGCTGCTGGTGCTTTGTTGGCCTTATAAGTTATTTAGTTTGATACTATAACTAGTGAATTAATTTAATTTATATCTTACCTCAAACAAAATTGTAGCTGCTAGTCGAAATTGTTCATTGCTTGAGATGTTATTGACAAAAAATAAGTCAGCATAGCCGAGCCAATGCTGATGCGAATAGTAGTGAGGCCCTAAAAAATAACCACGCTAGTGAGATAGAAGCAAATCGCCTCATGGTGAATTGCTGAGGCAACTACCGGCCAGTGCCGATGTTGCTGTTCTCGAATTCCCATCACATACACTGTAAATTAGGAAATTTGTTGTAACAACAAAATTAATTTCAAAATAAGTTGCTTACCAATCGGGAACGACGTTTGCTTTTTCTGGTTGAGAGGCCCGATTCGTATGTGACTGCATCCAATGGAGAATGTTAATCTCAACCGCATCAAGCCAGGGCTCGTAAATTAACATCTGGGATCACCTCCGCTCTACCCTAGCTCTGGCTATGCCTCCATACTTTTATCCGAGTAAATGCTACAATTTGATCTTTTATAACTTTGACGTAGCATATGAGCCATTTCACTAAAGTCTCTTCTCGCTCTGCTCGCCAAAATTTATGGCATGATATTGTATCGACGGGTTCCTCTTGGTGTCAATATTATCAGTTCCTTCTCTGTCACTATACATGCAAGGAGTAGCTGGCTTAGTGCAGATTAAATCAACCCGGCTGGTCAAATAGAAAAAACTCTCTTTGTTCCTTGATCCGGATCATTAATGCCGGTTGATCCAGGGCAGAAAGAAGGATTTGGCGCACTAGCCAGCCTTCCGCGATTAGGGTATCCCTTTGACGTTGCACTTAAGCTTACTTGCAGAAGGGCCCATGATGGTAAGAGTATCTTTCTAAGTTAGTCAGCATTCTGATTATTAAAGAGACTGGCAGATCTAAGAGAGTGCTCATTTTTCGAGTAATTTCAATCTATGTAAGCTAACGATTTGCATGCCTATTTCATTCTATCTTGAGTGTTCCTCGTCGATTTTGTAAACAATTTTGCAGTCTAGCTAATAATATTATATATCGGACCAGTCTGTGTGAACTATTCCTCCCTAAACTCAGGTATTACAAAATTGTTAAAATCAACATCAAATTTGTACGAATTTGCATAAGGCAAGCTAAATTAATCTTAGTGTTGTTTGCCATGGGCTGTCAGTTATCAGTAAATACCCCGAGCTAACCAGAATATATAAAGTATCTATACAATATTACACAAAGTAAAATTCTCATAGCTACTGCATATAACCATATGGATTGCAAATTGCAACCATATCAATGTTCTATCTATGTACTTTTTAATTGGATGGGAGCAACTCATAATCGTTTGTAGACGACGACGACTTGCGGACATTACCCCATAATTTATTCTTGCGTTTGACGCGGTTGAAATCAGCAAGACCGGAATCTTTGAGGCTAAATGTGGAGCCGATCTCGTCCTCCTCAGGCTCATGAATAGCACCCACTTCTGGTGCTTTCCATCTCTTGAGCAACAAAGAGCTTAGGACAACACTGACGGAGCTCATAGCCATTGCACCGGCTGCTGCAATTGGAGGAATCATGATGCCAAAGCTTATAAACAATCCCATAGCAAACGGTAACATGATCATGTTGTAAACAGCCGCCCAAACAAAGTTAATCTTGATTCTGGTGAAAGTGGCACGGGAAATACTGAGTGCAACTGGTACGCCGTACAAATCGGAATGTTTTCTGTTCTTTCCACCTCCAATAAGGACAATGTCAGCAGATTCAATGGCAATGTCCGATCCGGAACTAATAGCCATTCCGATATCAGCCTGAGCCAAAGCAGGGGCATCATTAATTCCATCTCCAACAAAGACAATTCCAACATTTCCATCTCCCCCATATCTGTTCTTCAAATCGGAAATCACCTTATCCTTATTGACAGGCGATACATCGCTGAAAATGTTGCAAGGAGGAATCCCCAACTTTGTCCCAACTCTTTCCGCTGCTGATTTATTATCTCCGGTGACCATGCCAACAATAAAGTGTTCTTCGTATTGTAAGAAGTCAATAACTTCTCTAGAATTGGGTTTCACCTGATCAGAGCAAATGAGGAAGCCAGTGTAGCTTCCGTCAATCACCACAAGTGCCAAAGTTCCAACAATGTTAGAATCTGCCAGATTATACTTTTGTTTTTCAACATCAGTCAGACAAGAAGGGTAATTCATTCTAATCATTCTTTCATTACCAATGCACACATCATATGACTTTCCGCTGCTCAAAGTAACCTTGGCTTGGATACCTAAACCAGGAAACACCTTGAAGTTACTAACGACGGTATCAAATGTATCTTCTTCAAAAGAAAGACCAAGCTTTTCTTTAGAGGCTTTGGTGATTGCACGTCCCACGGGATGTTCTGAGTTATTCTCCACCGACCCTATCAAGTTCCACCAGTCCGATTCGTTGGAAGTGTAGGTTGTCTCAAAGTGAGTGACACTTACTGTGCCTGTAGTTAAGGTACCCGTTTTGTCAAACAAAATGATATGGACGTCGCTTGCCTTCTCCAAAATATCTCCACCTTTAATCAAAACACCGTGGCTAGCTCCTACGCCCGTACCCGCCATAATGGCGGTAGGTGCTGCTAAACCAAGTGCGCATGGACATGCCACAACAACAACAGATATTCCGAGTTTGAGGCAAACAAAATACTTGCCGTTCTCTTCCATCCTGAATGCAGCTGGTAAAGAGTCAAAGTTCACCAAATAGCAGATGGCAGTCCAAATCAAAAATGTCACAAGTGCCAAAAGCACAACCGTAGGTACAAATCGAGAGGCAACATAATCCGCGAATCCTTGCACTGGTGCCTTATTCACTTGAGAATTCTTTACCAAATCGATGATTTGTTGTAATTGAGACTTTTTACCCGTATTCAGCACAACAATGTGAATAAGCCCAGCGCCATTGATTGTACCTCCAATGACCTGGTCACCTTTTTGTTTGAAAACAGGTAATGGTTCCCCTGTAAGGAAAGACTCATCAAGCTCACTTTCTCCCATGCAAATAGTTCCATCAGCTGGCACCTTTGCTCCTGGCAATATCACCGCAACATCTCCTGCCTGAATCAAATCAATAGAAATGTTTCTGGTAACAATGTCCTTGATTTCGTTTGGATTCTTCTCCATCATTTCCTGGTAACTGTGAATATCCTCAACAATAGTACAATTTGTGGGAGTCAAAGACAAAAGTTTCGATAAAGCACTTGATGTTGCACCCTTAGCCTTATTTTCAAGCCATTTTCCTAAACTGATGAAAGTGATTAACATGCAGCTCGTTTCAAATAGCAATTTTGGAGGCTTTTCAGCCTGGCCCCACCAAACAGAAAGAATAATGGAAAACACAGAATAGGAAAATGAAATGAGGGTCGATATGCAAATTAAAACATCCATGGAGGCCCCTTTCCCACCATTTCTAATAAATATTGAAAACTTCTTGAGAAAAGGCGACCCGAGGTGAAACTGAACGTAGAATGTCAAAACCAACAGAAGTAAGGACACCAAATATAAACCTGGGATTATGCTCAATTTCCTCCAGAATGAGTAATCTTGAGTGAATGACATAATAATCACGGGAATCCCAAACAAAATGCTCATCATGAAGGTCCGCCTCCAAAATTCAATGACTTTTATTTTAGAAAGCAACTTCAATTGGGAAACTGACGACTGATCTACCGAGTTGATGATAATGAACTGAATGTTTTCGTCAATGTCATTCAACGAGTCTATTATTTGCCTTATTCCAGCAATCCGTGGGTCGTAAGAAATGGTGAGCATATCAATAGCACTGGACGAATCCGACGGTTCCGAACGGAACGTTTCTGTTTGAGGTGACGTTGGAACCATGTCGTCAGCATGTATCGAGTTGAACGTGAGGTTGTTATCTGATATTCCGGCAAAACTGTTAAGCCTTGCCTCAATATTGTATTGTAGCTCAACGAGGTCGGTATTTTCCGTGATACCATATATTTGAAATTGAACATCTTCTCCACTGTTCGTGTCAGATGAACTTGGCAGTTCGTTGGGCTGCAGGGTAATTATTTTGGCATCAAAACCACAATCTTCGATAATTTCAACAATCAGCTCGCCCGATATAGATGGTGTATGGATCACGGACCCTTCCTCTGTGACTAGGGAAACAGATGCCTTCACAACATCGGGGTTGGCCTCCAAGGCATTTATTATAGACGAAGAACAAGCCCCACAAGTCATGCCTGTAATAGCAACTTTTGTAGTAATATTCTCATCTTGTCCGGAGAGAATCTGGATATGTTCTTCTGACGATACTAGCGTTCCAACAAAGCCACAGCCCTCGATGACGTCGCAGATCATAGTTGGGGAGACAGAACTCGAATGTTTGATTAAGGCTTGTTCTGTGATGAGCGAAACAGATGCTTCAGTCACTCCATCGACGCTCTGAAGTGCCTCCGTTATTGAGGCTGAACATGCCCCGCATGTCATCCCTTCGATGTTAATCTTAGTGATCTTAGAGAAACTTTTGCCTGATTTCAGTTTATGGACCTCGGATCTTTTAAAAACAGCCTCAAACCCACAATTTTCTATCACGTCTATGAATATAGATTCTTTCATTCCGTCTTCGTGGACCACCTTAGCCTCTTCTGTCATCAATGATACATTGACACTCTCTACCCCCTGAAGTTTCGATAGCGCCTCCGTTATGGTTGCGGAGCACGCCCCGCAGGTCATCCCTGACACTGCAAAATAAGAGCACGCCGTCATAGCTATGTGTCAAGAATATGTACAGAAGATTAGTAGCAAATGAGCTGCAGTGAATAAAGGAGATGAGAAAATTTGGAAGGCAGCTTCCAGCTAATGAGTTATCTTTTCCATCTGTGCCGAAATCGGATATAAATGGCTTGTGTACAGGAAACATGGCGTTATTACAGTCAATTTTCCGAGATCGTCGGTAATTATAGCATTTGGAATGTGAGACACTATTTAGGACAGGCTCGAAAGTAGCACCTAAATTTATTCATTACTAAGCCTGTATATTTTTTTCCATTTCTATACGAAGTCTTCGTTTCCATTATTAGTATTCGAGTCTATTATTCCGCTAATTTATGGATGATACGACTTTCCGTGGATGTGGTACTCCTCTGAGTTCTTGATTTTTTACTGGATTTGGCTGCACTAGGTCCAACTCCATGAAACTGGTGCGATAGCTCTTTGTATGCTTGTTTGGTGTTGAGCTCATTGCCCTGCTCGTCCCTGTACGTGAGTTTCACTTCCGGGTTATAGTCCTTGAGGTTGGAGCTGAATTTCCGCTCGGTACTCTGATCTGGCAAAACCTTCTTCTCACGAAGCCTATTATCAAGATACTCTGAGAGTAACTGCTCTCTCTCCGCTTTGGGACGGTTCATAAACTGCTTATCGGAGCTCATCTCATCACGCAAAAGCCTCTCCTCAATGGAAATCTTGATTCTAAGTAATTCCGCCTGCCTCTGAGATTCTCTGGATTCTCTAAGACGCCGTTGCTCCTCCTCATTAGGAGCCTGCACTATATTCTGGGACCGGAGAAATTTCAAAGTGGATGCTAGACCACCAAATGTAGTGATTTCCGGTTGACTAGAATTCTCACTGCGAGCATTGGTACCCTCTGACTGATCACTAATTTCGTCTTTTTCAGTATCTTTCGACTTGTCTTCATGACCCCCCTCAATAGCGTCCGTTCCTTTTTGTCCCTGTCCCAAGTTCTCTACCTCTGTTTCGGCGCTCGCATTGAGATGGCTAGCGCTGATTGAATTCAAAAAATCATTCGTGTCATCAAACACTATTCTTTCTTCAATTTTCAGACTTATTATTTTGCTATCAATCTCGTTCTCAAAATCCAATTGCTTGTACATGGAAACTTCTTGAGCTATTTGTTCTGGAGTGATATTTTTGCGGCTAGACTTCTGCTTAAACTTTCGTCTCTGCGATAAGACTGCCTGCAACTCTAGATCATCATCAAAAACATCCTCGTTCCCCAATTCAACAACTCTTATTGGCTCGTCGACAATATTCTCTGAGTCTTTTTGTCTGGTATTTGTGCTCACAGCAAACTTCTTCTTGATTTTTTTCATCCTAGTTTTCCCTCTATAGTCACTTTTGGGAGCAAAGGCGTCGGCATCTTCAGCAAACAAATCACGAAGCACTACCTGGTGCCGCTCCTCCTTGATATCTGCACTCTTCTCTTTAATATCAGCAAGTTCAATCTTATTACCCTTCACCACTACCATACCGCCTTTCTCTGGTTCTTCCTCTGACTCCTCGTCATTTTGTGGTCTATAAAACCGCCCTAGATGCTTGATATTGTCAGCTTTTGCTTTCTCTTTCAAATTGCGCTCAAGATTGGCCTTCCGTGAAAGGTCAGCATTAGAGAGCACATCCGCTGAATCATCAAGAACGTCCACATCCTGAAAGGTCAACACATCGTTATTGGACAACAGATTTAGCTCGTGCACACTATGCGCAACCTCATAGCCATCGAGTCCATTCTCTTCAGCCTCTTCACTTATAACTTTTGCCCGTTTTCGATTCTTAAACCTAGAATTCGTCCTTTTTGTTCCAAGGCCCTCTAGCCATTCACCTTCAGATTCGGGCACATCGTGAAGGATCTTGTCGGTCTCAATCAACTTCCTCTTAGCAGCGGCACTTGCCTTTACCTTCTCAATACGTTTTCGCACCCGCTCCTGCTCAGTTTCTGTATTTTCTTCATTCAAAGGGTTTCGATCGATGATTTGTTCAGTTATTTTCTGGGGGACTATTGGTTTCAATCCCAAGGAGAGACGAAGCTTGTTGGTTTCATCAACGGATAATTCTGAGGCAGAAGGGGCTTGTACAGGTTCTGGTTCCGGAATTGGTTTAAGCCCAAGCTGCCCCCGAAGCTTATTTGTCTCTGAAATGGATAGAGATATCACCCCGTCCTCCATCCCGGATGTGCTGTTGGAGGAAGGCGTTCCAGCTGCAAATGTAAGCTCTTCTCACTGAAGCCTTGCGATAGAGTATATGCCGGAACAGGCTGGTAGATGAACTTAACGATGGACACCGATATCTGAAGGGAGTCTTGATGAAAAGAAGGCGCTGTGGTAGTCCTCTGTAGTTCCGGCGTTTATGACCAGATGTTCACAAGTTCTTTTCTTTTTATGCCGTAGATACATTTCTATAAATGCTCCCCAGTCGGTGTGCAACTACCAGTATTTGTTTACCTTCTCCAGACTTCGAGTGGTGCAAGTGATACCTCGGCTGCTACTGGAGATAACATCCCACTCACTATGACAGAAACAGGAGAGAAAACGAAATTCCTCCTGGATTTTCCCATCACCGACATCCTAGGCAGCTCGGTGAAGTCTCCTTCACTTTTTGCACTCCAAGGAAACCTTTTGGCCTATACTGCTGGTAGTGGAGTTGTCGTGTGCACTTTGGACACAGGTAGCATTAAGTCCCAGAGGTTTTTCTGTGTGAACCCGAGCTCTAGCTTGTCCGGTTCATCATGCTTGACAGAGTTGAGTTCCTCAGCCTTGAAGTGCTCTTCAGCCAATGCCTACCTTGATATGATCAAAACTGATGTGTCCCTACAAGGCAGTTATGAACATCCCAAAGACTCCAATGGGTTCCCTTATGATCCTATAATAACAGGATCAAATAGAGAAAGTGCAAGTTTTTCTACCAAGCTTGACCCCTCATCTCATACATCCAAGTCACCTTCGAAGCTTAAAGATCGAGTACGATCCATCAACTGTTTGGCAATATCCCCAAACAGAAAGATATTGGCAGTAGGGGAAACAGGGTATCATCCCAGAATAGTGCTATTTTCACTAGCACTGAACCTGTCCTCATCGCCAATGGCGCTCATTTATGAGCATTCCTTCGGTATCAGCTCTATATCGTTCTCGCCGGACTCCCAATATTTTTGCTCTCTAGGGTTATTAAACGATGGGTTTCTCAACGTGTGGAATGTTTCCACTTCTGCTATCACCTTACACTCGAGCAACAAATGCACTTTCATAATAAACCAAGTGATCTGGCACGAGAACTACATCATTACTTTGGGCCTTCGCTATTTGAAAGTGTGGAAAGTCGAGTTTGATCCCCCCGAGGACAAAAAGATACACCGTCTGGCTTCTGTTTTGAAAGGCAAAAATGTACATCTTTCTTACCTTATAAACTCGAATTTTATTGGCGGTGCAGCTCTAAACGAAGACGAAATTATCGTTATAACTGACTCGGGCCAGCTCTTATTATTGAAGTTGGACTACGATGATTTGTGCCTAATTACATTGGTTCCACCTTCGGGTGTCAGCAATATGTGCTCGCTTTGTATTGACTACGATCAGGAGCTTGTCTATTTCGCACAATCAGATAATAACATTGTCTCATTTCCATTTGCTAAGATGAAACAAATGTCATCACCACCTATAGGTGGTCTCCATTCTAACAGCTCTCCTACAAAATTGAGCCCAATGTTTTCCAATCCAGCCAGCCCTACAAAGGCATCCTCGCTCTCGTCAACCCCAACACACATCTCCAAGATAATGAATTTTGACCAGAACCACTTGCTTTTCCTTTCCAAGGATTTGGAGCTATCTTTATATAACAAAATCACGAAAGAACTGTCCAACTTGGTTAGTTCGTTAATAGAGAATCTATCGGGGATCAAGGAGTGCTACCTGGATCAGCTTTTCGTCTTTTCACATGACGGTGTGATAAATACCATTGATAACTATATGGTGATGCCATTCACAAAAATCGATATTCCTTCCAATGATGCGCTGCCCAATAGTTTGACAGCGATTGATTTTGATGAATTTGAGATTGCAATAGGTGATAGATATGGAAATGTGTGCATTGGGCCTTTGGAAGACATTCTGAAGGGGTTACAAATAAAATACTGGGTCAAAGCGCATTCGTCAACAGTGAATGATGTTTCTTTCTTTGAGTCTTCTAACTTCAAGTTTCTCTGCAGCATATCAAGGGACAGAATGATTCAATTGTTTTACAGAAAGCGCTCAGGAACAAGTGAGTGGGACATCTTACAGACGTTACCAACGCACTCCGGAAATATTTTAAAAATGTTGTATTACCAGGACATGCTTTTCATATGCTCAGCTGACAAGACTGTCTCAGTTCATTCTATCAAGGAGGAAGAAACGAGTGACATCAAAGTTGGGGTATACCAGGAAAAGATAATATTTTTGAAAAACACCCCTATTACCATGAAGGTGTATCAACAAGATCTCATTGTTTCGACCAATGACAAATCACTCATGATCTATAATATCAAAGAGAAATTTGAGTATGTCAGAACTCTTAAGCTCTTCAACGAAAAGACAAACGAGTCATTATCCATTGAAAATTTTGTTGTTGATAACAACATGATTATTGTATCTTCGTCAGACAAATCACTTAGAATGTTCAATTATTTGCTGGCAAAGCCAATAGCTGTCTATTGGGGTCACCTGGATACTATTTTGAGCTTGGTTCACAAACCTGAATCTAATGACCTTCTTTCCTTAAGCGCAGATGGCTGTTTGTTCAGATGGGATATAAGTCGGTTCAAGAATTCTTCTAAATCGGCTGCAGAGAAAAATAGTTCGGCGGAACTGAAAGAAATTCGAGAATTCAAACCATTGTTTGCAAAGGTCACTCGTAAGATCATACCCAGTGTTACGAAAGGTGCCTCAGACTCAGTAGCCTCAGCTGTCAGCTCCCCCAGAACCTCCCCTACCAAAACATTCATTGCCAATGATTCCACATCCCCCAGCCCCGTTCCAAAATTATCCTCCGCTACTTTGAAAAGACTTGAGTCCAAGAAAGCTGCTAACAGTAAATCTCCAAGCCCCAAAAAAGCGAGCATTACGTCAAGAGAAGCCAGCCCTATGAGAAATTCAACTGCACGGGAAAGCTCTTTTGGAGCTATTAGCGTCCAAACGAAACGAGCATCCTGGAATGGGCAGAAACTGAGTATATTGAGCGCTAGTACCAGAACTCTGCTCGAAAATGTCGCCAATACAGTACCCAAAGCTCCCTCTGTTTCAGAGGAAGGCGTTGCCAATACAATCGAAAGTATTTTAGCCCAGCTCGACCAAATCAAGTTAAGCATGGTTAGAATGAATTTTACTCTCAGCGATGAAGCCAAGCTAAAAGCTTCATTGCGTGAGTTCGAGCAAGTTTTCACGAATAAAATGGAGAACAATGAACCAGAAAATGCTGACGAGGATATTGTTCCTCAATTCAACGCTTTAAGAATAAACCCAAAGACCGGGATTACCGAGCATGAGCTTCTTGAGAGGTACAGCGATCGATTATTGAATATGGTGCAAAAGAAGCTTTCGTCAGTCGCGAATTTCACTCCGCAAGCATGAAATATTATTGCAAATGATCAACTAATATATATGTACATGAGTATGAGCAGGGTTACAATCAACGTCTTGGTGTAATTGAAGCAGACTCTGATTCTTTATGTTCCTCTGCTGCCTTCGCCCATGGATCAACCGGCTCATCCGCTGACTGCGATTTCACTGATGAACCCTGAGAATTATTTTCGGATTTGGACCGTGCCAACTCTCTCTTGAGTTTCAAATTTTGCTCTTCTTCCAACCTTTGCTTTTCTAACTCCCACTTCTGATTGGCCTGCTGGGCGAGAATCTTTATTCGCTGCTGTCTTAACTGGTCTTGCATAAGCTCTTCCAAAGTGGGGGTATCTATTCTAGTACGTCTTAGCCACTGGAGCCACTGTGGTGGGACAGTATCAAAATAATCAACTTTGAAAAGCTGCTCTTTGTACGGCTCGAGTTTTCTCCTTAGTCTCTGCATGTTCCCATCAATGGTGAACTCCCAATAAGTGTTGCCATAGAGATCATATCCCATGAAAAATTTGCGTCGAAAAGGGATATCTCTACGGGCCTTGAACTTGTGTACAAGCCTTTGCCAGTAGGTGTATTTTCCTTTTATGGGATCCATGGCGAAATCGTGTGGAAAAGTGCTGATTGTATCTTCATCATCTATCCGAAGATCTAAGATCAAGGATCCTGCACAAGGACCTCCATCACCTAGGGGGAATTACATTCTCACCAGTAATGAACAGATAAGTGGAGCTGCCAATGCCTGCTAGGAAACGAAATTCGATATCCCAGTTAAATCAACTACTTCCTGTTCCAATTGAGCTTGAGAATCATGCAGATACACTAGGATCGTCGCAGGTTACTGATGTACTAGTGGGGGACTACCATGTTATAGGAGAGACAGGAGGCTACTTAGTGTGGACTATCAAAGTGACAATCAATGACTCCGCATACTCCTCCATAATATTGTACAAGAGGTACAGCGAGATAGAAAAGTTCCGAGAAAAACTTGCACTCACATACCCCGAGGAAAGACTACCGTCCTTGCCCCCTAAGGATTCCCTAAGTTTCCTGCGAATAATGATGCAGGGGGCTTGGTTAGAGGAGAGAAGGAAGGGATTACAGTGGTTCCTCACGAACGTTATGTTGAACCCACGATATCAGGAAGAAGTGAGAGCGTTCATTTTGGAGTCAGCTCCTTAAAAGCAATCCGGAGTATCAAATAACCTGCAACTTTGGATATAAGAGATCAGTTTGGAGCTGGCTCACCATATCAAACTTTCTCCTAGTCATTTAGAGTTATAAAACAACCATGCATGCCCAGTGTAGTATGGACATCTTCCACAGCTTAATTGTAACTTAGTCTCCAACACCTTTAGTTCGATGCTAATACGTGCCATCTACCGGTGCCACAAATCGCTATATGAAGGAAGATTCTAGAGCGCAACCCTGTGAGCCCTGCCAACGGCGGCGAGCCGAGGAGCAAGAACCGAGTAAGTTCATCAAACAGAGTATATCAAAGATCGTCAAATCTTGCGTATGTAAACCACTTCTCTAGAACCACTCGCTATGCTGACCTCGCATGTCATATTTGCTTTGTAATGCCGGTGCTGATTAATCTGTCCAGATCACTCTCATACAAATGCTCTGTATTCGTGTGCGAACCGTGATTTGAAATCCGTGTGCGGCCTAGAACGGTGGAAGAATATAAAACCACAGATTCTAGCTGGAGAGCAACGGCTTTTCATATAGACAGAAAAGTTCATCTGAAGGACACACTTTCAAAATATTTCTCAGGAATTTTAGGTCGCCCACTTTGAACCGCAGTCTCGTTCATAACAGAATGGTTCATCATCAAGTTACTATTATCGGCTCTGGTCCAGCTGCCCACACTGCTGCCATCTACCTTGCGCGTGCCGAAATCAAGCCCACTTTGTACGAGGGTTTGCTTGCGAACGGTATTGCAGCTGGCGGTCAATTAACAACCACCACTGACATCGAGAACTTTCCAGGATTTCCTCAAGGTATCAATGGCTCTACTCTCATGGACCAAATGAGAGAGCAATCTCTCAGATTTGGTACCGAGATCATCACTGAGACCGTCTCGAAGGTCGACTTATCGAAAAGGCCATTTAAGTTGTGGACTGAGTGGAACGAGGACAGCGAGCCAATTACTACCGATGCTATTGTGATCGCAACCGGGGCTCTGGCTAAGAGAATGCACCTTCCAGGTGAAGAGACCTACTGGCAACAAGGTATCTCTGCATGTGCCGTTTGTGACGGTGCCGTTCCTATTTTCAGAAACAAGCCTCTTGCCGTTATTGGCGGAGGTGATTCTGCTTGTGAGGAAGCTTTGTTCTTGACCAAATATGCTTCTAAAGTGTTCCTTTTGGTAAGAAGAGACGAGTTGAGAGCATCGACCATCATGCAAAAGAGAGCCAAGTCAAATGAGAAATTGGAAATCTTATGGAACACTGAAGCTAAGGAAGCCAAGGGTAACGGAAAGCTCTTGGACCACTTGACCATTTTCAACAACAAGACCAAAGAGACTAAAGACCTTCAAGTCAACGGATTGTTTTACGCTATTGGCCACACCCCAGCCACGAAAATCTTCTCTGGACAGTTGTCCGAGGATGACCAGGGCTATATCATAACTAAACCTGGAAGTACTGAGACCTCTGTTCCAGGTGTTTTTGCCGCTGGAGATGTCCAAGACAAGAGATACAGACAAGCTATCACCTCTGCGGGTACCGGGTGCATGGCTGCTTTGGATTGCGAGAAGTTTTTATCTGAGCAAGAGTAATTTATTAGAATAGACAGATTATAACAGGATTGTAATTCGGGAGCCGAGAATCGGTCAAAGCCTATATAAAGCAATACGAAATGATTTACTCTATAGCGCAGCCAAATCGCACAGCCCTTCATATCCTGCATGTAAATGCGCCACTATCTGTAGTGAACTCTCCTATTGGAATCTCTCTCGAATGCTATAGACTTCCCAGGAATGTCGTTTAATGACCTAGAGGATGGAGAGTCTTCCAACTACCAAGACTTTCCTGATTTTGAGGTCTACTCACGCGCTATAGAGAATAATCTCTATAATATCAACAATAATCAACTCACGTCACTAAAGAGGTATTTAGTTCAGTACGAGAAGTTGACGGAAGAGGCTACTAATGCCACTAAAGTAACTAAATTACTGGAGAAGATCTCTTCTTTGACAACCAAGACTACTCACAGCTTCAAAAATGTCAATGAAAATGCCACAAAGTTGTATAATTACTTGAAGGAATGCGAAGAGAATCATGAAGACGAAGACTCTTTACAGTATCTACGTCATAAAGAAACGATAATAATAAAGCTTATAAAGTCAAGCTTGGATCAGTTCCAGAAGCAACAGAAGAAATATGAGCTGTTGAATGAAGTATTTGCTAAAAAAAGCCAAGATATTATCAGCCAAGGTTCGGGAGTCAACCCAGAAACAGCTCTGCACCAACAACAGGACCAAGTCCAAATCACATATCAACCCATAAATGTGGAAGAATTAGAGGAGCAAACACTTTTAATTCAAGAAAGAGAGCGCGATATTCACCAGATATCACAGGATATATCTGAAATCAATGACATCTATCACAATTTGCATGAATTGGTGAATGAGCAACAAGTCACTATAGACAGCATAGAAGACAACATACTCCTGTTTTCTGATAATGCCCGAGGTGCCAGTGACGAACTTCGTAAAGCAGAGAGGTACCAGAGGCGAAGCAGCGGACGAATGCTTTGCTGCCTTCTCATTTTGCTTGGCGTTGCTGGATTAATCATATTTATCGGTATTGTATTTTGAGGCGTATAAAATGTGGATATTTCAATGTATGTACATTCTAAATAAGTTCTATAAGGCTAAACCTCCCATACATTCACTTTTCCATCGTCTCCCGCTGTAAGGAGCAACTCTCTATCGCCGATGGCAGTCCAGGTGACACAATTCACCTCGAAGACCCCGTGAGTGTATTCCTGGACCAGCTCAACCGACCAGTCGGCAGACTCGTTCTCTTTGTAAATCACAAGTTTTCCATCCGATCCGACAGTGGCAATTCTTCCGGATTTGGCAGACCACGAAACAGAATATATTGCCTGTATGTGTGGCGACGTCAAATCTGTCTCCAAATTCCATTCCAACTCGGTCTCGTGCCTTATGGAACTAGGGAGAGAGTCCCCTTTCTGCGTCGATGCATTTTTTTCATCACAAGTCCAAATTTTGATGGTAAGATCATCTGATACTGATACCAACCTGAGATTTTTCGCTCGTGGATCAAAAGTAGAGCACCACACAGTGCCTTTGTGGCCATTAAGCACACCAACACATGGCCATTCGTCATCGTCTTCCTTATATATTCTCACTGTATCATCATAAGAAGAGCTGGCAAGAATATTCAACCTGGGATGCCATGTGATATGCTTGATGTCCTGCTGGTGGTCATTCAACACCGAGATACACTCAAACTCCTCCAACGTTTCTGGATCCGTCTCCCAGATCCACACGGTTTTATCTCTAGAACACGAGGCAAGAAAGTTGCCGCCGTGGTTCCAAGAGACCGCCTTCACCTCGTTTTCGTGACCTTCTATGATAGCCATTAAATTCCACAGGTTTTCGCCAGAGCATAGGAGCTCTTCCTGTCTTTTGGCTTTCTCAGCCTCGGTCAAGTCATCCAATTCTCTTTCATATTCGTCCAAGTTTGGCTCATCAATGCCCCAAATAGAAATGGTAGAGTCAAAAGAGCCTGCTGCTAATGCGGGAAGATCCAAAAAATCTGCTGGGCCTTTCAAAGGAGGCTTGAATGCAACCGAGCGTATCGATCGCTTGTGAGCGTCATCCAATCTGGTGAGCAAAGGGTACCTATCGTTCAAGCCATAGACACAAGTGGTTTTGTCAGTTGAAGCTGTAGCAAATATAGGCAAGGTTGGATGTACGGCAACACTCCATACTTTGTCAGTGTGAGCGTCCAATGTCCTTACAAGTCGAACCATAGTAGTAAAGAAGCATACTGGAAAGCTGGATTTTTGATTTAGCACTGCACAGAGAAGGCGAGGCCCGATCCCAACCGTCCATCAGCTTTCCTTTTGTTAAAGAACCGTCACCACGAAATGATCCGATCCCGACTCCTAGTCAACTCTGCGAGGACATTTTTGAACTTTAACGCCAGCTGGAAATCCTGTCCACAGTGGCGCCGTTCCTACTCCAGCCAATCTTCAGACAACTTACCGGAGAAGAAAGATGCCGAGAACCTTCCCCTGAAGGACATACGACTGAGTACTTCGCCTGCAGCCCCGGCTCCCATGGATACTTCAAAGCTAGAACCACTTCTCAAGAAAGACTTAAAGCCCTACATTCCTAAAATTAAGCACGAGAGATTAACATACGAATACCCTGGACTTCCCAATCAAGACGAATTCAAAAAGCACCACCAGGAGCCATCGAGCCCAGGGAGATGGAGACGCCATTTACCCAAAATTGCTATTTTTGTTGTTATTATCTGGGCGGGCTATTCGATAAAGGTTTGGGTGTACGAACCTGAGGTTGGTTCCACGAGCAATGACCTCTTGAGCCCAGATGAATTCCACCCCTTCATCGTAACGCATAAGGAACAGATCGACGAAGACCATTTTTTAATTGAAGTCAGGCCCAAGTTTGACCACTGGCAGTATTCTTATGCGAACCATTATGAATCAAAGTCCATTTGGAACGGCAACAAAATCTGGTCTGTCGAGGTAAAGCACCCACAAATTATGGTCGTTCGCTCTTATACGCCATTGCCACTCTTCTTCTTGAAGTCGGAGCATACAAGGTCGGGCTTGAAAAAGCCCTTGCTTAAGGTCATAAATAATGACGAGCAGGACTGTGACAGAGGCGGAGTTATGACTTTCTACATCAAACGATACAATGATGGAGAGGTTTCGAAATACATTACCGATAGAAAAGTGGGAGATGAATTAGAGCTCCGGGGCCCTGACATTGACTATAAATTTCCCTATCATCCTCTCAGGGATCTTGTCAGTAAGCCCACTTTTAGAGACCTACCCTCACAGATAGAACCCGATTCAATCGATAGAGTTCGAGATTGCAGTCGCCTTCCAGAATTTGATAATGTGACTTTCTATACAGCAGGGACTGGCATCACCACAGCATTGCAGGTACTAATGAGCCGCAAGCCATACGAAGGATACTCTGTTGTGCATTATTCAAGTCAGAAAGAGGGCGAGCTTAAACCGCTTGAGCGATTCATTTTTTTTCTAGAGAAATTAGATAGGGCCAAGTTTGTACACCACTACGATAACAAGCCAAAGTCCTTGTTGAGTAAGAACGATGTCAAGAAGCCAGTTCCATTTAACTACATCAGTGGGCTTCGGTTAGAAATAATGGAAAAGACGTCTCCAGAGGATGCGTTGAAATTGCGCATGTCCATTCTCAAGCCGGAGGAAGACGTCGCTTCAGATCCAGAAGAACCAGAACCTCGGAAAGTCTATCCCAGGTTTCAAAACGCCTTGGAACAAGCGAGAAGTACTTACATCTCCACGAAAAAAGACTCTGCCCTTTCTATTGTCTGTGGGCCTAACGGGTACGTAAGCTATGTCGCCGGTCCCAGGAATGATGTGGAGAATAAGCAGGGCTTGGTTACCGGTTTGCTCGGGGAAAAAGGATGGACCAACGATAACACTCACAAATTGAAATAGTCAAGCAAATAGATTCTGTATATAGTTTATAAATCATCTGTTTCATCCTTCACAAGTCCAACCTCTTTAGAGAAATGAAGTAATATTCTCTGAACATCTCTGTTACTTGCGCAATCCAAAATGAGTTCCTTTAGCAACTCATGTTTGTTAAAGCCACAAACATATGGATCCCATTTCTGTTTTGACTCAACGTCGGTCGGACCCAATAACTGGTTGAAGATCTCAAATAGTTTAGCCTTCAAGCCTAGTTCTGCCACCCTCTTTGCGTATGCAACAATAAATTTATGGAAGTCTGCATCCTCCCGTAGCAATTCACAGCACAAAACTCTGTTCTCGAGATGACAAAGCGATATTGAGTTTTCCAAATTTTCAAAGCCTTCTTTCATAATCATGTTTTTCGAGATTTTGTTGAAATATTTACCCCTTCCTGTTCTGGTCTTTCTAATGATTTCTTCGTTTGTTTTATTCTCCAAAAGGCTGATTAGCGAGGAAGACTTTTCCTGTGACAGAAGTGGAGCCCCCTGCAAAGATGTTGCACTTTCATCACCAACTGAGTCCCAAAAATGAGAGCCGAACGCCCACCAAGATTCTGTTATCGTTTGCCAGGTAGCGAAGTCCTTGTTGAACAAATATCCTGTACCGTTTGATAAAGTCACAATTGGGACCCCGGTGGAAGAAATAGAGCACATTGTTATGTTGTCTGACTTAGATAAACCGTCTTCCTTGAACTTATTGGACAATTCCAAAATAGAACTTAGGGAAGTTGGAGATTGCAAATGTATCTTTCGGTGAGCAATATTCCAGACATAAAGTTCCCCTATAGAAGTTACTGCCATGAGATAGTCACCAAAGCTCTCCAAGAAAGATAGAGGTGCCCCTAAAACGAGTGGTGGTAATAATCTTCTGCCAGATGTTTGTGAATATATTAACACTTGGCCATCCATTGTACTAAGAGCCCAAAATCCGTTACCTCCAGTGGCAAGCAGAATGAACCTCGGAATAAAATCTGTCCAAATTTCTTTGTCCTTTTTAAAGTATGTGATTCTTGACGGTTTCAATTCATTACCTGTTCCATTTTTTATATCCAAAATGAACATCTCTTTCTTGATTTCGTTTTCAAGTTGAAAATTAACCCTTACTTTCGGAACGGAAAGTCGAACTTTAGAAAATGTGGTGTTAGGGTTTGTTATTATCGTGTCAAGGAATTTCACCGGCTCAAGTGGTCGCTTGAATTTCTTGTTGGGAAGCATATCGCCTTGCATTTTGACCCTTTTCTTCTGCTTCGACAACTCTTCAGTTACCGCGTAAGATGGTTTATCATATTCCATGGAAGATTGTGAAGCTGGAAAGCTGGTTACTGAATTAGGCAAATTCTGGACTTGGTTCACTTGATTCTTGGAAGTACCATTGCCTGAAATGAGCATGGGCTGAATTCTTTTTTTGCCGTTTTTTGTTGATATCTTTTGTGAGGTTATGGGCTCAATCAGCTTTGCCTGAGGTTGCTGCTGTTTTTCAGTTTTGACGGCTTGTGGTAAATTCTTCCCCCTGCCCATTGCGGTGTGAAGAATATCATCATCTTCAGTGTCCGTTCGCCTCAAATCTGGTAAGGAGATGATCTCCGGAACTATACGACCACTTCTATTTGTTTTTGCATCAGGAGTTGTCTTCCGAGAGCTATCAGTTTGAACTATGTCACTATTTTCAAGTGGCACATCTTTGGGAAGATCATGTATGTGAATTGCTTGCGTTTGGTCCAACACTTGTACATTTGCAGTATTCTTCTTCGTGTTGGCTTGGTCAGACTCGTCCTTAAAATTAAACGGTTTTATGGACTTGAGACCGATATCATTTAGCTCCTTGAACACCAGATTGCTCACAGGTTTTCCCAACTCATCATTTTCAAAAGTGATTGTGATGATATGACCATCCAAAGATACCAAGACCAAGCTGTTTCCTTCTCTATTCCAGCTCAAGTCTATTATCGGGGCAGACAGCAAGTCTTTGAGAACGGACATGGGAGACTCGTGTGTTGTGTTCCAAAGTACTAAAGTTTTATCAGATCCTGCTGTGGCCACGATGTTGTAGAGGTTAGTGGAGTTTTCTTCCTCGACTCGAAATATATTTGGATTGAATTTTGCTACCTCACAGTCAAGATCGTGGCCCACTAGACTAATAATATTCGTCCAGTTTTTGGACCTGGATATGAGCGAGACTAAGGAGGTCAGATTTTTATTCGCTGTAGGGATACAGATGTATTCACCATCAGGGGACCAGGTGATTCTCTTGTAACTGTAATTGAATGCCATATTATTGACAAGCTTGGAAATATTTTGAATCAATTTGAATTTATAGTTGGATTTCAGGTCGTACTCATATTGATATAAATGCACAAGAGAATCGTCCCCTAAACAAATCAAATAATGACCCGTAGGATCAAATGCTATACTCCGCTGAACGGTTTTCATTCTGTTTTGAGGAATCGATGTGATTTCTTGATATGTTTCCTCATCCGTATCGAACAAATGTAATCTTCCGTCTTCCGAACTCCAAGCGACCAACCTACCATCGGACGACCAAGTCAAGTCAATGATTCCATTCTCCTCTTTCTTTACTTGATCTGCCGTTGGTATGGTCGGAGTAGAATTGTCTGCTGGTGTGGGCTCCTTAGAATGTTTTATGTCTCCTGTCGTCTTATTTCTCTCGCTCATAGCGTTTATCAATTTTTTGGATGAGATCTTGGTCAAATCTTTCCTGATCTTGTTATATACAAAAACCTCGCCGTCTGTATCACCGCTTGCAAAAAGACCAGGCCTCGTAGGATTCCATCTTACAATCGTGACGCATGATTTGTGAAATGTGTAATTGGCAGATGGCTTCAATTTTTCGATCTTGGTCCTGATGGATGTCAGATCGTCGTCATTTGCGGTAACCTCTAAAATATTGGGCCATTCCAGAACGATATTGTCCTTACCACAAGTTAAGGCAGTACCATTCTTATTCAAGTCAATGGAGTGGATTTCTCCAGAATGATATATTCCAGGTAAAACCACCACTTTCATTGGAACCGATCGGTAGCAGTGTGGTGCTAACAGCTGCAATTTGTGCTCCATGTTTTCGAGTGTTCGAATCGGCGCTCAGAGCGCGTGCAGGACATAACTGGTATCATAGTTTTGGTCTAGCGCCGGCAGGGCGTAACGCTTTAACGATTTCAATACTTGCTTTGAAAATGACTTCAATCCAAAATATCCTTCCGGATTTGAGTTTTACTTTCTTTCTTGCATACTTTCTAGTCCATGAGGTGGCGTAGTCAATGGCTGCAAAGTTTGCTAGGGCGTAATCTATGTCTCGACGACTAAAATCCTCAGGAATAAGCTCAAAGCATAAACTCGGTGAATGAAGCTCTTCATGGCTGTTTTTATCAAGCCATGCTAGAATATGAGTATACCGACGTAGTTCTCGAGAGCACCATTTCTGTTGCCTAAGGCCTTATCATCCCTGGACTGCAGGCGAGACGTTACACAAAATTAATAGGGACAAGAAAACTTTGAATCAACACTGTAAGACAGAGGAGCAACGACACACTGCCATCGTTAGGCTGGCCTAGAGTTTTCAGTGGAGTACACACCTTGAAGCTTCGTTCATTCTCTCTTTTTAATTACGTTTTAATTTAGCAATGTCGAACCAGCCCGTTGATGAGGACATCGAGGAGGAGTATGCTACAGACTCCAGCTCGGACTTCACTGAATACTGGATGGATTTATTCCTAGGAACAAAGGGTAACGAATACTTTTGCGATATTGATGACGAGTACATAAGGGATAGATTTAATCTCACAGGATTGAACCAAGAGGTGAGCAAGATTCCCACGTTGATAGATATAATAACAGACTTGCTAGACATAGAGCTGCAACCAGAAGAACATAGAGACATATTGGAACACAACGCAAGAATATTATATGGCTTGATACATGCTCGATTTATTTTAACGTCAAGAGGTTTAAATAAAATGTTTGAAAAGTTCAGAAATGGGGATTTTGGCTACTGCCCCAGAGTGCATTGCCTGTTACATCCCCTTTTGCCGATAGGGTTACATGATCAGCCACGATTGGCTTCAGTCAAGCTTTATTGCGCAAAATGTGAAGATTTATATAATCCCAAGTCAGGAAGGCATGCTGTGGTTGACGGGGCATATTTTGGAACCAGTTTTCCGGCGATGTTTTTTCAAACGTTTCCTCAAGTGATCCCTATCCACACTAAAGATCTTTACGTTTCAAGAGTTTTTGGATTCAAATTGCACGACTATTCAAAGCTCAATAGATGGCGGGAGCTCCAGAGAACCAAGTTGGAGAAGAGGTTGGTCAAGCATAACATTGAGATTAACAACGTGGTCGGCGGGTTCATAGTGCCGAAACCCCAAGAAGCCGACGTAGAAGAGGATGTGGCAGAACTCAGCAGATGAGCTGAGGTTCTGTAAGCTACAAGCGGTGAAAGACGTAGGATTTCAGTCTACCATGGTCCAGAGGATGATGCAGAAAATGACTTGTATAACTATTGTCAAGATCCCTGGTGGTGAGCATATGGTGGTAAGCTACATATAATTCTATAATCAATAATATTTCAATATATTTACATCATGGTACGTGTCTCGACGCTGAAAGTAGCCAGACTCTTATCGGATCAGCCCTTAGTTGTTAGTTGCGCACGTGATGCATTATGTGGTCCGGTTATTCTGCGCTCTGGCGTTCCATAAAACCTGCACCACCACACAGAGAGATGTCTTGGAGACAGGTCATTGGCTCTGTGAAGCACTACAGCTCATCTATCGAAACGAGTATCCCTAAGCGGTATCCTGATGGGTCTACTATTTTCTCGCTAATCCAGCCTACTGGACGAGTCCACCTAGGCAACTACCTCGGAGCTATTAAGAACTGGAAAGAACTTTCCGAGACTGCGTCCAAGGATACGAAATATATATTTGGACTCGCTGACTTACATGCTATGACCGTGCCTCAAGATCCCCGTATTCTCAAAAAGAACCGGTACGAGGCAACTGCCAGTTTACTAGCAGCAGGAATCAACCCCGAGAAGTGCATTTTGTTTCATCAATCATCTGTACCAGAGCACACGGAGTTGAACTGGATTTTAACATGTTTAACGTCTATTGGGTACTTGAGTCGCATGACACAGTGGAAACTGAAGTCCAAGGCCACCAGTGATGTCAATATTCTTGACACAGAGCTCAAAGTGAAGGCAGGGTTGCTTTTCTACCCCATACTTCAAGCTGCTGATATTTTGTTGTACAAATCTACCCTTGTGCCAGTTGGAGAAGACCAGGCACAACATTTAGAGCTTACCAGGTCAATTGCGACTTCCTTCAACAGCATTTACAAGACGAAGTACTTTCCCTTGCCCGCAACACTACTCACACCCACCAAGAAGATCTTGTCGTTGCGGAATCCAACGAAGAAAATGTCGAAATCTGATGCAGATCAAAACTCATGTATATACATAAATGAGCCATTGGACGTTATTCAAAAGAAAATAAGGAAAGCCACTACGGACTCCATTACGGGAAAGATATACTTCGACCCTGAGAATAGACCAGGAGTTTCAAACATGATCAACATAATTTCAGGGCTCAGAGGAACGCTGATTGAGGAAACCGTGGGTGAATTGGACTGGATGACGAGTCACAAGGAGCTCAAGGACTATGTAAGTGAGTTGATAGACGGAGAATTCAAAGAAACAAGGCAATTGTTTGAAGAATTGACCAGGAATACCAAATATTTAGACTCGGTGTGCCGCCGAGGAACAGAGGGTGCCCGCTCAATAGCGGTGGAGAATATGAAGGAAATCAGGAAACTAGTGGGCTTAGATTAAGAATGGTCTTGTAAATAAAATAGATACCCAACAGTCACCCCCTAAGGGTTTGTATATTGAATATGAAAGCTCAGTTAAAAAGAAGCCTCTGAACCTCAGAACCCGAGATGTATATTGTTCAATTAAGGACCAACTACCTACTGTACACGTACTTGACCATGCCTTCTCGTATAATCCGGGCCCTTGTTATAAACAGCTCCGACATTTGTGCCCTAATCACCCGTGCTCTATGGCGCGTTTACCTGGCCCTACCATGACCGCGTGTATCTGCCAGCGAAACGCAAATCTCGCAACTGGCTCTACTCAGGACAGGATTCGGTCGCGTTGCGCGACACGTTTGTATGGCGATGAACGGGTTTCTACAGGAAAACGAAAACAAACAACAGTTGCGGCTGCACTCAAGTTTGTGAGGACCACCACTACGAATAAACACCCTTCCTCACGATACACCAACTCGAGATCTTCGATTTCTCATCAATAATCTGAGAGCTGAGTTGTTTACCGGAGGTGGTAAGAGCTGTTTATAACAACGGCTTTATCCTTAGTGGGGCACATAGTGCAACTTTCACGATCCACAGCAGGCACAGTCAACACAAAAATCTGCTGAACTTCTTTATAGCAGCGTCATCTAATAGCCCCGCTGTGTTTCCACATACATTAGCTGACAAATACACTGCTGTACCCAGTTTACCAAGTCAATATCTACTGTTTTTTCTTTGGTCCCCGTTTACCTCCAAGTCCCTGCCCCTACCACCAACCCAGTGGCAACTATATCGAAACTTTAAACAACACACAGCATCTCACAGTGGCTCGTCCGTACTGGCACCATGGTTGAGGAATACAAAAAGATGCAAGTGAAGGTGTTGTACTCCTTCAACAACAATTCCACCGTCTTTTTATCTAGATCGAAGCAACTGCATTCCATAAAAATTGCCCAAATACCTTTGGCACAAGAGGGTGAAGTTCTTGTTTTGGGTGCTTTCGATTTGAAATCTTGTGTTCTGCAAATCCTACGGAGCTCCCCTGAAAACTTTCAATTAAAGACTGAGGATTATGTTGTTTACTACAAGGATATGACTGAGCAGCCAGATGAACCCTTTGTGGCCAAT
Organism: Chernovozyma palmyrensis; assembly: GCA_030558275.1. Classification (NCBI taxonomy): domain Eukaryota; kingdom Fungi; phylum Ascomycota; class Pichiomycetes; order Serinales; family Debaryomycetaceae; genus Chernovozyma; species Chernovozyma palmyrensis. The sequence goes on from JAJMSF010000009.1 coordinate 70,166, forward strand.
GGTGTGCTTTCGAATTTAGTTTCCTCTTCGAAACAGCACCTTATCCCTGGACGAGTGTGCCAGAACGTATCTGCTAGTTTTCTATTTGGTGATAAAGGTAGTGTTTCGTCTCACACGTTAGAGATTCGCCTCAAATTGCATACTATCGAGAAGGATTCCACTAATCCTAAGAATGATAAAGTACTTCACTCACTGGTGTCTGGGAATGATAAAAGACCGCTTGGTACATCGAACGAACTGGCACCAAAAAAGATCAGGACTTCAAAATCGAGTGTTAACACATCTACAGTCGTGGAAAAGGCTACCAGGACGAAGTCCTTGCCAATATTCTATCCGCAGAACCAACAGATTTTCAATATCATCAACGCCGACAAGTCCAATGCTCCTTCTAAATATGATAGCAAGAGCGTCCAAGATAGATTCAAACTGGCACCATTCTTACAGCCTAAGATCCTCGAGAATCCACAGAAAAAATCCAAGATAATGCCAGTGAACAACTATTACAAGTCCGCGTTACCAACTGCCGTCCCGAATGAAAGCCAACCCCAGCGTGCTATGAGGACTAGATCGATGGTGACAAATCGCCAAATGCCCCTAATTATATCCTCACCCATCAATGAGGAAACAGACACCTCTGATGTTGACTACCAGGAAACCCACACCCACAGTGAAGCCAATTTGGTTGATGAAGACGACGACGAAGACAACGAGAATGATGAGAATTCGTCGCCTTTCACACCACAGCAACCTCCCTACAACCCTGGGCGACAGCAAAACCCTTTATCCTCCGGAGGAGCGCAGTTTCAGTCGTTACCTGATTTGGAGGATTTGGATAGCCGCAAAACACATGCCATTCCCCATTTCCGGCTTCCAAAGAATCATGGACTCGTGTGTATGAATAGCAACTGTGCAACTCATAATTCCATCACTTGGAGGTATTTTGAGACCGGATACCACCCCAATTACCTCTCTCTTCATAGAGCCAGGGATTTCAATATTAATCACTACGAAGGGATGATCGGTCCGTTGTGCAATGCATGCTACTTGTTTTTGAGAAACAAGGGCTTTATGAGACCTGAGGCTGTTGTCAAGAAGTATATGCAACAGCAGAAATACAAAAAGGAACTCAAAGAAAAAGACGAGCAGGATCGTCTCAATAAGAGAGCTCTGTATTACGCTTCGTCGCCTATCCTTCCGCAGACTCATAAATTCAGTACCCCAACGCACACACCTTCTGCCATCAATCAGGTGATTTTAAACAACAACATGCATAACGGTCCGGCAAGTTCTCGCCCCACGCCTAACTTCCTGCAGTACGAGGAGTTGAATGACTTCATGAACCAATTGAATTCCTTTGGGGGTCCTTTGACGGATATTGATCCTCCGGACGATCAACATCCAGGGGTTACGCCTCCAATGATGGCGACGAAGTCTAATACGAGAATAATAAATATGTATGATGACGGAGAAGATAAGGAAAACTGTCCTCCTCCAGCGACTTCTGATGACAACAATGTGGGTATGGATGATTTTGAAACAATGATAGTGAAGTCATTCAGTCAGGCTTCCGAAAAGGGTAGCCCCAGTGACCAGCATAATGGCCACGCTAACTGGATGAATAACTTATTTGGAGGACCTACTCCAAAAGATCAAATAACCCCAAGTGACATGAGCCAGAGTAATCTTGGCACGGGTGTGCGGATCAAAAGCAGTGACGAGACGGACACTGAAGAGGAAGAGGTTTCTTCAGACCCGCATTTACATATGCCCCAACTCAGGACGTTTGTCACTCACAACAAGTCATCACCTTCTCTCGTGGATAAGAAAGTAACCAATATGCCGTCGTCTCCATTGCTTACGCATCCCGAGGAACATCCTGTGATGTCCCAATTCCACAATCTTATTGATGGTGGTATGAGCAACATTTCTTCTTCACCGGCATCAAAAGCAACGCGTGCCAATACTGTCGTGCTGGTCATTTCTTACAAGGAAGCCATGCATGGGTCCACCCCCAACACTGACTTCTTCTCAAACGATGACGTGAAAGACACGGTGGATGTTCACGAGTTATTTCCCAATAAGGATGAAGTCCACTAGCTTATATATATATATAGGTGTTTGCATAATAGATTAATTTTATATACCAATAGTAGAGGGGTGACATGAAGAAACTAGCATCTAATATTTTCGAATTTTTCCATCAACAGCTAATATCATTCCTCAATATAACATCATCCAAGAAAGCGCCTGGCTAGCTCAATCGGTAGAGCGTTTGACTCTTATATAAGAAGCTATCAAAAGGTTGCGGGTTCGACCCCCGCGTTGGGCTTTCTTTTTTTATTGATTGGCGTGCGATAAGAAAAACGATCTGTTCTTAACTTCTAACAACACATATAAAACCACATCTAATAAGCACTTCCCTAAAGTAGAATTACCAATGTCCAAGCAATTGACCCCAGATGAGTACGCTCGACTGCTTGAGGAGGCTAAGACTACTGTCTCTGCCATTCTCGAGAATTATCCCACCATCGCCAAGCCAAGGGTATTGATCATATGTGGATCGGGACTCGGAGGCATCGCCAATATCCTCCACAATGAGCCTAAAATAGAGGTTCCATACAAAAATATTCCGGGATTCAAGTCGTCCACTGTTGCAGGCCATGCCGGTAAGCTTATCTTTGGTTTGATTGGCACAAATAATGTCCCTGTTATGTGTATGGTTGGGCGCTTACATTTTTACGAGGGTTACAACTTCCAAGAAACTACGTTTCCTGTTAGATTATCAAAAATACTTGGGGTTGAGGTCCTTGTTGTTACGAATGCAGCAGGCGGTGTGAACCCGAAATATGTTCCAGGTGACTTGATGATTATCAATGATCATATTAACTTTCCAGGAATGGCTGGATATCATCCATTAAGGGGTCCGAATTTGGAGGAATTTGGCCCCCGTTTTCAACCGCTTTCCGATGCCTACGGATTGGATCTTCGGAAGATATTTTTTCAAAAGAAGGAGGAACTTGGGATCACCAGAAACGTGTACGAAGGTACTTACTTCTTTGTTTCAGGTCCCACTTATGAGAGTCGTGCTGAAGTAAGGTTCATTCGCAATGCTGGAGGCGATGCTGTTGGCATGTCTACTGTGCCCGAGGTTATAGTTGCACGTCACTCTGGGTTGAGAGTTTTGGCGTTGTCTTTAATTACAAACGCAGGAGTGGCCGAAAAGCCACCAAGTGCCCTTGAGAAGAATCCAAAGCCGCTTGATGAAGGTATGGCTTCACATGCTGAAGTTTTAGAATCAGCAAACGAAGCTTCTAAAGATGTTCAAAAGATTTTCGAGCAAACCATAAATGAGTTATGAAGTAATTTCTTCCACGAGCATTGACTAGACATATATAATTGGAATTTACAGTCATAAAAAATCGAAGATAACATACCATGTTCGTTTATGTTGTACCTATTCATTGATCTACAGCACCGGCACTTTCCCACTTCCCTTGTAAGCTTTCTTTCCATAAGCTGACCTTGTTATCTCCTCCTGAGACGGCAAGAATATTGCCTGAAAGGCTCCAAGAACATCTCCAACAAACGTCAGGGAACTTTTCTTCAGTCAACAACTGCAGCTCCCATTTACCATCACCTTCTCTTGTCCAGATTAGAACGCTGCGATCTTGGGATGCGGTAGCAATGTATGATTTAACCAACACAGATGGAGACCAAGCAACATCCCTAACCCAATCAGTGTGGCCTTCCAATTTGGCTTCCTCGATATACTTGTTTTGATTGGAGTCAAATTTCCAGATTCTGCTCAAGTTGTCAGAACCACAGGTCACAAATCTTCTAACGTTATCCTCAGTGATTGGAGCCCAGGAAGCAGAATTAACACCAATGGCATGGGCATCAAAAATTATATGCAGAGTAGTCCCATTTTCATTAAAATCGACAACAGAGACCTTGCCGTCGGAAGAGGTACACAACAATACAGCACCTAACTCATGTGGACCCCAAACAACAGAATTCACACTTGCCTGGTGAACGTTGTGCTCAGCTATAATAGACCATTGTCTCGTCTCTGGTTGCTCTTTCCAGATAAGAGCTTTGCCATCGTAGGAGCAAGAAGCCAATATAGAGCCAAACTTTGGGTGAGCCCAGGCAACTTGCCACACAGGACCCTCGTGTCCTATTAATGTTTCCGTGAGCTTATAATTATCAGTGCCCTCTATTTCAAAGATCTTGATCGTTTTGTCTGAGGAACAAGTTGCTAATCTTTTTCCATAATAATCCAAGACGGCGTCATGAATTAAATCATCGTGAGCGTTTCCAATGGTCACCATTGCAATAATGTTCCAATTAACTGTGTATCGATCGGCCGTTTACCGATACCAACCAGCGAACTTTTCTTGTTCGTTTTAATTCTTGTCGCCGTTTGCAACATGCAGAGATAATTGTGCCATACAGGAACGTGTTTTTCTATCTATCTACTTCCTTTGTAGCACCTAGTGGCAGTGGGCTGTCTCTAAATATACATTCTCATACTGATTTGAATTGTTGTATTATCAGGTTACTCAATTAGAACCCTGTCAAAGTTTCAATGGAACATCTACCTTCGGATACGCTCCATACGATATCGTCTCTACTCCAGTCACTAAATGCTAAGCTATCTGAATCTGATAAGTATATAGAATCCCTCATCAATTTTTCCAAATTACCAGACTCGTCTCAGAGCTCACCTCGTCACACTGCATCACTCGACACCGATGGTAACCATTTATCACAAACTGATGATGAGGCGTTGATACGACAGCTCGAACAGGATAGGCTAATGTTGCTAATGGATGTCCAAAGACAGGACTATATATCTGCAAAGTTAAATGATATCATTGCAGAGAACCATGAAATGATGGCAACTATCAAAGATTACTTGCTCAGCTGTAACAAAATCCAAAATAGTGAAACAAAAATGACAGAGTTAATGCTTAACCATTATACAAACAACATTGTTAAGTCCAATGAAGAAAAGCTACAAATTAACCTAATGGACTTGAAGCTAGGCATGAAGGGGATACAGAAAGACCTTTCACAAATCATTGATTCACTTGACCAAAACAGCCTTTTTACTTACCAGCAAATGCTACATGATTTGATCGAAGCATTGAATAAGCTTCTTAACAAAAGTCTACCATTGAGCTGAACCTACAGCATAATATTAATCTCTTTTCGTATAGTAATATACTCATGCATTGTATGTTTGGATTTATTGAGGAGATGCAAGGTTGTATTGATTTTGGGACTTGGATCTGCTAATCATACCATATGCTTTGTTAATGTAGGTTCTGTTGGGATCAAGTTTTCCCCATGCTGTGCGAATTCGATCTAAGTTCATTCTGCTCCGATCAAATTTGAAAAGTTCAAACATCGTAAAAATAGCTTCATAGATACAGAAAACAAAGTACAGAAGTAATCCTTTGCTTTCTGAAGATGATTCCTCGTTTTGAAAATTTTCTTGTGTGGTATCTTGCCCTGACCCGGGGTCATCGGGCCTTGATCCCGTCAATTTAAAAATAATGTCCTTCCGCTCTTCTGGTTCATCGAAGGCATTCTCGAACGCTGCCAGACCTATAACTTGGTTGATCATTTCAGATAACTTGAGCACACATTGCTCATCAAGATTTGCTTCAAAATGTTTGAAGTTTTCTTCCAATTCATTGATCCTTTTCGTAACGATTCTTGATTCATACATGATTCTATCAATGGTAACTGTGAGATCATGAATTTTAAAGTCAAGGTTCCCAAGTAAATCTTCGTCCACAATTTCAATCTTCTTGCTCTGCATCTTGGAGTGAACGTTGACCAACTGAATGAGCTCGATATTCAACTGATTATAAGACTTTTGGAGTTGTATTTCGCTAATGGTACCATGTTCCAGGTAACTGAGTCCATTTCTAATGTGATTGATAGCATAATCATTCAAGCTCGTGAGCCTCGAAACTGACTTCAAATAGGAAATTGATAATTTATCGATCGTTTCAGCCGTGTTTGCCCTATTTACAAATTCCTCAACACATGAAAAACTTCCGCTTCGTTTCAACGAATTCATGGGTACGAAACATTCCATTTGTTGCTTTCGCTTGAATTCAATTGTGTTTAAGTTTGTCTCACCAAGGCTGGCAATAGCAGGAAATGAATTTCGTCTGTTCAATCCGAAGAATAACTCCTCAAGAGATTTCACATCTTCATTAGAGGTGATGCTCTCAGAGAATGCATCCAAACATTCGGGTGTGTTATTATCCTTTCCTGAATTTTCTCTAGCCGTAGACCCCGTCTCATTGTAGCCTGCAATTTCGGCCCCAAGCAAAGAATCCACTAGCGATGTGGCATTAAAACTGCTATTAGCTTGATTAGTTTGAGAAAAGGATTGCCTTGAAAAACTTCCACCGATGCTTGGACGCTTGGACACCGGATGCTGTGGCTTTCTGCCTTGGAGTCCTAATTTCATGCGGCTCAAACCTCTTGAATATCTCGAGTACTCTGATCTTGACTCTGTAGGCAAAGCCAAGGGCGACTTGGTAATTTCTTCTTTTAAACTCACAAAGTTATAGAGCAGGAGCCCCATGGTCGAGCCTCTAACATTATGGTGCTTCCCAGAATTTGACTTCGCCGAGCCATGATTGAAATTGCCAGCAGGCTCATTGACAGAATTTGAAGAGAAATTATATGACGCTGTGGGAAGTAGTACGTTATTGTGGGCCGCAACTTGCTGAGAAGGCGTTATCAAAGGTTGCTTTAAATCAGTTTTTGCTTCTCCACTTTGAGGGGTGGCGGATCCGTACCATAACCTTATCATCCTTTTTCCGACCAAGTAATTTTTGACCAAAATTTCTAAATCCAAAGTTTCAACGTCCATTGGGGTGAGGTCTGATAACTTCTTGGGTCTTCTGCTGCCATTTGTTTTAGAATCACTGCCTCCATTGTAGTAATCTTCTGATTCCTTATTAACTGCGCTAATACGATCCTGCACTGTGTTCTTCACCACATTGGTAAACTTTTTGAGCTCTTTGCTATAATAATTTTTGTTCTTCCGATAAGATGACAAGCTTTCCGTGTTGGTACTGGGAGCATAATATGAAGAGCTGTCATTTTTTGCAACTGAGCTTTTGGTTAAATACATTTGCTGCTGCCTTTGTAGTTGCTGTTGTGGCAGAAGTTGCTGACTGGGTTCATTCAAGCTCATGTTGGAGTAGTTGTAGTCCTCGTCTATACGGTTGTCGCCATTCATCGTGTTGGTTATGCTGAATAATTTATTGAGTGTCTCCAAGTCCAACTTTCTTTTCTTGTCTATACGATATTGTTTTTGAAATTGGCCAATCGATATCATAAAATTCTCGAAATCAAAAGGATCTTTAGGAACATCGCATCCCCCGACGATGTGGAGTCTTAGTTTGATGCTTATAAGAAAACTGATCATGGCAGCAACTGTTCTAGAAGAAAGAATTCCATTTTTGGAATTTGGCTTCGTGCTAAAATGGGGCAATCCAATAAGGTTCCACCAATTTGTAATTGCTTCTTCCGTCTTGTTACAGAGAAAGCCATCACAATATTTGACATCAAGTAGGTCAAAGTAAAATAGAGAAATTTGAATCAAATTAACCAATTCTTTAATCGCAAATCTTATTGGAACTTTCATGTTGTAGATCTTGTACAGCTGCCTGAATTTATCTTCATTAACGACCGATATCTTATCAGAAATCAAAGATACGGATCTTCCACCACAATGCAATCTTTTGAGATTGGAATTGATGACAAAATTATCTTCAACAGTCCTCTGATCTCCACTCTGTATTGGGATTAAATTCAAGTTCGAAGGTAATGCAGTAATATTTGTAACGAAGAGGACTTCTAGGGTAGAAGATGGGGACTTTTCAATTTTTTTGATCTTTGCGTGGTTCAACATCAACTCACTCAAGTACTCCTGAAACTTAGGAGGATAAAACCGAGATAATTTTTTTAAAACTGTAAACTTTATCACGGAATTCTTAACGTTTGCATTACCCGTGTATGCCGAAATGGTGGAGCCAATCTTTCGATCATTGAACCATTGCTCCACCAAGTAGATATCAAATCCTGATTCTGTGGTTTCTTCAACTATATGGAACTCATTATGGGACACAAAGTCTCTCTGAAAGTAACTCACGGCATTGAAGTCAGGAAATATGTAGGTGATGACATCTCTTGTTAACGGTGTGAACTCCGAAGTTTCCGACTTTGTGTTCACGTGGAAATCTTGATCTACGGTCGATAATGCTGAAGACGATGAGGAAACCTGAGAGGGCCGATGGTGGCTCTGGGGTGCTGGACCCAGCAGAAAAGGGTATAACGTTGAGACACTAATGACTGATTAGAAAATATGTCAAGGGAAGGGGAAGCAATGATGAAAGGTAGATAAGCCCGTTTTCTTACCCGAGACAAATAACAAATGGCCAAGTAATACCTGCTACCAGACAAGTACAAATGCACCGACTTATAGATGTTAGGGAAGCGAAATAGTGAGTAGATCGAGGTATGTGACAAGTAATAAGTGATTGAATTGTTGGCGGCCATGCGCAGCTAGCGCGCGCTGATACAGAGAGGGGCACAGCCAACGTCATAAGCTGTCGAGAGACCACGCAACTAAGAAGCCACAAAACGATATTCCTGAGCACGGCTGGGCTCAGAACATGACTCAAATTAGGATGCCATAACAGGTGCAACGGAATAGCGCTGGGCATAAGCGTACTAAAATAAAATAATTTTAGTTGCCATGCCCTACACACTACAGTGTTGTCATTGAAAAAGTGTGGGGGAGGGGTTAACTCGAGTCGCAAGTTAAAACACGGCCAGTGCAGGCTTTTCTAAATGGCGGTCAGCCAGCATGGATGATGGTCAAAAGAAGCGGCTATCGTGGACAGACCGTCTATCAGTAATTGAGACCCATTACAATTCCGACAGTAAGTAAGGCCCTCTTTACCGACTAAATATCCTTCTTGGAATTGATAGCTAGTGTTGAAGTAGTCCATAAAAAATCCGTGATAGTTTAGTGGCTAGAATTACCGCTTGTCGCGTGGTAGACCGGGGTTCAATTCCCCGTCGCGGAGTTTTACTTTTTGCATCCATCTATCGTAGACCCTCTTCTAGTAGAAATTGATATCCCATTCCTAAAGAAGCAGTTCCCAGATAAGAATATGTGGGGCGACATTTTTAGGTGGTTACTTGAGTTCATTATCAGATTCTCGGCCCGCACAGAATCTTCCTTTGCTCGCCTAGCAACACTGAAAAGTTTCGCGTTATCCAAGAACTAACATCTGATGATAGCTCAAAGGCGTCTTATCATCTGGTGAGTCATTGACGGTCAGGGTATTGGCCGATAGTTTCCAAGCGAGAAATCTTGCGATTTGATGGCAACTGCCCTATCTATAAAATATAATAGGCGGCTGCATCGAAATGTCGTGGGGTTAGAATGCCCCTACTGAGGTACATGAGGCACGGCGAAAAAGTTCATCTGCTTATTTTTTCTCTTCTATTGGGATTCACTACGAAATTCACTAAGAGATTCAAGCAAAACTGTCCTGAAGAAGAAGGTTAGATAAGACTCGAGATCAACTATTTTTCAAAACCTCTTTATTCAGGACAGCCCTATCAATTACTCAGACGAGATGCGGCATTGACATTCTAAATCTTTTTCTTTTTCGAGCATACGCACTCGACGCGCCGCATGGTGCGAAACCCAATTGCTTTAGTTAGAGAAGAGCTATTGTCTGACGTAGGTACAACTGGAGGGGAGAAGTACCGGGCTCACACTAACAGGGTGCGATGCTTTGGGCGCTCATGACCAACTGTACATCTGGACCCGATACTTGTTCTGGGTTGAGCATAAATCATGCTACAGAAATACACACATGCGGGTAGTCCTAGCGCTTACATTTGAACGCCTCAGCGCTGGGCGGTTAACTGTGAGTTTCATGCCTTATCGGCTGGTTGAGAAGCCCTTATCCGCGCCTGTTATAGGCGGATTAGGCACCTCGAGATAAAGAATGAGCAGCAACAGAGATTCAACTGGAACTTGCTTTCGCAACCTACATGTATAAAAGAGATACGACCCCGAGCAAGAATGGAAGATTGTCTAAGAATTCTCATCTGATTAGTCGATCTTTTCATTCTTTTCATTCTTTTGCTTTTGGTTAGCAGGAGTAGTAACTCCCAGTTCTTCAGCAAATTGCATAATGAGTGATATCGACAAAAAAAATCCATACCTCACAGAGGTTGATAATTCCTCCATGGATGGGGAAGTCTCATCTTTCCAAAAGAAGTCATGGGGCACCAGAATTGTGGAGTTCTTACAAGTTCAAGAAAAGGGTGATTTAACGGCAGTGCAAATGTTTCTTTATAACCACGATTTAAGACCAGTGGAAGAAGCTAGAAGAAAATGGTCCTGGTACAATTACGTCTTTTTCTGGATTGCTGATTCATTCAACGTCAACACGTGGCAGATTGCTGCTACTGGTGTCCAGGCTGGATTAAATTGGTGGCAAACTTGGATATCGGTGTGGTTGGGATATGCTTTATGTGGTATCTTTGTTTCCATAGCCTCTAGAGTTGGTATTATGTATCACGTCTCGTTCCCCGTGGCCGTGAGATCTTCTTTCGGTATCTATGGGTCTCTTTGGCCCATTATCAACCGTGTCGTGATGAGTTGTGTGTGGTATGCGGTCCAGGGCTGGATTGGTGGCCAGTGTGTTCAGTTGATGTTGAAATCGATTTTTCATAATGTTGAAGAGCACTTGGATACTCAGTTACTGGGAACCACTACTTTTCAGTTTTTGGGATTTTTCCTTTTCTGGTTATTCTCGTTGCCTGCCATCTGGTTCCCACCTCACCAGATCCGACACTTATTCACTTTCAAGGCCTATGTGGTACCTGTGGCAGGAATTGGTTTCCTCATCTGGACACTTGTAAAGGCACATGGTATTGGCCCTGTTATTCATCAAAAATCAGCTCTTCATGGGCTGGAATTGGCATGGACTTTTATCAATTCAACTGTCAATGCCCTTGCCAATTTTGCAACTTTGATCACCAATGCTCCGGATTTCTCAAGATTTGCCGATAAACCATCATTTGGATTGAAATATTTGGTGTACACTATTTCAATTCCAGTCTGTTTTAGTCTTACAGGTTTGATCGGTGTCTTGGTGAGTTCCGCCTCTACAACCTTGTATGGTGAGACTTACTGGTCACCATTAGACGTCTTGGGAAGATTCTTAGACAACTATAACTCCGGTGACAGAGCTGGAGTTTTCTTCATTAGTCTTGCATTTGCTTTGGCTCAGTTGGGGACCAACATTTCAGCGAACTCTTTGTCCTTTGGTACGGACTGTACTGCTATGTTACCCAGATTCATCAACATCAGAAGAGGTGGATACATTTGTGCAGCGTTGGCTTTATGTATTTGTCCATGGAACCTTTTTGCATCTTCCAGCAGATTTACCACCTACTTGTCAGCCTATTCCGTTTTCCTTTCTTCAATTGCTGGTGTTGTTGCTTGCGATTACTACTGGGTTAGGAGAGGATATCTCAAACTTACTCATATGTACTCTATTAGAGCTCCAGAAGACCCAAGTCAGCCATCTGTTTATAAGTACGGTCCTATTGGGGTCAACTGGAGAGCATATGTGGCTTACATTTGTGGAATCTTGCCCAACATTGTGGGGTTCGTGGGTGCAACTGGGACCCATAAGGTACCTGATGGAGCCACCAAAGTTTACTACTTGAATTTTTTTGTTGGATTTATTTCCGCTTTCTTGATCTATGCAACTTTGGTTCACTTTTTCCCCATCCCTGGATGTCCTGATATCAAGACTTTTGAGAAGGGATGGTACGAAGAGTGGCAAGATGTTGAAGATTTTGAAGAGGAGTTGGAAGGTCACATTGCTCGCTCTACGGCAATTGAAAAAACTGTTAGTTTTAAAAGTGGGCGGTCACACGCTTGAACCATTTCCTGGAGAATATGGTTTGTTATAAGACAGCTTAATGAGAGAGAAGTGTAGAAATGAAGACAGCGCTGCCTTTTTTGGGTGCGAAAAGCGCCACGGAAGGCGGCGGATTTTTGCGATTATCGAGATGTATCACATGTAACGGGGGTGGTGGGAATCTTCGTAACTTTGATCTTATCTATCCATCACTCGAAATGCAAGGCGCTTTTCCACGATCTTAGGCCGCATGTATTTTTTGGTCACCTCTCTTATCCACGTTATTTGGTCCAACGAGGCTTTTACTCGCAGAGAATTTTTTTGTTATTTTCTACTCTCTGATCCGCCCACTCACATATCGTAGCCACACTGAAAGATCCTTCATATAGGCCAATCAGATAATAGAGGTTGTAGTTCTTCACCTTGCTCCAGGTGCCATATTTTCTGAGGATGCTAAAATCAAACCCGGGGGTCTTATTCAACGAAAATCACACGTAGATTTGTTTCGCAGGATATACGAATACTATCCGCCCCCGTTATTGTCAAGCAAGTTTTGAGGTACCCCTCCTCCCTAGCCCGCTTAAGCCCACATGCTTTTATCCCTCGTGAACAGGGCAAGCTGGAGATCCGCCAGGTATCTACTGGTCTCATTAAGGGCCCGAAGTTTCACTGTCCCCGACACTTACAAGCTCAATACCAATCACATCTCTTCGCTACCCTTAAGGACATGCTACAAAATTTGGAGAGAGTCGTTCGAGCAGGGCCGCTTGGAATCACTTCAAGACCAGCTATTTGACTTAATGATTTCTTCAAAATTGAAGGAAAATGCCAAAATCACAAAATCGAACAAAAAAGTGAAGCTTGATGACAACGGCAACGTCATGAATGAGGTATGTCTTGAGCTTCAGCATTCCCCTAGCAACTCTACCAAGGAAATCGTGTTTCTCCATGGCTACGGCGCTGCGTTGGGATGTTTTGCCAGGAATTTTCAGCTCATCAATTTGCTACAGGATGCGGGCTATAACTACAGGATTCACTTCCTCGACAACATATCGTTTGGGTTATCGTCAAACCCTTCGATTGACTCATCGCATATCAAGGGCATCCCTAAATGCATCGACATAAAACTTGATGATGATTTGCCTACAAATCCAAAGACCTTATACAACAAGTACTACAAGTTGATCAACTCTTATTCGGTGGACACTGACGAGTTTCAACGCTACAAAGAGAAGTTCATTCCCATCTTGAAGGACCTTGATAGATATTACGTCGGTGCCCTTGAAAATTGGAGAGTTAACTCAAAAATCGGGAAAATTGACTATTTGATTGGCCACTCGTATGGGGGTTACTGGTCCTCCACTTACTCAGTGACATATCCTGACAACTTAAAAACTTTGATATTACTATCCCCAGTGGGCGTGGAGAGACATGTACATGCCGTGACCAACCCCATCGGTGGACAAGGAGTTCAAACATTTAAACCTTCATTAGACCCCTGCTCCTACCATTTCTTGTCACGTCTCCCGATTATTTCCAAGTCACATGTACGGCACTGGAATCATGTTCAGCCAAGATTGCCTCGACTTTTGAAGTACTTGGGACCATGGGGAGTTCACTTGTACTATAAAATGTGGTACTCCAAGTTGTTCAAAATCAACAAGATCATTTCTAAGTTTGGTGGTCCAGAAAAAGTATTCACTAATCACAATGACCTCCTTTATGGGTCCAACGAAGAAATTCACCTATTGATTGAATACTTATACAATTGCATTTCCAGGGGCTCCGTCTCTGATATTTACATCAAGAACTTGTTGACCCCTTGCACTGTCAGTAAGTGGCCCCTCTACGATAAATTTACCAAGTACTTTGAGACGTTAAAGGAAAGCAAAGAGGAACCCAAATTTGACATCCATATTTTGTATGGCAAGTATGACTTCATGAATAGTGAAGCGGGACAACATTTAGTGCACAAAATCAATGCTTTGACCGGAAAGGAGTTGGCCAAGTATTACGAAGTTGACGAGGGAGGACACAACTTGTATATTGATAATCCTTTTCAGGTGAATAGGCAGCTTCGGGACATCATAGATTTGAAGAGAGACAACTACCAATAAGCATAACAACACCAAAGACTGACAAGCTCTGTTCCATGTACATATTGTTGTTATATTTATTTATTATTTATTTAATCATTACATTCACTGCTGACATCTATATTTGCCAAGCTGCGCCAGTATATCATCGCTACGCCACCTCCGGACTTCGCATCCGAAATATCGCAACCAAATCTCCAGCAAATAGCGCACAGTGCTTAGTAAACTTGGCATGTTCCTGTGCAGTACCCTATCTCAATTTTTGTGTAACTTTGTGGAGTAGATGTCATCTTCTTTATGATTCACTACTCCCTTCATTACTAATTATCTTCTACCCACAGATATGCTAGCAACTTTCAAGTTTGGGCCATTCATAACGAAAAGACTTTTATCGTTCAAGACATTACCCACTCCCAACCCCGATGCATTAAAATTTATTTCCCCAGAATGTCAGATTCTTCCCTTCGCAAACAAGACCTTTGAGTTCAATTCCACCTTTCAGGCGATGCACTCACCCCTTGCTCTTAAACTTTTCAAAATCCCAGGAGTCAAGTCAGTGATGTTGGGACATGATTTTCTTACTATCAATAAGCAAGATTTTATCAATTGGGCTAATCTTCGCCCGGAAGTTGTTGAACTAATGGACCAGTTCTTGACCGCAAAAGAAGAGCCCGTCATAACTAAAGAGCTAATTGAGCAGAGCGAAAGAGATCTGGCTGCTGAGGAAATAGAGGATCTGGAACTTGTTGCTATGATCAAAGAGTTGATTGAAACGAAGATCAGACCAGCTATCCAAGATGATGGTGGCGATATCGAATACAAAGGGTTCGATGAAGAAACAGGAAAAGTATTTCTCAAACTTCAAGGAGCTTGCAAGACTTGTTCGTCTAGTGAGGATACCTTAAAGCATGGTATTGAATCCATGTTGATGCATTACATTGAGGAAGTGAAAGAGGTGGTTCAAATCTTGGACCCAGAGGAAGAGATTGCTCTCAAGGAGTTCGAGAGATTAGAAGAACTGTTGAAGAAATCTCGAGAAAGAAGAAGTCTCGATGACTCTCCACCTTCATTATAAAGTTAAAATGTCAACATTTATAAAACCATCTCCATAGCCTATGAAGTATTCCTATACCCCAGAACATTATATATCATGATATATTATATATCTTTATTTATTTAAGGTACCCGCCTTTCCCACAAATGTGAGCTCACTTACTGACATTGTTTTTCAACACTTGTAGAACCTCTTTTCTGATCTTATTGATACTCTGTTGTTCTTTGTGGCAGAGATCTAGTTCTCTGACTATCCCATCTTCAATACATTCTTTGCCAAGACAAACTCTCACAGATTCAAAGAGAGTCTGGGTCCAGTTTTCAGTGAATCTCTCCCATTTTTTCGAAGCATGATTTAATCCAGCTACCATTCCCAAAGCAAAAACTGCACCACTGGCATTCAAACTAAAATCAAAATATTGATATGAAAGTACAGATAGGAGAGAGATCGGAAGCTGGTAAAATAAGAATCCTTCTGAGATCGAAGAGAACACAACAGGTTGTACTTCCCTGGAAATCTCCTCGTGAATTAGCTTGTTTTTCATCTTCAATAGTGGATTACCGGGCTCCTGGGTAGCCTTAGTGTTTAGATAATTGGATGCTGTGAGCTCATTGAACTTCGCTTGTTCCATCTTTGAAATTAATTTGCCTCTGAAAAAATTGTAAGTTTCAATACTTTTAGGCATGAAATTGTTATTGAAATAGTCCTTCAAGTCATACTCAACGTTATCATTTTTCAAGTACATCTTCCACCATCGCAAGTTTTTCCTGAAGTATTCTGTTGTTTTGGGAATAAGGTCGTACTGTAACTCGGAATGAATAGACTCTTCAAAATTCACGATATCTTTGTCTTTGATCTCATTATATAATTCCAGGATTCTGGCTGCGTTATCGGACTCGTCTCCACCTTTGAATAGTATATTTGAGTGTATCTTTTTGATCAACAAGTCTTTTATAATCGTTCTGCTCAGGTATAAAACCAATGATTTACTCAATTCAAGTATGTTGCTTTCAATCAAAGAGTCAGTATACTCAGAAGCCGCTTCCACATCAAATGCAATGAATTTGTTTACGCCATTGTAGTAACGTTGTGAGTCAATTTTAATGAAATGGAACAGAACGGTTTTCAAATCAAATGATAAAGGCGTTTCTTCGGTTGAATGTGGTGAGTAGTCTCCGTTATCTATAATCCGGAGGTGTAGCTCGTTGTTGAATCTGCTGGAAGTCAACGATATGTCACTGGAAACACTCAAAAACACATCAATGTCCTTTATGTTTACAGATTCTATTCCTTGATTGATCTCAATAAGTTCGATGTCGATTTTTTCTGCGGATAGAATGTTCTCAGTATGCAATGCTTTTTTAAATAGAGATCTATGTTCAGCGCTGAGAATTGGCGAAGATATTTGGTACCTGACGGTTTCTCCATGCACTTTGTCAAAAGGGAGCTTCTTATACTCGTGACCATAAGTGAACAAATTGTTTTGGTCTCTTGATCGATTAGATAATTCATGAAACCATGTCCCACTTTCTGATGCTAACGGATCTGCTAAAAGAGCTTCAATTACTCTGCTTGAATTTCTCAACTTGTCATCAATATCATCGTACGATAAACCTATTCTGACAACATTACGAGATGTGTTTGCAAATCTTTCATACTTTTCTATTAAGTCAATGGTGTCCAAATCCTTTGGAAAATGTGACCTGTAGACAGCTAGAGCTTGAGCCAACAGCTTCGGAGATTGAGTTATTGGTATGGGTTCTGCTGGCTCTGGAATACCGCTTCCTCTAATGTTTAACTTGGAAAAGTTTAAGGCAGCCAAGTGAAAACCCCTGGTTATACAAATCAGCTTAGGGTTTCGTATGGAGACTTTTATCATTTCGTTCGTTACCCAATTCAACCGATCCAACCGGTAGATCTATGTCGAGACCAGAAGTGAGATGTTCCTGTAAACACTTCGGCTTTGGTCACCTGACTTGGGCAATATTACTGGTGGGAAACCGATAGTCGAACACTTCCTACAGATTTCCATAAATGTATCTAGACATGCGAAAAAGTAAGAAGCAAGCTCCATAGTATATCTAGGCAGTATGACGAGAAACAAGGCAAGCTTGTCCTTCATGCCTTGTCCGGGGTGAAGGCATCAAGTGGTTGTTTTGTGTAATGTCCATTTTGCAGCCAAAATTGGATATGCCAAGGTGATGGATCTGCTTGTTTCCAGTATACCCAACACACCAGCGGTATTGCACATTACTAGAGGCCCCCGAATTTGTAACAAAATGTAGGAGGATATAACATTAAGGCAGATGTTTTATAACAAATTTCAAGAAATTTAGATTTTATTGTTGGTAACAATTCAGGACCAAATTATATATTTCAAACTATAAAGAGTATACATCAATCGTGGGACACTGCTCTCCCGACAAACAAGCAGTTTGATAGTTTCGGGTATTCACAACTTCAAAGTCATCTTCCTCCTCCCAATCGAGAAATTCTACTTTTGAGGCTCTGAATTTCCAGTTGTCAAGGGAAAAGGAATCTTTGATTGTGACCTTTCTGTGCTTCAATCCTTTGAATGTGCTCACTTCATATTTGAGAGCAAATTGAAGATACTTTCCGGGCAAGACTGAGCAGGAGTATGCCCCGGAAATACTAGACCCCACAGTGGTATCCACGGTAAAGGCAGGAGAGAGGAACGCCTCAGTGAAACTTAGACCGTTAGTTACTCCAGATGTAATACCAAGAGACCATCCCTGTGAGAAAGTAGAGGTAGTTTCTGATCTACTGTTAGAGCGGCAGGGTCCTATAAATTCCCATCGCACTTCAGTTTTCACGCATTCAAGGTCCTTGTGTGAAATCTCAACAAAATCTGTAAGCGTTTCTGTTTTAAGTTTAGCTGACTCAAGGCTTGGAACGTAGTTTGGATTCCTTGCTTCATCAGCAAGATGCTCACTGATAATGGTAGATTTGTGCGAGTGAACCTTGACAACTCCAAACCTTCTCATATCTTCGGGCTTGAGATCTCGGATATTCTCGATGGTAAAAAGTTCATTTCTTATGTCATGGTACATTTGCTTCAACTTGTTGGGATGCAAGTCATGATACAGAGGTTGAATTTTAGCCACAGAGTGTGACGCATCTGCATGAAAGACAAGCTGGAGCACAACCATTGCTAACGTGAAGTTGAGTACTAACATTTTGGATAAAAGGGTAATGAATGAGACAAGACTGTCAACGGCAAATATTCTTCTATTTATAGACATCCAACGCAATTCGTTATATGCGTTCTAATGTTGCCGTATCAAGACGTGCCAGTACTTTTTAGGTATTCTAACGCCCTGCTCAGTGCAATTTTCAGTGCTAGCTCAAAGTCCTTTGCCGTGAGTTTGTTTCCTGTGTCATGAGTTGTAATCGTTAGCCCTACGTTATTGTAGGTGTTGGTGATGGTGGGATGATGTTTCAAAGAATCGGCCTGGTCCTTCACATCATTGAGAAACTGCCATGCGGTTTTGTAGTTTTTGAATTGAAGCTCCGCGTGGAGAGAGTTTTGCATGTCAAGTTCTGCTACTCGCCAAGGTATTTTCAGCAAAGCGTTGAGACTCTTGAGCTGAAGCAGAATGCTGGACTGCGAAAGTGGAGAAAGCTTCATTATAAGAAAGATCCATTGACTCAGCACCAACGCCGACCCCTATTTCTTCGGAATATTTCTATGCTCTTCAGCTGCTTTACGCTCTATCTCATGGGCCCAAGTGCGTAGTCTGCGCCTGTCTGTCCACCTCTCGACTTGCATGCAGTCCCTGGAACACTTTACAAAACTCTCTGCTAGAAAGGAAGATAGAGCTGACCAACTGACATTGCAATTCATTCCATTAGGCGGAAATTGGATCTTATGGACCTTCCAGCATTTTGTGCCTACCTTAACTTTGGCTCTGATGATTTCGGCTCTTTATATCATTCACCGACCGGATTCCAGCCTCCCTTTTCTGCAAAACGATCTTTTGATTCATCGACGCTACCACAATGACCTTCCCAATTATGCATTGATACTACAATCATTTTGTAATAAATATCACGACCAGCCGGTCCAAGAACGGTCTCCTTTTTTAGTGGACAAAGGAATCAATTACATATACATTACCACCGACTATGACGTTATATACTTGGCAGTATCGAGGAGAAACATCAACGCTATGCTGACAGTAATGTTCCTATACAACATGTACAAGCTTTTATTTCACTACCTTTGCAAATCTAAAACCATCGAAACTTTATCGGAATCTTCCAGCGAACCCAAATCCGTGACTCCCACGTTGAAACTGACTTTGAATAGGGACATAATAATTGACAATTCCAATCTCATTCACGAGCTTTTGGACGAATGTATGGATTTTGGACTCATTCAGACTACTGATTTTAAAGTATTAAAGGAATATATTAAGGTGAAGGTCAATCTTCCCAAAGAAAATGTGAATGCTGACATATACAGTAAATATTATCTGTCAAGTTCAGAAGACGAAGAAGCTGTGGATAATAAGAAGAAAAAGTCGAAGAAATCAAAAGGAAAGACGATCCTGAAAATTAAATCTACCCATAATCAGGCAGTTAGGTCTCAGGTGACGGAACAGGAAAATGACGACTCTTACATAAACAGTTCGATATTAAGAACGACTTCTCTGGCTATCAATTGGCGCCTCAAAGGTATCTTTTATGCTAAAAACGAAATTTATATTGACATAATCGAGCAATGTGATTTTTATTACGATTTAGGGTCAAACATCATTAAGCGGAACGAAATCTTTGGCCGCTGTGAAGTGAAATGTTACCTTTCTGGTATGCCCACTTGCAAGATCGAATTTAACGAGAGACATATATCAGGAATAGATAATGATGATGACGATGACATAGCCTTGCCTTCAGACAAACTGGGTGAGACGACAGAGGAGATTCCGGAAGAGAGCAGCCATCTCGAGGGCAATCAAATCCGACCTTCAGATGATGAGGATGACGAAGGTGATATGGATACCAAAAACTCGAGCACTACAGATGTCACCACTAACACGTCAGCTACGTCCACAGAGGAAAGTAAGACTTCTAAGATAAAAAGGCATAGACGTATACCCATTCGAAATATCCAATTCCACCAATGCATCCAATTAGGCTCAATCTATAAAGACAATCTTATTTATTTTATTCCCCCAGATGATAAATTTACATTGTTAACATACCACGTTGAACAGCAGAAACAGATCAGAAAGTTACCCCTAGTTCAGATTAAACCTATATACAGAATCTTAAACGAGTCGAAGACGCTTCAAATAATGTGCTCATTATCGACCCACTACAAACAGAGATTACGAACACAGAACCTCATGATTCGGCTTCCTATAAATCCCTATCTTTTTTCTGTGAAGGACACAGAATCTTTGAAATTCAAGACTCAGAGAGGAGAAGTTTCTTTTAAGATCGATACCTCGGAGTTATGCTGGAACATAGGAGAGTTAGGTGGAGGTATTGAGGTCAAAATGATGGCCGAGATCTCCTTACTTTCGTGCCCAACGGTTGCGAACATTGAATCATCTATCAATCGCAAGATGCAAAAAGAGGAACAAAACCCAAGCATAGAGGACACGGATGAGGGGATACAAGAATTGGACAGGTATTACGGGGTCAATGGAGCCAAGACACCCGTAGCGTCTCAGTTCACGAATACGGATAGACCATTTGTCAACGAGATATACGTTTCCTTTATTATTCCAATGCTATCTTACTCCGGTTTGAAATTGATCTATCTTCGGGTAGAAGAGACGCAGATGAATTACACATCTTTTCCATGGGTGAGATATAAGACTGAAACAGGAACGGATGGAAGAAACGCAACCTACAGATTTAAATTGGGAATAAATTGTTTTGAGGTGTCTTGAATAAATTGCTCGGGTTAACAGAGTTCGAGATCAATAGCGGTTGGAATATGAAGGATAACGCATTGCAGCTTAAGCGAAGTCAGCCCAATTTACCACGTATCGCAGTATCAACCAATGTAAATCTTGCAATTCGTGCCCGAATTAACCGGTGTTTTGATGAACTCCGAAGCCGTCTTTGCTGACCATGTGGATCTAGTTTCCTGATCGGGCTAAGTTTCGCGAAAAATATCACCGAGCCCTAGGTCGCATTTTCTTATCTCGATCAAGATAATGTTTGAGATAGCGATGCGGATTCAAGCTCCGCATGCAACGAAGGGCCAGATGGTAGTTGATTCGGAGTTCATATTACTGGATTTTGCGTTTAGTCTACAATTATGAGCATTTAATTTCAGCTTGATGACAAATAAAAAATCGATATAGAAAGAACTCAGATGGACCAACCGAAACCCAAACTGAGAGGCAAGTCGAGGAAAGGATGCTTGACTTGTAAAAAGAAGAGACTCAAATGTGACGAGACCAAACCCAGTTGTATAAACTGCACCAAGAAAGATTTAGTATGTGGGGGTTATGCTATGAACTTTAAGTGGAGAGCGTTTAATGAAGAGAGTCCCAATGATGGTGGGATACATAGTCTCACCAAGAAAGCAACCAGCTCTAGAATGGGCAAACTGTATCTGACAAATACAAACTTTCTGGCACCAGCTAGGACGCCGGAAGAGATGAGAGCATCTGCTAGTGTCAGCGCATATAACGATGGCCAGGCCATCAAATCTGCCGCTAAAGATGATTACTTGAAAAGACATCTTGAATTGGCTTCCTTATCAGTAACAGGAAAATCTATTCTGGCGATAAAAGTTGAAAATGAACTTATTTCTCAAGGACTCAATCCAAATTCGTATTCCGATCCCAGAGATATACACTTCGGGCCCAATAATGGCCACGGTAAGGCGCACTCGTCAAGCGTGACACATTCTGGGACAGCATACAAGACGAAAAGAAGCTACAGTTTTGAGTCTAAAGACTTGGATAACACTTTCGCACGAAGCTCCTTGAAGCGGACAAAGCCAAGAAGCTCCAGCTCCATTGACTTCGACGACCACGCCATGACCAGGAAAGACTTACTGTCCATACTGTCAATGAATAACGGCTTAGACTCTTTGGCCGATGCAGCCCTTGATGCAATGAGCAGCAGGTCCCTGTCAATCATTTCATCGACGGACTCTCAATATAGGAAGCACAGCTTTCATCAATCGTTACCAAAGCTAAGCTCAGAGCAATTCTCACCAACCTTTTCCGATTTCATGAACTCTCATCATGCAATCAACAAAAGTTCAGCAGAGACTAAGCTAATTCAAGATCCTAGGAAAGATACGTTCTCGCAGCTAGAGTTGAATTTAACTCCCTCCCTTTCGGCTCTTATAAACTATGCTTTCAACGAGAAGGATGCCGAAGAGAACAAGTTCAGTACTCTATTCGATCTACCATTGAGCCCTTTAAATTTGAACAAGAATGGTGAGCACAATGAAGACCCAAGTGCAGATTCAAACTTACCAGAAAAGCAGAAGGGAACCGATACTAAAAGTCACACGGAAGAAGATGTCCATATCCCTCTTGATATTTCAAGAGCATCTCCATTATCTAGAACAACCGTTGATCAATCCATTTTCAACTCAGCAGATCAGAATCAGATATTATTTTTATACTCGGAATATACCTGTCTGATAATGTCCATTAAGAACGGGATGTCTGAAAATCCTTGGAGATCCGTCATTATTCCTTTAGCGTCAACGTACCCTTGCCTATTCAATTCCATTGCATCAATGACCCTTTTTCATTTGGCGGGAGGAAGTTCCTCTAACAGCCGGGCTTTGCGCTCAAGAGGATACTCCTATATGAAGAAGTGTATTCTTGAACTAGCAAGCGGTCTAACTAAGATGAATTATAAGTCCACTTCAGAGGACCTGGCAGAATTGCCCTCCGATATTGCTTTAACCACTTGCTTAAATTTAGCTGTCAGCGAATGTTGGGACAGGCACACATCCAGCGGTATAGCGCATTTAAAGGGAGCAAAAAGTATGATTCAGAAGGTTTTGAACCTTCTCAAATGCCAGCGAGCATCACTCAGTCGTACATTCAAGGATGTCAAACAGGAGTCAGCAGATGCCGAGCTGGCCCCCAAATATCCGTTAGAATATCAACTTAAGTCAAACTTAGTAACTGTTAGTGGAGAAGAATGGGCAAAGATTTCACAGGAGAACCGTGTGAAATTTGAGTCAGATGAACCTCGAAGTATTGGGAACTCTTTGGATAACTATGATAACACTGGCATCACCATCCCCAAAAACTTACAATTTCTTTTGAATGCCTGGATATACTTCGAAGTATTGGCCCAAATGACAACGGACTGCAACCAAGATGATAAAGGAATTGATTTAGTTGCAACAATAACTTCAATATCTGAAAGATCTCAGAAATGGCAGAAAAAAAGTAAAAATAAAAAATTAAGATCACTTAGCAATTCTTCCAATGAAGATGTTTCAAGTGAACGATCTCCTAGCGAGAAGCTGGACTCTACGGCCCTGTCATGTACTGGGATTAACACGGACGCCGCTTTGGGACATTTCAATCCTAAGTCAAGTTTCAATTTTTTTGAACAATTCGAAGCTTTCAATTTTGGCACTGATTATGTCGATCCCTTACTTGGATGTGCCCAATCCTTGTTTCTGGTCATGAGCAAAACTGCAGCACTTATCTCCAAGACTCGGAAGCTCCGGGGACAAGAAATTGAGAAGCTCGGAGGACAGGTTCCCAAGAAATTTCACTACAGAAATTCACTTTCGACGATAACAATTGCTACACAGTTGAAGCAGGAGTTACTAGATTGGAGACCAACTATCTCATCGAATTCAGAACCATCACCAGCGAACTCGTTGGACAGCATATCAGATGGCCTAGTGCCTTCTTCTAACCAGAGTTGGGATATCACTTCATGCATAGCCACAGCCGAGGCTTACAGGTATGCCACATTGATTTATCTTCATCAAGCAGTGCCCGAAATACCCTCTCTATCGTCTCGGCAGCTTGCACAAAAGGTTTTTATATTGTTGGCCTCGATTCCCTTATCGTCCAATACTCATATTGTGCATATATTTCCTCTTCTTGTCAGTTCCTGTGAGGCAGAACAGGGTGAAGAAAGGGAATGGTGTCTCAATAGATGGGCCATTTTATCAGAGAAAATGTGGATTGGAAACATTGATCGGGCACTTGAAGTTGTGAAAGAAGTATGGAAGCGTAAAGATGAGTTCTTTTCCAGGAGAAAAGCACAGAAGGAGTTACAGACTACGCCAGCCCAAGTGTCCAGAGATGATGAAGGGGTTGCAGGATGTTTTGCAAATATAAACGATCAACTCAGTGGTCTTATGGCTGCAATAAATAATAGCGACGATTCTAGAGAGGGTATCAACAGCCGTTTACATTGGAGTATTGTGATGAAAGAATGGGGATGGGAGGTTTTGCTAGCGTGAATCGTTATTCAAAAAGAGTTAACACTTGATGTAGAATTTGCCCTCGTAAGAGTCGCGAGACCTCAGTAGAATATTTAGTCGCAATGTGTGAGCAAACGATTTTCCTTGGGTTGATCACCATGTCAAGAAAATGCTTAGCAGTCTCTTTGAAAAGTGCCAAGCCCATCGTGGTGTCATTTGACGGCTTCGGAACTTTATACTGCCCTAGGGAACCTGTTGCTCGCCAATATTCGAAGCTTCTCCAGGACTATGGTATTAACAAGCCTGAGGAGGAAATAGCTGCTGCTTTCCCTCTCGTGTTTAAGCAGCTTAATGAGGAGTTCCCCAATTATGGCAACCGTACTCAGATATATTCCTGCAATGAATGGTGGCTGGAGCTCATCATTAGGCTCTTTGAGCTTAAACGTGGCACTGAATCGAAAGCAATCTGCTCTCGACTAATTAACCATTTCACAACGGAAAAGGCATATAAGGTCTATGATGACGTGATACCCACGTTGAATGAGCTAAAAAACAGACACTACAGAATGATCATCAGCAGCAATTCAGACCCCCGATTGTTGACCATCCTAAAAAATCTCGGACTTGCTCAATATTTCCATAAGGTTTACCTTTCATACGATTTGGGTGTTGATAAGCCGAAGAAAGAGTTCTTCGATAAGATCGCAGCCCAGGAGGCAGCTCCGATTGAGAATGAAAAACCGCTTCTTAAAAACATCTGGCATATTGGAGACGAGAAAGAAAAGGACTTTTTAGGATCACGGGCTGCTGGGTGGCGCGGAGTTCTTTTGAATCGAGATGGATCCTTAGACTCTTGCAAAGTCATCAGTAACTTGGAGCACCTTCCGAGCTTGATCGATAACTACGCGGATCAGCAAAGTAGCGCGGTGCCGGAACACAAGCCAGAGCGTAGAGGATAGAATTATTTCTTTTGCCCGGTAACTTCCTACACGCTATAGTTTAGGCGCCTAACATGACATTCCTTTGTTCTCCTTATTGCCAAGATGCAACGTAGTGTGCAACCACAGCCATCTTGCATCATCTTTTCTCGCGCGTCAAATCAGAATGCCTGCATGTTGCCTGATAATTTTAGCTTCGTCACGATGTTATGATTAAATGCTACGTATTAATAAGAGAAGGAACTCATCAAGCAGGCCGGTGCAAAAGTCAATTTATTGCTGGTAATTGGCTCATATTGGTTTATAATTTCCTATCTGACGTCTTGAAAGTTTTGTGCTAGCGACATTATTTCCGTTTTGTTGACAGAGCTCAGCACAGCCTTCAAGGATTAGAGCGAAACATAAAGAGGTAAGGGCCATTCAAGGATATAACTGGCATTCTACTCTTCAGTGATAAGTCTCCTAGCACTTTACTTTGCCACTACCATGCTCTGGAAATTGATACCTACATGGTTTTTCCTATCGCTAGTGAGTTCTCTCACTTTGGATGCCGATGATAAAGATTCCATTTGTGCAGCAGGTGCTGCTATTGTTCAAGGAGAGTGGAACTATTACGAAGGTAACAAATATGGTGGTACCGTGGGCATGTTCACAGCACCGTACTATTGGTGGCACGCCGGTGAAGCCTTCGGAGGAATTCTCGATTATTACACCTTTTGTGATCCAACAAACAAGACATTGGAAAGCTTGATTTACGATGGAATGTACCACCAAGCTGGCGCTCAATATAACTACATTCCATCCAATCAATCTCTTACGGAAGGTAATGATGATCAAGGTGTTTGGGGAATGGCCACAATGGAGGCCGTTGAGCGCAATTTCACTAACCCTGAAGACCACAGTTGGTTAGCAATGACCCAGGCAATTTATAACACCATGAACGCGAGATGGGATGATAGTACCTGTGGAGGCGGCTTGAGATGGCAAATTTTCACTTGGAATTCCGGTTACGATTACAAGAATACAATTGCAAATGGATGTCTCTTCCACATTGCTGCAAGATTAGCCAGATACACTGGCAACGACTCTTATGTTGACACAGCCGAAAAAGTTTGGGACTGGATGCAAGGTGACGCTGGTTTTATTGTTGATGACGGCAATGACGGCTATACAATCTATGACGGTGCCAAAATCACCAACAACTGCTCGGACTATACGAAGACAAAATGGTCCTACACCTATGGAATTCTAATGGCCGGATGTGCTTATTTGTACAACTTTACAGGCGACGATACTTGGTTAACGAGAGTGGAGTCCATCCTTACTGCTTCCAGTTATTTCTTCGATGATGGCATTATGTATGAAGCCTCCTGTGCACCAGGTGACCATTGCAACAATGATCAACGTTCCTTCAGATCCCTTTTCTCCAGGTGTTTAGCTTTAACTTCAAGATTGGCTCCTTCAACGGCTACGGACATTATGGAGTATATTTCGAAAAGCGCCGCTGGTGCAGCGCAATCGTGTTCAGGAGGCTCTGACGGTGTCACTTGTGGATTTGATTGGTCTTACAGCGGATGGGATGAAGTTTACGGCTTAGGAGAGCAGATGTCGGCGTTGGAGTGTATCCTTGCATTGTTGGCGCCCCAAGAGAAGCTTCCATATACATCTACTAATGGGGGATCTTCTAAGAGTGACCCAGAAGCTGGGACTGATACTTCGGCGACCACCAACGATAACTTGATAACTGTGACAGGTAAGGATAAGGCGGGTGCAGGCGTTTTGACGGCTGTTGTTTTAGCAATTGTTACTGGAGGATCTGTTTGGATGGTGATTTAAAGTCACCTAAAGAACATCCCCCAATAGAAATGAAAGAAAATGATGAATCATTGTAGTTTGTGAAATTAATACAGGTCGGACAATTCTTAGCGAAATGGGCCTCAATGACAAACAGAAAAGTATTAGCCTTTTATTTCGAGAGTCCTAATTTTGGTATGACGTTATAAATGAACGCCCCTATGGTCTAATAGAACAATAGAGAGGAGTCTCGAAAGTTCCATTCTCAGACTAAGCGCTAACGCAAGGCTGGCAGGTGTGCACATGGGCTTATCGGGAACTTCTCTGTCTGTGCCGTCGAAGAGATTGACGAGAGGCTGAACCTTTTTATTGAATACATCAATATGGTTCTCTCACAGGTGATAAATCAATTAGCTAACCCCACGGGAGGGTTGCCTGGGCGATTTGGTGGCGGCTCGCGGCGGCATTTATTTATTCCCCCGTCGACCAATAAACCCTTGTTCAGTTATGGGGAAGGCGATGACCGATCGTTCTTGTCGCTAGTTGAAGGGTCAGAGCACGTGGATTCAGACGTTGCTAGTGTAAGCACTTCTAGGTCGCTACCTTCTACTTTAAGTTCAGCGCATACGGCCGACGACCAGGCATCTTTCCACAGCTGGCTCTTGGAAGAAAACCAAAGAAGGTACTCCGCCGCCAATTCTCCTGAGAACTCCGACGAGGAGTTCCAAAGTCAGAGGGACGACCTTCGCTCGAGAAGGATATCAGCTGCTTCTTCAAAGAATTCCGCTTACGTTTCGTTGTCATCATCATTCAACGTATGGGAGGATTACGAGCATCTCAGATCTAACTACAAGATCGAGCTCTCTGTTTTAACAAGATATTCCATTCCGCTCATTATTACTTTCCTTCTAGAGCATTTTTTTTCCTTGGTATGTATGATAGTCGTGGGACACTTAGGAAAGACAGAATTGGCTGCTGTTTCCTTAGCTTCCATGACATCAACCATCACATTTGGCATATTCGACGGTATATCTACATCGCTAGACACCCTTTGTCCCCAGGCTTATGGCGCAGGCAACTATGAGCTTGTTAGTGCACATGTGCAGAGATGTACGGTTTTATCCCTTGTGTCATTCATTCCGTTTGGGTTTTTCTGGTGGTTTTCAGCTGATTTCTTATGCTATGTGATAGACGACGATGAAGTATTGTACCTAACAGCCCTTTTCCTTAAAGTTCTCATTTTGGGTGCTCCGCCATATATCTTTTTTGCATGTGCCCAAAGGTTTCTTCAATCTCAAGGCATTTTTGAAGCGGGTACTGGAATTTTGTTTGTTTCTGCACCAATCAATATTGCCTTATCCTGGTTCCTTGTGTGGAACGAAACATATGGTTTTGGATACATTGGTGCTCCAATCTCAACAGTTGTGAATTTTTGGTTGATGAGCTTCTTATTGGTGCTCTATGTCATGTATATCGACGGGGATAAATGCTGGTATGGATTGATCCCCTGGAGAGATATGTTCAAGGAATGGGGCAAGTTGTCCCACTTGGCTATTCCTGGAGTTGTGATGATAGAATCTGAATCCTTAGCTTACGAAATTTTGACTCTTTTTTCGACATACTTTGGAACTTCCGCGTTGGCAGCTCAGAGTGCTGTTCTGAGTATCGCTGCACTTGCGTACATGGTACCATTTGCAGTTGGAACCGCTTCCCTGACAAGAATTGCCAATTTCATTGGAGGACAGAACGAACATTCAGCAAAGCTTGCTACTGAAATTGGGTTGATATGTTCATTTATCATTGCCTGTATCAATGGTATTGTGCTTTACACATGCAAAGAGTATGTTGCTGCTATGTTCACCCAGTCTAAGGATGTTCATGACCTAATTGTGGAGCTACTCAATCCTTTGGTTGCAGTTATCCAGATTTTTGACGGAGTTGCAGCTGTTGCCTCTGGCATTTTGAGAGCATTAGGCTTGCAAAAAATTGGTGGAGTTATCAATTTCTTCTACTACTATGCTATCGGAATCCCTATTGCGTTAATTCTTGGCAAGTACTATGACATGGAGCTCATTGGATTGTGGATAGGAATTGGCATTGGAATGGCCCTCATTGGAACCACTGAAATAGCTGTGATTGTCACCGCAGATTGGAACAGTATTTTGACAAAAGCTGGTATCAATAATGGGTTGTATGACGAAATTGATTTCGATGAAAGCGACAACTGATAGCTGTCCTCAAAAACATCTTGCCTGAAATTTCCAGTTTGTTGACGCCTCCTGGGTTTATGGATTAAATTGTACTTTATAAATGAATTTCAGTAGATGGCCGCGTCAAATTCAGATACGTTCAACCGCAGGTCATTGGTACGCTTATACGTTAAGAGATGCTTTAAAATTGCAGCCATAATTATGCCTGCATATACGTTTAAATCTTGTCTTTTGTGTAATATATCTCAACATAAACAATCTGAGGGAATCTTTCAGGACACAACGTTCAGCTCCAGCTATCGCATCAATCTAAAAAGAGGAGGGCGGTTTTAGCGAACATCACTACTTAGTTAGACTCAAATTCAAAACCGGTACTCATTAACAGAATTTGTTTTACTAAGCAGCACTCCTTCTTTACAATGATAGACTCACTCAGCGATATATTTGAAGCTTTGAAATATGCCGACACGGGTATTAAAGTATTGCAAGCGGATATTCCAGTGTCGTTCTTTGAAAAGGAAGCTTCAAATATAATCACTTCCTATGCGAAATATATTGCGGAAAATATCGACACGAGAGTCACTACGATCGAAGAAAAGTACTCCCAAAAAAAGTATGACTCCCTATTCGAACTTTTCCACGACATAAAAATTGCAACAGCCTCAAAGATTCAACATGAAAAACTCGGAACGAAGGAATACAAGGACCTTGATTTGTTTTACAAGTTCGCCACAGAATTACTCCTTCGTGAATGCTATAGACTCAATAGTAAACTTATCGAACAACTGGTCAGTCCAACTGACTTCGAAACCTTAATTGCCGAAGATTTCGATAAAATATCCACGACTTATTCATCTGAAAATGGTGAAGTCGT
The DNA here is from genome assembly GCA_030558275.1 of Chernovozyma palmyrensis. Classification (NCBI taxonomy): domain Eukaryota; kingdom Fungi; phylum Ascomycota; class Pichiomycetes; order Serinales; family Debaryomycetaceae; genus Chernovozyma; species Chernovozyma palmyrensis. The sequence continues at coordinate 100,534 of JAJMSF010000009.1, forward strand.
TTACATAGTTCATAAAGTCGAAGATACATCGCAGACGAATGGCCAAAGCTCATACATGGGTCTTTATGATAACCAGCAACCTGAGCCTCCGAAGCAAAAGAATCAACCTTTATTCACGTCTTTGACAGGAAAATCTTCTGTTGACCCACGTCCTACGATAATTCCAGATCCATTCCAGCTTGCGAAGGTAATGCCCCTTGATAAAATGCCCTCGAGGGAGCCTGCTACAATCAACGCTTTATCACCTCCAATATCCAGAATTCCACCACCCACAAGTCACCCTACGGAGATGATGAGCAATTTCTTTCACCCAAACTGGTACACATTGGCTGTTCCAAATTGGTTGCTGTATGAAACAATTACCACCACTTCACCTCAAGGGAAAAATTTGGGAAGAAGATTAAGAGGAGACAACAGTGTAAACTACAGCGTTAAGAAACAGAATCATTGGGTGAAATCCTTTGCCCCATTGCTTGACCTGAGATCCTCGATTATCAGTAACCAATTAAAGGAAAATGTTTGGCTAGAGCACATTGGTTTCAAACAGATCGAAGAGATAAAAAAGAGGTTTTTAGCAAAAGACGCAAAAGAAATGAGTCAGGAGCAGAAGGAAAACGGAAATATTGTCGAACAAAATGATGAGAAAGTATTTGTCGGTAACTCTGAGGGCAATCCGGAAAGCGCAGCTGAATCAGACGTCAAAAGTGAACCTATTGATGATGATGAAGATTCGGAAGAGCTCAAGATAGATATTGACAATTTGGTACACTGGGACCCATCCAAGGGAACTTTGATCGAGGATATCAAATCCGATAAAGAAAAACTTTTGGAATCGCCCAAAGATTTCCAGAAGTTGATCTCTTCTAACTTATTGAAACTCAACAAATTACGTCAAGTCAGGTATATCAATAGCACTGCAGGCAATATTTTAAGTCCTTCAGACCAGGAAATAAGCCTTTACCACAAGATTTTGAGATTAATAACATTATTTATTGAACAAAACAAGTTGTCCAATAGTGATATAACCCTTCCTTTCAGCAAAAAGCTCCCTGTCTTGTTGGGTGAGTATTCTGGTAGTTTGCCCGGTTCAGTTGTCAATGCCAAGGTCTCGGGCGTTGCGATTGCAAAGAATTCCAGATTACCGAGCATCAGAGGTCCGTACAAAAAAAAGAATCGTATTTGAATAATGCTTTATGAATCTGGATACTAGAATTCCAGTACTATGTATAATAATAAAACGAATAACCGTCCAATGGTAACATCAGATATCTGCGCCATTTGCAAATGCATATAGTAAATAGAAATTCAACGAGGAAATGATGAGCCATGTAACGATACTTGACACTGTCAAAAACATCCCATTTTCAAACGTGACCTTAGTAAGCAGAGGTGAAGGGGATGTGGTTGAATTTGGGTTAGAGATCAAAGGAGACTCTTCGTTGACTTCTTCATTGTCATAGAACACTGACATGTATTGCTTCTTCGTTGTGAACCAAATCAATGGAGCACTAACTAATGGCAATATGAAGCTTAGAACCACTTGAGATGAGTTCATAATTTTTGAGACCCCTTCTCTTCCTAAAATGCTAATAACAATTAGCACTGGTATAATTGCCACAGTCCTTGTAACTATTCTTCTTATCCACGGAGGGAATGACCAATTAAGGAATCCTTCTGAAACAATTTGACCAGCCATAGTACAGACAATTCCGGCACTCTGGCCAGAGAATAACATGGAGAGCGCAAAAATAATACCAGCTGCTGGAGAGATATAATGAGACAACATTTCATAAATGGATAATAAGTCTGCATCTTCACCATCTGGTTTGCCAAAAAGGGTTGACCCGGCTACTATAAGGATAGCAGAATTAACAAATACGGCAATCAAAAAAAGGGAAAGGACCAATTCGGTGTACGAGTAGTTCAAGCAGTATTTGATTGCCTGATAAGAAGGTTTATATTTTGAAAGCAACTCTGTCGGGTCTGTGAAGTTGAATGGCTTGTCTTGTCCATTGGGTAACGTGTCTTGTGCCCGCTCTCTTGTCTCTTCGAGTTCTGTCTGAGATAAAAGTCCATGAGTGGAATCATACTCTTTCAACCGTGGTTGAACTAAAGCTGATCCCAAGAAAAGTGAGTGTGGCATAACAGTACTACCAACTATTCCACAACTCAAAAATAATGCTGTGGGCTCCAGGAAGATCTCCTTATTAACAGGAAGAAACCCTTGGACTATCGAGCCAAAAGATCCAGGAGCAAAATCACATTTGAAAAGCTCCAAAACAAAACAAAGGCAAGTAGCAAATACCAAAACAGTTACAAGGATTTCAAAAAAACGGGTCTGCTTCATGCTGCCGTCTTTATTGTAGGCCACAAGAATTAGTAACACATCAAGAACCGTTAATAAGACTCCGTAAAACATCGGAATACCAAATAAAATCTCCAAGGAAATAGCGGTTCCTACCACTTCTGCCAAATCTGTCGCTATGATAGCTAGCTCGGAGCCCACGTATAATACTATGTTCAACTCAGCGGGAAGATGAAGGCGGCACATTTCTGCCAAGTCGAGACCCGTCACAGTCCCAAGTTTAATACACAAACATTGAAGAATAACGGCAAACAAGTTTGACATAAACACAACAAATAGAAGCTTATACTCGTAAGTTGCTCCTGAAGATACTGCAGTGGAATAGTTTCCGGGGTCCATATAGGCAACGGATACCATAATACCCGGGCCTATAAAGGATGCATATTTCCTCACAATTCCCCAGAAAGTAGACTCTTGCTTAAGCATTGGAATTATGCCGTACGGTAGTTATGTCAGAAAGCAGGGATTATAATTTTATTGTGGCTATGTCAGAATGGTTAGCCGCTACTTCATCTAATATAACTGTGGCCGGTGAAGTGTCTCCCCACACATTTGAGTTTCCTCAAATAATATTGATAACTTCCTGTATACAATGAGATAATTGCAACCAAACCACCATTGCCTGTAGTCATAGCAAGAAGCGAGGAAATTGCATCCAATAAAAATTATATCTCCATGACTACAATTCTCTATCCACATCATCTTGTTATGCTGCTTTGATGATCTAATAACATCTCTTCTAAAAAAGCTCAATATGCGAGATCAGTTCTTCTGGCAACACAATTCGCATCATGGAGCTCAATGGCCTCATACGTCCCCTCTAAGCTTGTCTGGACAATGTACTTATAGTCCCATATGTCCCTAACTGTTTTCTTTTCTACCACCTGAGACACGGGCTCGCTCCTTCGTTTAGAATCGGCGATTTCGACTGTACGCGTATATGTTAGGGTGAATGGAGGAACACCTTCGAAAGTGAATATAATTTCGATTTGGTCTCCCTCGTGGATATCTTGAACAACGTAATCTCCTTCATTTATCTCCACTGAAGGCAAATTAAATACTTGTAACTTAAGTTCTTCAAACTTCGCCGTGTTTGTAAAGTTCACTAAACATTTGTTTGCTGACGAGTCCAGTAATGCTATTATGGAAAGGTTGCCTGGTTTTGAAGCAAGTCTTCTGAAAACACTGGACAGCTCTGATTTTTGCTGTTTGTTGTTGAATTCGTAATAAACAGTGAAAGGTGGAAATCCTGACATGTTATATTTTATATGATCTCCAACACAGTATTTGGAAGTGTTCAGGGAATGTGAAATGTTAGGTACCTCGGTAATCATAATCACATAGTTGTTGAGCTGACTGAAGTCCTTCTGTTGACATCCATTTCCATCCTCAATTTTATCAATAGATACAATGTGATTTCCAACTGTCATTTTCTTGTGGAATTTATTCAATCTTAGGAGGGGCTCAGAGATATCTTCCAACGTGAAGTGGTCAACTTTGCCGGTTGATTCATGCGTCAAAGATAAGGTGACGTTGAAGGGATAGGAGCCTGTAAACTGAACCGGTATTTCCACAAGTGGCGAATCATTTTTAATGTTTGACTCGCAAATTTGAATGTACTTGTCTTTCTTAAACACAAGATTGGGAAGGGGGTATATCTCATAAGAAAAAGAGGGCAATGTCTCTTTTTTCACAGGTGGTTGGATCCTCCCGCATTTAGCTCGAGTGTACAATTCATCGTAGACTGCTTTGAAGTTGTGCTTGTACCTTCCACTCATATGAGAGGGTAAATTAATTTTAAGTTCATGACCTTCTACCGTTAATGACTTTGATTCAACTTTCTGATTTGGAAACGAAACATCATAATCAATAACAAAGGGTGGTACCCCCGTCAATGTCAAGGTTATTGCATTGTGCGAATTGACACAGACCGGATTCAAATGAATTGCAGATTCGATTTTGCTCACACTGTTTGGAGAAGAAGTTACGTTTAGCGTTGGTCTTTCGTGGTACGTGACTGTTATCGTACGTTCGGGTTGTGAGATTATTCCAGCACAGTCTCCATTTCTGAAAGACAATAAGGAGTATATACCCTCTTCCTTGAATCTCAAGGAAGACATGTCGGAAATAACGTATTTTCTAATGTCAGAAGGGTCCCTCAAGTTAGTGATGCTGTACTCCAAACGATCACCTGCTAATTTACCTGTGGATGACTTTAGCGCAAGGGATACAGGTAAAGTGTCTCCCTCCACTATTTTCACTTTATTTCCCTCAAATGTATTTGGGAATGAGATTTCTGGAATGTCACCTCTAGCCTTCACCGTGAAGATTGAATGATCGAATTCAGCCTCGCAACCTAAGCTGTCCTTTAAACTGGAAACTATGATTTCGAATGTTCCCCCCTTCTCAAATTGAGGCGTTTCAATATTGAATATCTCGTCGTTCACTTCCTTGACTTGGACAGTGGAAATTAAATGTTTCTTAGTTTCAAAATCAACAATATCATACTTGAAGGAAAAGGGGAAGTTTCCTGACAAATGTAATGGAATAACAGCCGAGTCCATCAAGCATGTGTTGATGGGTTTGGTATGAGAAAACCGGGCTCTGGAGCGTTGCTTAAAATACGTTTCATAAGTATGTTCTTTCTGGTTTAAAACAATAGGGTCGCGGTTATAATTCATATCCTTAAGTTCCGTAAAAACCACCAAATACGTACCCTCTCTTGGAGGATTGTATTTAAACTCGTACGAAGAACTGAATGACTTCAAGTAGCGGTTTTTCTGGCCATTCTCAGTGAGTACCGGCTTGGCAACTCCGTTAGGCTGTTTTTGGAATACTTGGTACATAAGTCGAAATGGGGGTTTTCCGGTGAACTGGAAATCAAAACGGTAACCAGTCATTCCAACACATTTGTCAACAATTGGCTCGGCCTTGATCTCAACACTTGGAAGAGGTGCTGCAAGTACAGTAACTCTTGCTTTTTTGAAGTTAACCTCACACGGACAAAATTTACTTTTCCCAGAAGTGATAGTGTAGACACCCTCTCTTTTCACTTCAAATCCTTTTTTCAAACTATCATAATCCAAGAATATTTCGGAAAAGTTGTATGAGACAAGCTCATTCTTTTCGTGGCTATAACTTAACAGGACTGTTAACGGAAAATCACTATTACTTAATTGTGATTGCGACTCGATTCGTAATATCTTAGTATCATTTATCAACAAAAGCTTATCAGGTGAGTCCTGGATTAACTGAATGATTGGTTCGTTGCGTACATCTATCAAGTATAACAAGTCTTGATCTTTTGACGATGGATTGTATCGAGTCAGATGACCCATTGAATCAATAATTTCTGAGATGTGAAATTCCATCGTTCCGGACGAAGAAAGCTGAATAATCTCTGGGTGTAGAGATATCTCTTGCTCGATAAGGTTGCGTGAAAACTTCTTGGAAACTAGCCAAGAAAGATCTTCAATGTTTCTGTTAGGTGAATTGGTTAATTGCTCGTCAACGTTGACTGAAAATCCCTTATAAGATTTGCCATTTAGTTTAGCGTTGAACTTCACAGTCAAGGGAGCGACCCCATATGCTGCCACTAAAGGAAAATTAAACGACAAGTCATTTAGACTCTGTTTTCCAACACATTTGGGGGTGTGGTACGCCTCTTCCGAAAGCGGATAGACATACTTGGCTGTAGGGCAATTCAGGAGAATAACAGTGGATTTGTAGGACCTTATACCAGTGCCTTTAGAATCCTTGACTGTGTTAATTCTATAGGCACCAGGGTGGCTCAAGGGAATTTCGATATACGAAATACGGGGATCAGATTCATGGTAATTGGCCTGCTTGGTTAAATGGGGATAATTTTTGCGGGACAACTTACTCAAATCATGTGCGGTATAATTTATGTATGACACTTTATTGAAAGGGTCCGTGTAGTGGATTTGCAAAAACCCAATCTGGTTAGTGGAATTGAACTCTATGGGCATTTGGAGTTGGCCCTGTCCTTCACGATCCAAACATATGTTTTCATACTTGAAAGGATTGAACTTTGCGGAAGAATCTGGAAGGTAATTGATAGTATATCGTCCCTTGAAATGAGAGCTCATATCTATTGGGTGTTGAGCGTTTACTGTTTCACCCGCGATGGTTAATTCCTTTCTCTTGTAAATGGAATTCCATATTGGAAGAACTATTCCTGATATTATGGGTACTGTGGTCTCGCTGGCCAAAATGAACGTAAATCCGTTAAGTACTAAAGTCAATAGTAAAGTCTTGAATGGGGAGAAGACAAGGTATGGAATATTTAATATTGGAAGGGACCATAGGAATAGGCCCTCAGCCACTGCATATTTGACGATGAAAGTAAAGCTGTTTAAAGGCAATAAACCCCCAGCAACTGATTTTTCCACCCCTGATTTCAATAGTATCACCTCATATACCTTCCAACATTGTATAAGAATAAAAAAGGATACAACAAAGATTCTTTGCGATGCAGGGTCAACGATGCTTGGATGGATCAACGGTTGATCTTCAATGATAGCAAGGGGTTCACGCCCAACTCTAGGTTTGGTGTTTATCGAACTATTTCTTTGAAATGAGCGAGTCCTTCTCCGACGAGAATCGTCCATTTTAATGGAAACAATCGAATCTTTTAGTTACAAGAGATCTTCATCTGAAAACAAATAGAGATCAAAAACAAAATCAGTAAACATAGCCGGGTGCAGGAACGTCTGGCGAATGGCTGCGAAAAAGGCGTAAGCTTCCTCAAAATTTACTCACTTTTCATTTCTATGATATCTAAATTTTTTAATATGCTTACTTTTGGACTACCCAGCGGTCAGCCTCCTTGACTTGTACTACCTTCATAGCAGGCAAATCCCAACCCACACCACCGCCGCCTATGGCTGCTCCAAATCTGGGAACAACGTAGCATTCTCGCTTGGTCAGACTGATGTTCTTGGGAGCATAAGGGTAGCCTAAAGGCTTTGAAAACGTAATTAAGGGTGAGCCCTTAGCTATGTTGGCCAATTGCTTTCCTCCTATGTCAACAAGGGGTTTCATTCTCAATTTAGAAAGCTTTCCTTCCTGGCGGTTACTGCCTAAGTTCACCGATTGATACACAAGGTAAGGTGCCGGAATCGAGCCACTTTCGTTGATCACGGAACTAGGATGTATGAACACATATGGCTCCACCTGGTCCCCATACTGCGATGAGGGAAATAATGTTTCGTATGGAACATTAATAATGCTTGTCTTATTTGTAATTTGGATGCCGGTGGAGATCAAATCGCCCCTGATGGCAATCTGGTCTAGAAATCCAGAGGCGACAATTTGTTTCATCGCCGCCAATTGCGTCTTTGAAGGTATTCCGAGCTTCAAATTGTCCTCTACCACTGCAGCTACCCCATCTTTGCTTGTGTTCACTTTCACAATATAAGTAAGTTGTTTACGCAACTTTTCAATTTCTTGCATCACCTTTGGTCTAAGGAAGTTGTTTTTGAGGAAGTCGTCTCTTGCATCAATTGGCACATGGTCATAAGCGCACACTGCAGAAAGAAGCTTGAAAACATCGCTGAATTTGTCTAACTTGCTGAAGAGGGCCCGTGACTGGTAGAATTTTGATTTCAATTGTCTCTTGGCCTCAGACTGTTCATGTGACTGTTCTTGTTCATTGGCGTCATTTAAGCCACTAATGCCGAGCTCGTGCTCATTGAGGAAAGGATCGCCAACAGACAAGCTGGAGATAATAGCAATGATATACGGTAAACATTGGTGCTGATTGCCCACAATTAACACCTTGGCAAATCTGGGGCTCACAGGGAACAATGACATGTGCTTACCAAGCTCCGTAACAATTCCTTCTTTGCTCAAGGCTCCCACGATAGTTAACAAATTCTCGGCTCTTTTGAGTGCTGCTCGGTCTGGGCGTGTTGGAAAAGGGAAGTTCATGATCTGGTCAATTCCAATACTTTTCATAGAAAGGATGACACTCTCCACAGGCATTCTTAAAATTTCCGGCCTCGAGAACTGAGGGAAGTCTGCTTCATATACAGCAGAAGAGTATAATCTATAACAGTGCCCGGGACCTGTTCTACCAGCTCTACCTGATCTCTGGTCAGCAGAAGCCTTTGAGATCCAGTCAATCTCAAACGACTGAACACCTGTTTCCTCGTTATACTTTCTTTCTTTGCATCTACCGCAGTCGACCACATACCGCACACCGGGTATTGTCAAAGAGGTCTCTGCAACATTTGTGGCCACGATGCACATTCTGAAGCCAGCTGGAGCAGCTTCAAAGACCTTCATTTGCTCCTTCGTTGGTAAAAGGGAGTACAATGGAAGAACGTACAAAGGGTCTTCATCAGTTTGGTGCTCATCTCTCTCTTCGTCAAATCCTTCTTCCTCCTCCTCTTCCTCCAGCTCGTCATAGTCGTCATTTTCATCGATGCCAACGCTGAAGTCAACGTCCTCAGCTTCTGTGTCAACATTCTTAGGGTTAACCTTGACTGATGCTTCAGTGTCCGCATAACTAATCTTTGATTTCCGCTTGAAAGGAAATTCTGCCCTTAACTTTTTCACTAAAGCCGTGATTTCATTCTGTCCTGTCAAAAATATTAAGATGCCACCGGGTGGTAATTGCTTGTGTATCTTGCAAGTTTTGCGGAAAGCCTCTTCTAAATAATCATGTTTGGTTTTCTTATTGAAGTGTACGCTGACTGGATACTGTCTGGCGTCCACTTTGATGATAGGGGGTGGAGTCTTGAATAAAAGCGTGTTGTCCGAAAAATCTGACACCCTAAGTGTAGCAGACATGATGATAAGTTTCAACACTTTGTGTTTCGAGGGGTCCTTCAAATGGTACTTTCTTCTCAATTTCAAGATTCTGCTCAACATCCCAATAAGAATATCTGTGTTTATGTTTCTTTCATGAGCCTCATCGATGATGATGGCCGAGTATTTCGTCAATAGGAAGTCTGACATCATCTCTCTGAGCAAAACACCGTCCGTCATAAACTTGAGTGCAGTGCCATTATCTTTGCCTTCGTTTTTGATAGTGCTATCAAATCGTATTTGGTAGCCAACTCTATGCCCATTATCCCCCAACTCATTGCCAACACGATTCGACATGGATACTGCCGCTACTCTTCTGGGCTGGGTCACACCTATCATTCCAGGTGTTTCAGGAGACGTGGAGTTACCGAACCCTGCTTCATATAAAAATTGAGGCACTTGAGTCGTTTTACCTGAGCCGGTCTCTCCGCATATGACAACGCAATCGTGGTGATAAACGGCCTCCATTATGGTGTGCTCAGCGCTGTACACTGGTAATTGCAACCTCAGTTGTTGAATTTCATCCAGTCTATTCACAGTCACAAAAAACGCTTCTCTTTTCAAGTTGACGTTAATGGGTACGTAGTTCTCCTCGTCCGAGGAATGGTCAACATCTTCCTCGTGAATAGCAGGGACTGAAAGTCTTTCTTTGAGAGTAGAAGAAAGCTCAGGGTATATCATTTCGGATTCCCTACCCTCTAATTTCTTGACCTGCTGCTCGGCCCATTCTTTGAAAGAAGAAGCCGCCTGAGAATGCATGGGCTTGTTCTGTAGCAATTTGGGTACCTCGTCCTCTTCAAACTCATCAGATGACTCCAGAGATCTAGTGTCATCATCTGCGGACTCTTCCGTACCAGAAAGTACGCTTTCATTATCGGACGAGCCATCAACTTCTTGAGAATCGTCTGAGAAGTTTGTCGCTTCCGGATCTTTTTTGAATCCTTCTCGTGATTCATCTTCTTCTGACTCTTCCTCAGATTCGTCTGATTCTCCTTCAGCTTCATTGTCTTGCTCAAGTCCTTCGTTCGACCCATTTTCTTCCTCCTCATCACTGCTCATGAAATCTTTGTCGTCCTCCATTTGCTTTGCTTTCTTTTCTTCGCTTTCAAGCTTCATTCTCCAACTGTACTTTTTTTTCGGGGCAGAATTTATCTTCTCAATCTTCTGAATGTTGGCGAAGCCAAATCCTGTTCCTGATCCTCCAAACTTAGACGGTCTATTGTCTATGAATGATGACTTTGGAGTACTTTCACTGGCCGCATCTTCCAGGAATGTACTTTTCTCTTGCTTTTCAGAAATACCTGGAAATTCTTCGTCATCCTTCCAATCTTTCACAACCCTCTCTTCATACAAAATGTCCCTTGTTCTTTCGTCACCGCGGCCCTGGCGCTCGAGCTCCAACGCTTCAACCATCTCTTCTTTCTTCGTTTGTTTTCCCGATCCAAGAAGCTTAGACTGCGTATATATACTGGTATCAACCTTTGTGTGAGACAATTTCTCAAGTAATATCTTTTTTTCTTCTCTCTTGATCTGATGCTCTATGTACTTATCGAGCCTCTTCTTCTTTGCCCTGGACATCTTAGATTCCCTGGCGTTTTCACTGTATAAATTTTGCTCTAACTGGCGCTTCCTCTGCTTCTTCTCCTCGTCGGTCATAGGCTTTAGAATTTCTGCATTTGGGTCTTGCTCCTCGAGCTCAATTTTTGATTCAGATTGCACATCAGAGGGCTCATCAATGGACTGTTCGTCCTCCAAATGTCGCGTGAATTGCTTGTTCCTGGCATTCTTAAGTGCTGCCTGCTTAGCAAGCATTCCTGAACGGGCCTTCTCGTTGAATCTTTTTCTATATTTCCCCATTTCGATGACGTATAGTTCCTCTGTTCTTTATATTCTACTGGCATTTGAAGCTCATCGAAATTTTGTAAAGCCCATGGGTACTGCATAGCAGTTCCTGGTGCTGAGATGACCTGAAGGCGCGCGTTAGGTGCCTCGTCTTTGCGGGGGTGGGATATGAGGCGCTCGTGTTCACAGTCTGAAGACAAAGCTACCACAAGAAGTGGACAGAATTAGCTATCGTAGCCAAAAATAACTTAGGCTAGCTCTGAAAACAATAGTAACTAACATCATTACGGAGCTTCATTCACATTATGACGTCCTCCGATCTCCATAAGCATGGTATGTGAACAGAAGATCCCAGTAGGTTGCTGCTGAGCTGTTGAAATCAACGATTACTAACCTAAGTCATATACATCACATTGACCTTGAACTCTACTACCCTTTACACCTATGAAAACTTTCAATTGATCCATAAAGTGAACAACTTGAATTGCTCCGAGATAGTTTCGCAGGAATTGGGTCTCATAAATTCGTCGAAGACCCTCGTGGGCTCAATGCCTGTCCAAACAGGCCCTAATATCACAAATTCATCGCTCGTTTTATATTTCATGAAGAAATCAATAGGTAATCCTGATGGAAGCAATGATCTACTTACTGTTGTGTGCACAGCGACCGTTAGTGTGAACAAGATCCTAATCCTTTCGATTCTCAAAAAAATTATGGATAAGTATATTTCCTTTAAAGAGGAGATAGAGCGAGAAGCAGACCAGGGACCTCTCATCAATATTCACACCAACGGGCCAACTACTACAAACAATGCTAACGACCCGATTAAAGCGAAATTGGGCAAATTTAAGCCATACATGAACCAGATCATCAAATTCGAAGAAATGAATTTTGACTCTAACAGCTCCCCCTACCGATACGGCTCGATAAACCCTGACCAGGACGAGGAGTCGTCAAATGCTTATGATGCAGATATGATTACGCCAAATCAATTGCTACTTGCCAGTGAGGAAATAGAAGAAGTAAGACAGCTCATGTGGGACAATATCAATAAGGTTGCTAATAGAGGTGACAAAATCAACTCCTTGGTGGACCAAACTGACAGATTGGTCAATTTATCATCGGATTTCCGTTCGAAATCCCAAGCTCTCAAGCGGAAAATGTGGTGGAAGAAAATCAAGTTTATTCTGATTCTTACTGGAGGAATTGTGGTAGTCTTTTATGTTTTTTTGGGAGCCGAATGTGGATTCCCATTCTTCACCCACTGCATACCATAATTTATGACTCTTAGAAATACTAGTTTTCGTCACTGTCTTCTGGGTCCTCGTCTATACCCTCTGTAGTTTCATTATCGGGTCCTCCAAGCTCTCGCTCCTCTATTTCCAATATCTCGATGGGGTTTTTGGATTCGACACCTTCATTTTCCTCCTCCTCTTCAAGCTCGTCCACCGCAACCTCCTCAGTAGCTTCTCTGTCTATTGTTGCATCCTCGTCATCATCTTCCTCTTCGATTTCAATTTCTGACTCTTCTTCTTTGGGCAATCCCTTGGCTTTGTTGTTCTTGAGCTTCTTGGCAATGGGCTCTTCTGACTGTGTTTCCCTCTCTTCGCTCTTTTTCGGTACTGGCTTTTTCTCCTTTTTTCTCAGATCCAAATACTGCTCGTAGGGACCTAGTTTCTGCTTCACTTCTGGCACGAAGCCGGAGAACTCAGACTTCTCAAGGGCTGCCAAGATATCCTGAGCTTTTACCGTTTTCCAAGTGCTCTCGCGGGTCACCTCTCTCACGTTAAACATAATGTGTGAAACAAATACTGTAGCTGCTCTCTGAAGCGCCGATAACGCGTCTTTCGCTATGATAGTATTAGAATCACCATCGTCGTTCAAAATTGCCTTCGCAAGTTTCTGGACTGTGGCACGGGGAAACAAAAGCTCATCAATGGATATGGCATCTGGATCTTTAGATGATTGAGGGTACAGGCCCTCAGCATTTTTCCTCCAACCTTTAGGAGGCATTTTGAAACTGGTGGGTAGAATAAAAATGACTCCTTATAGAATTGGCGCTGTAGAACTCATTCTTGATCTCATTCAGTCGCGTCTGATTCTCGCGCCAGATGCTCGCCGGCACATAAACGCCATTGCCAAAGCACCAGAGGTCAGTATCGAAGGTATCTATCTAGGATGGGGGATGGCAACAGCACTTCAAAGAGGCGTCTCACCAAATCTGATCAGTCTGAATTCTATGGTGTGCTCGACCGACCCAACATACGACGAGTGAGTCTTGGAAAGTATGAATTCGACACATGGTACGGCAATGCTGCCTACTTTGCCCCAGATCACCGGACGTTGGGTTTCAGGAAACTACTTCAAGATAAGGTAATTGATCACAGGTCTTCGAATACCAGAACGCTATCTCCTCTGCCTGTTGTAACTCATAAAACGGATAATACTGAGCTCCCAATCTCAGAAAATGGTCAACTCCGCTCTTTCTGGCTCGACATGCTCTATGTCTGTCCTTACTGCTTCAGATATACAGATATTGAGGTCGACAGCCAGACACACCGGGCACTTTGTTCCTTTAATCGAGAATACCCTTGTGTGGGAACCTTAATGTATCGGGACGATGTCTCGCCTTATGTCATTGTGAGAGTCAGAGGATTTGAACTGGAACTTTTTATACAAAACTTGTGCCTATTCGGCAAACTATTCTTGGACAACAAATCCGTCTATTATAACGTGGAATCCTTTGATTTCTACCTCATTTATGGTCACGAAAGTCCCGGCACGCCGTCAGAGAATTTTATACCAATGGGTTTCTTTTCCAAAGAGGTGCTGTCCTGGGAGAACGACAACAATTTGGCCTGTATATGCATATTTCCCCCGTTTCAACGACGGGGCCTTGGCTCTTTGATGATTGAGTTTCTGTACGAATTAGCCAAAATTACTCCTGGTCAACTTGCCAGTGGGCCCGAATTTCCCTTATCTCCCTTTGGAAAGTTAAGCTATTTCAGGTTCTGGTCTAGAAGATTGGCTCTCTTACTTCATGACGTGGCGGTGACCCGACAACGATCTAAGTTTACCCTAACAGACATAATGAACGCCACTGGCTTTCGAAAAGAAGATATTTTGATGACATTGAAGTACATGAAAATACTCAAATCATCCAATGGGGATCGCATAGAGTTACTAGTGGAGAACTTGTTACATTGGTGTAAAGAGGCAAATGTTAATGTTCACCAAGAGAACCGAATGCTAAACTTAGACTATTTGATTTTTTGAGGCCAAAATATGTTTCAAAGTAACCAACGTCTTCATTGAGCGGTTTCTGTAGACTGCTGTAGGAGGGCTCGCCATAGAACTCTTGCAGCCATTTGCCTCGGCGCGCGTATAAAGCATCACATTGAATTTGCCATCTCCTGCTTCTTATGGCCCCATCCCTTAGATCATACAACGCCAATTTGGTTCGGTGTTGCCTGCTGGTTGATTATTCGCCGTCATGGCAGTAGAGAAGAAGCGATTTTTCACGATGAAGGCTTTGCCAGAGGAGCCATCTCTTTTCGTGGATCAGAACTCGGAAGACGAAAAGGTACGAGATAGTGCCTCATTCCAACAAGCTAAACCAAGGACATCTGAAACTCCAGATTCGCATACTATTACATCAGAAGGTCCCATAAATGTTGACTCTGAATCAGAAGAAGAAGAAAAATTGCTGAATCGACCGGCCGACCTCTCCTTTCTTAGATTTCCAAATCCTTCTAAGAGGGTGCAGACTAAACAAGAGCCAGAACCCACTTTAACGCATCAGGATAAATGGACTAAGTTTATTGGATCGTTGACATTACAGGCTTGGGCAACACGGCCGACGGTAAAACCACTTCGCTATAAGGAAGCGTTGGTGTTGAAGCGATTGATACCCAAGAAAATGAGTTTCGGTAGAACGAAAGATGTCAGCACGAAGTTTGGGGACTCGGCTGTTATTCGATTGTTTGCAGCAGATAGCTCCGGTGGTAGAGAAATTGGAAGACTCCCTGCTGATATGACTGATATCATATCTCCTCTTATTGACTTGAAGATATTAGAGCTAGATACTACTGTGATATTGGACACTGATACACGATTGTCAATAGGGGATTCATTTTATACACAGGTTGATTTCAAACTAACCCTGGACGCTTTTCTGGTCAAAGAAGTAGCACAGAGGTTCTCTCCCAAGAAACAAAAGACCAACTCGATCACCAGCTGGAACAACTTCACTAGAGAATCCGAAGACGAATCGATTTTGCGTTTGCGGCAAGCTTCATTAGTTAGATTATTTGATAAATTAGGTTTGACGCCTTATAAATCAATACAAGGTCCCAAAGATGATGATGAAGTTGAGATAATTCTGGATGAACCTCGAGAAAAACCGATAGACGAATTGGATTTAGACCAACTCAAACAATTCTACCAAGCAAATCAACAGTCTGAGTTATTGGAGCAGCTCCCGGAGACCACAAAGCCTCTCGAAACAAACTTCAAGCTAGATCTCCGAATTTACCAGAAAGTAGGGCTTTCCTGGATGCTTTCGAGAGAAAGAGAATTTGACCTTCTTGACACTTTGTCACGTAATGCTGACCTGCAAACGCCAATAATGTCCACTGAAACGAAAGAATCTTTGAAAGGCGAAGGGTTGATGAACCCATTGTGGAAAATATATAAGTGGCCCAAGAAAGACCCTTCGATCAGGGAGAACGGTTCAGGAACTCCGGTGGATGAATTCTTTTATGCTAACATGTACAGTGGTGAATTATCGATTGCAAAACCAATAATCAAATCTGTGGTAAGAGGGGGGATTTTGGCAGATGAAATGGGACTTGGAAAAACGATTTCAACTCTCTCTTTGATAACCTCGGTTCCGTCAGATTTGTCAGACCCAAGTCGTTTCAAGTCAAATTATGCTCTGAACACAACCCTTATAGTTGTTCCAATGTCATTACTCTCACAATGGCAAAGTGAGTTTGAAAAGGCAAATAATGACCCAAATCACAGATGCTTGATATACTATGGGGATCAGACTTTCAGTAATCTCAAGCAGACATTGTGTAGCCAAAAGAAAGATCTTCCTATAGTTGTTATCACGACATACGGGACAATATTGAGTGAGTTCACCAAAATATCCGCCAAGAAGAATCAAAATTATAACAGTGGCCTTCCCAAAACAGGGCTTTACTCTGTTACGTTTTTCAGGATTGTGTTGGACGAGGGACACACTATCAGAAATCGAATGGCAAAAACTTCGAAGGCTATTTATGAATTATCTCTGAGGCGAAAGTGGATTTTAACAGGGACTCCTGTTATAAATCGTCTTGATGATTTGTACTCCTTGGTAAAATTTTTGGATTTGCAGCCATGGTGCAATTTTTCATACTGGAAAACATTTGTCACTTTACCCTTTGAGCAAAGGAAAATTGGTCAGACTTTAGATGTTGTCAAATCCATATTGGAGCCAATCTTTTTGAGAAGAACCAAGAATATGAAACAGAAAAATGGCGAGCCACTAGTGGTGTTGCCTGAAAGAGAGGTCACCATTGAAGAGATAGAGTTCAATGATCGAGAACAAAAGCTATATGACTGGTTCAAATCGAAGGCAGCTCAGACATTCAAAGAAGGCTTGGCTAGTGGGGAACTTTTGAAGCAGTACACACAAATTTTCACTCACATCTTACGTTTAAGACAGGTTTGCTGTCATATCGATCTTGTGGGAACAGCGGGCAGTATGCTTGACGAAGAAGATGAAGCTCCCGAGCTGGATATTTCCTTGTCTGAGATAAAGGGACCGGAACTCCAAAGGCAACCAGGAGAAGAAACTTTTGATAATGAAGAGGAAATGAAGGCAGTCATCGAGGATTTGACTAGGACTTTAAATATCAGTGACACTGAATGTTCGATATGCACCCTGAGTCCAATTTCCATCAACGAGATGGGAGTCACGCCCTGTGGTCATATTTTTTGCTTAAGTTGTATAGTTGAGCACATAGCATTCCAAAAGAAGCACGATCGACATCCAACGTGTCCAAACTGCCGGGGGAACATATCAAATTACAAGATATTCAGGGTAAGAAATTCTCGAGAAGTGAAAAGAGTTGACGTTGTTGCACAAAGCACTTCCAGGGCCCAGCCACAATTTGTCTTGAACTTGTACGATCCTGATCGAGCCTCGTCTAAGATACAAGCCCTAATTAGCCATTTGAGGATTCTCAACACTCAATGCCCTGGAGAGCAAGTTGTTGTCTTTTCACAGTTTTCGTCTTACTTGGATATCATAGAACAAGAATTAAAGACCCAATGCTGCAATGACTTGGTCGTTTACAAGTTTGATGGGAGGTTACAAATGAATGAAAGAAAGAAGGTGCTTGATAAATTTCTGACTAAATCGACAGATTCCAAAACTACCGTTTTACTACTTTCACTCAAGGCTGGAGGCGTTGGGCTCAATTTAACGAGTGCCTCCCGGGCATTCATGATGGATCCTTGGTGGTCTCCGAGCGTTGAGGACCAGGCCATTGATCGCATTCACCGCATAGGGCAAGAAGATAACGTAAAGGTTATCAGATTCATTGTGAAGAACAGCATTGAGACAAAAATGTTGAAAATTCAAGAAAGGAAGAAGCAGATAGGAGAGGCTGTTGCAGTGGAAGAACTGGAAAAAGCCAAAAGAAGAATTGAGGAGATTCAAATGTTGTTTGAAGAATAGACAAGGCTTTATCAAAAGATCCCATTTTTAAGTGCACGTTATTTTAGGCCTAACCATGTGTGTTGCAAACTGCTGTAGCTCTATCACGTGAGGAAAATTTTTGATCTCGATATGAAGTTCTCCCTCAATCAATACCGAACCACTCTCCCATAGTCAGATTTTTAGTTTGAATTGTCAATACTTACATAATGCCCCCAGCTCAGAATTACCAGTATACCGCACATCAACCTTCGAACTTTGAAAAGTTCAAAATGGGCGCCTTAATGGGCTCAACAGTTGGTGTTTGTGTGGGTGTCCTATTTGGAGGTTTCTCCATTCTTCAGAACGGACCAGGACCAAACGGTGTTATGAGAACGCTAGGACAGTACATTATGGGATCTGTGGGTACCTTTGGCTTGTTTATGTCTATTGGCTCCGTCATTAGATCAGACCCTGGTTTCCAGGCTTATCAACAAGCCATGATTTCATCGCAAAATGCCAAAATAAGAGCTGTCTACAGACAGCAGTAACTGTTTTATAGTGTAAATAAAAGGGAGGTCTAATACTTCTATAAAGAAAATCTTCTGATCTTGTATTAAAGGTGTGTCCTTCTTCTATGTGCGACTATGAGGGTGAAGCACCTTCCCAGTATATACGGAACTAGGTGTTTAAGTCAGCACCGAATGACTTACTCAACCAAGCTTGTTTTGGGAGGCTCGTCATTACTCAAGTCATATACATAAGTCAACCCCAAATCCGGCGTCTTGTAAACACTTTGTTTGCCTCTCTCGCGGGAAAGTTTCTCAAACAAGTATTTAGGCTCAAGTATAGGCTCACTGCTAATCTTGAAAGTTCCCCAATGAATCCCCAACGCATGGGACAGGTGGGTGTGTTCTGCAATTTTCAATGCTTCCTCGGGCGATGTGTGTCTTGACTTCTGGTGCCATTCTGGGCAGTATTGGCCTATTGGTAAGAGAGAGAGTTTTAGGGGACCAAATACTTTGCCAATAACATTGAAAAGGTCCGCCAGGTAGCCGGTATCTCCAACGTGATATAGAACTGACTTGTTGTTTCGTCTCAACAAAAATGAACACCATAGAGACTTGTTATTATCAAGAACATATCTACCGGACCAATGCATTGCTGGTAAGCAAACGATTTCATAATCATCAGGCAAGTCGGATTTATTATGAAGGAATTTGTTCAATGGTATTGTGTCCCACCAATCCATTTCAATGACGTTGTAAATCCCTTTTCGTGCTAATCTTTTCTTCAATCCAAGTGGTACAATCCAGGTTGTTTTATTGCCAATTTTTTTGACAAGATCCAACTCTAAATGATCCGGGTGATCATGAGAAATCAAGACCACATCCAAAGTACCATTGGTTGCATAATTGATACCCTTGAGATCAAGAGGAGACGATACCAACCTCTTTGGGCCCACATGGGGACTGAGAAGGTGGTCACTAAGAATTGGATCGGTCAAGATGTTAATGCCACTGATCTGAACCAAAGAACAAGATTGGCCCAACCAAGTGAAAATCAACTGGTCTCTTATTTTAAGCTCGGAAAGTTTCTCAAAACTATTCAATTTCAAGCAGTTCTGATAGATGGTTGAATTGTTCCTCAATAGTTCCAAATCAGGTTTGTGCAGCTTCAAAACATCTTCGATTTCTCGGAACGTGCCATCCTCCACGGGCAATTTGTTATGCAACTCAATCTCATTTCCGTAAAAGCTCTCAAATGCTTCTAAAATTCGAACTATTATAAATTCAAATGCAGTTTGTGGTCTATACTCTTCGAATGGGTTCATAAATAAACCAGCTACTGTGGCAGATTTGAACCTGGTAAGGTCAATTTTAGTTACCTCTGTGTTCATCGTATTGAGCTTTTTAGCCTCCAATTTTCTCTGGCGGACCACATAGTACGAGCGAAGCTGAAAAAAAGCCTCAAACGAGGCATACGACAAAATGACTCCCAAGCCAACTTTTGCTTTCAAGGAGAGCATCCTGGGAAGTTGAAGAAGAGTTGGGATTGTAGAGCAACCCTTTAGCTGCGTGTCTGACCTGCTCAACTAGTGCGAAGGTAATCACGGGACTATGAGATGCCCAGGACTAGATCTCTTATCTTTATTGAGCCGTACCTCGCACACCTTATGATTAAGCAGCCATAAATAGAAGCAAAAATAAATGCTACTAACTGCAATTTTTCCTATTGTCAGCAACATCTTTGAAGCTCTACTGTGCGCCCATCTAACAAGGCCTTGCACTGTCACATAGATCACGGATTTGCACTTCTATTCACTATCTAATGTTGTTTAACAACACCTGACGATCCTGCAACTTCCAATATATGTTTCTTGTAATCGTGGATGTCTCCCGGGAATCGCCTGACTGTGTCATCCTCACTCACCCAAATTTCATTACACACTTTGTCAATGATAGTGACATCGTGCGAAACCATCAACACACCTCCTTGGAAATTGATCAAAGCATCAGCTAAAGCATCCAAACCTTGCGTATCCAAATGATTAGAGGGCTCATCAAGAATTAGAATGTGAGGGGTATTCAAACACAAAGCTGCAAATGCCACACGCGATTTCTGACCACCTGAAAGCAATTCCATCTTTTGTAATCCAAGGGTACCCGTAATACCAAACGATCCAAGATGTCTTCTGTATTCCTCATCTGTTTTTCCAGGATAGGTAGCTGACATCCACAGCACGGCAGAAAGATTTAAATCCATTTGGTCAACGTGATGCTGGGCAAAGTAACCGATCCTTAATCTGCCATTCCTCGAAACCATGCCCTGCAATGGGGTTAAGTTCTCCATCAATAACTTCAATAATGTAGTTTTACCAGTACCGTTACCACCACAGAATGCTATACGAGAATTCATTTGAATGTCAATGTCCACATCTTTAAGTAAGATCTTATCAGGACTGTAACCAAATGTAACCCCAGACATCTGCAAAATTGGTGGTGATAGGTTATCTGGATCCGGAAATTTGAAAACCACTGTCTTTTCATCTTCAGGTGGCTCGATAATTGGTAACTTCTCCAATTTTTTGATTCTTGATTGAGCCTCCAGTGACTTTGCTGCGTTGTAACGGAACTTGTCAATAAATGCTTGCAAATGCTTTCTGTAAGCCATTTGGTTTTCGTATTCCCGCCGTTGGTTCTTGATTCTTTCCTCTCTCGTGGCATAGAAACTGTCGAAATTCGATCCTCTGTAGTAGTCGAGCCTTTCGGAGTGCTGGTGGATTATATCGGTGGCGACTTCATTCAAGAAGGACCTATCGTGCGAAACTACCAACACCGTCGACTCGTAGCCTTGCAAGTATTTTGCCAAGTAAGTTATACTAGGAACATCCAACATATTAGAGGGTTCATCCAATAGCAATAAGTCAGGTTTACAGAATAACGCTCTGGCCAAAGACAATCTCATTCTCCAACCACCACTGAACAATTTTGTAGCCAAATTCTGCGATTCCTTGGTGAATCCTAAGCCAAACAAAATTGCTGCTGCTCTACTTTCAGCTTTATCTGACTCAATTTCGGAAAGCTTCTCACTTACTTCGTGTAAATGTTTCTCTAGGTCGTCTCTCTCATTATCCAATTTGAGTACCTCGTTCGAACTTTCCTCGAATTCCGCTCTCAAGTCTTCAATCTCCTTCACCCGTTCAAGGATTTTTTGCTCTTCTCCCAACAAACTCTTTCTCCAAACATCTGCGTCCAAAACACTCTGCAATGCAGGGGTATCGTCTCCTCTGATTTCTTGTTCCACATGCAAAATTGTGATGTGCTTCGGAACATTCAACTCTCTTCTGGACAAAGCTCTCAATAATGTGGATTTACCAATACCATTTTGACCCACAAGACCATATCTGCGGCCATATGCCAAGGTCAAGGAGGCATCGCTCAAAATTCTCTGGCCTTCTCCAACATACAAATCGAAGTTTTCGATCTTGATGTCCTTTGATTTTCCGGCTCCCGACCCAAACTCCAAAGGATTTATTTCTAAGAAGAATGAATCGTAGTCGTCGGTGGCACCAGCAGTGAGTAACTTCGATGCTTCGTATTGAACGAACTTGTTGTTTCTCTTAGCTACCTTTTTAGCAATCTTTCTCTCTTGTTTTTCTAACTTCTTCTTATCGACTCTACTTTCCATTTTCCTTCCAGTGTGCTCAATGTCATTACTGGCACTCAACAAGGCTAATGAAGAATTTATGTCTCTTTTAGAAGTATTTTGTTTCAATAGGTTGACATCAAGTAGTCTTTTGGAAGTATCACCGGTGAGCTCCAATTTTGCGGTATTCTCTTTGAGCTTGATAGTGAGGGCTTCAATTAACTTGTCGGCTAATTCTATTACCTTTGACTCCGATCCACCTGCATCTATAAGGAGTGACTTTATGAAGGTTATCTCTTGTGGTATGTCAATTTGCAGGGCAGTTACACTATTTTCGGTGGCATTTGAAACGTGCTGGATGTAGCCCGTTGCATAATTAGCAACGACCGTGTCTATCGAAGGCACCGCCTGGCGTACTTGTAAGCCGTAATTGGACATGACTACTCAGAGAAGAGAGAGATGAGAGTGGGTCTTCATCTTCGCAGTCAGCGTTTTTTCCACAACCTCAAAATTTGCGAGCAGTCGCAGCAGCAGAAGGCACCGGCATAGTCATAAGGTGGCGGTGAAGCTGTTGGGGATTGAAGGCCAATCCCAAGACCTCTGTTGAATGAACCATGATATCTTTTTCGGTCATTTCTTTCTAACAATTATGGCCATTCATGACCATTCTTTACTTTTCTGGTGATGATTAGACCAGCTAGAGCGTTTTCTGATAAGGCACATAGAACTACATAGCTCTAGGTTTAGTCTGTGTATTCACTTACAAAACAGCCTTGATTTTCGACTCCAACTTGTCGGCGGAGTTCAAAGCTTGGACATCAGAATTGCCACCGATGTGCTCACCACCGATGAAAACGTTGGGAACGGTTCTCTGGCCGGTCAATTCGAAAAGTGCCTGCTGGAGCTCAGAGCCATCTTCCAAGGTATCCAACTCAATTATATAGGCATCTTGGGTGATAGAACCAATGAGGTTTTTAGTCTTGGTGCAGTAAGGACAATAAGTCTGTCGTTAGTATGAGGTCTCAGTATTCTAGGGACAATTGTTACATACCTTAGAAGCAATAAAGATAGGCTGGGACTTGATCAAGTTCTGAACTTTCTGGGTGGTTTCTGCGGAGGCCATGGCTGGAGATGAAAAGAATCTTTTGAAAAGAGAAGAAAGCATAAGGATCCTTAAAAGAGCAAGCTATGGATGACAAATGTTGGTGAAACCAAGGGCCGCCAAAAGGCGGTAATGTGCAGGTCTGCTCCACAGTTTTGCTGCTTCAGATAAGACCTTTGGTACTGCGGCCCTCTCCATGTCAATTTCTACAAAGATCGTCAAATGTCATTTAATTAATTTTAACCATGATGAGACTCTCAGTGCGAGCCACTTTCACAACTTTATCCTAGAGTCTCCTAATTGCTATTTGTTCGCAAATAAATCATGGCCCAAAATCTCGGTTGAGTATCCATCTGGGTCCCTTATGAAAGCAATCTTCTTGATCTTTCCCTGATCCCACTTGAGAGACCAATCAGCGTCTGGATGCTCCTGCTCAATCTGCTCGCAAAGTTTTGCAGGATCCTTACAGGAAACGCAGATGTGGCCAAAGCCCTGCGTGGCGCCGTTTTCAGTGCTGTTGCCATTGTGGTAGCCTTTGAATGATTCATCAGACTCTGTGCCCCAGTTATGGGTCAACTCGACGAGCCCTTGCCTCTTGGACTGTTCGTCGCGAGTCATGGTGTTTTCAACGAATGAAGGGTCATGTTCGTATCCAAGGAAATACAAAGTGAATTTCGCCTGCTCAAACTCACGGCTGGAGAAGAGCTTCATTCCCAATACATTTCTGTAGAATTCAAGACTCTTCTTGGGATCTTTGACTCTGATCATGCTGTGGTTGAGTTTGTAAGACGATGCGGATGTTGTCTCTGGATTCTTGTTGGCTCCGTGCTCAATCAACTCGATCCAGTATCCATTGGGATCAAGCACAAAAGCGATATCTTTCTGTCTGCCATCACTCAATTTCTTTTGGAATTTGGCATTCCCAGCAAGAAGCTTTGCTTCGGTTGCCTGAATGTTATCGACCGAAACGCAAATGTGACCAAACCCACGATGCTCGGGCCCATTTCCGTTGTTCACGGAGAAGTTATCGTCCGCCTCCGAGCCGTGGTTATGGCAGAGTTCGATAACTCCCTCTCTGGCAGACCAATTCTTCAGCGCAGTCTCATCATCGTATTCGTATCCAAGCATATAGAGAGTAAAAGAGCTCTCAGGGAAGGGAAACGAATTGATCAACTTGAGGCCCAAAAGGTCTGTGTAAAATGGAATTGACACCTTGGGATCTTTGATCCGCAAGCAAGTGTGGTTCATCAAGAACGAGGAGTCGATCGATGGCATTTTCTGTTACTTCGTGGAAAGAGATAAATTTTGCTGCTCGATAGCAATACTTATACCAGGCCCGAACGGTAGTTGCACATCGTTCAACCGCGGATAAACTCTTCGCAGCGGTTTTCAGCGCTCTTGCTTCTGTCATCGGGTCGTGATCTCTATACGATAATCGTACAAACCCATATATATGGTCCTAGGCATCTTTTGACGGCCACATATAATCTCATCAGTACCCGATGAGTTCAAGAGGCATGGTGCAAAATAGGCTGCTAGTGACAGTGATCCGACGCTTCCTGATAACCCCACACTTCAAATCTGCCTACATTGCTACTCAGTCCCCACATCCACACCAGGTCTCGAGCCCTCGAAAAACGCTTGGTGATTTAAGAAGTTTGTACGAATCCGGTACCCCTATATCAGCCATTACAGCACATGACTATATCACCAGTAAGTACTCGGAAGCTGCAAACGCTGACATAACTCTTGTGGGAGATTCACTAGCAGTGACAGCTCTTGGGTACGAAGACACCAATGACATACCCTTTGAAGAATTTCTCTACCACGTCAAAGCAGTGCACAGGGGCAATAAAAGGTCATTTTTGGTTGCCGATGTTCCCTTCGGCTCCTTTGAAAGAAGTCAGGAGCAGGCCATCGACACTGCGATCCAACTCGTAAAGTTTGGGAAAGCACAGGCGGTCAAGATGGAGTGTGGTACTGACCAGTTGGAATACGTGAAAAAAATAGTCGACGTGGGTATACCTGTGATGGGACATGTTGGGCTCACTCCTCAGCGGCACAACACGCTCGGTGGTTTCAAATTACAGGGGAATTCAGTTTCTAGAGCGTTGGAAATCTACAAGGAATGTTTGACATTACAGGCAAATGGGGTTTTTGCCATAGTTTTGGAGTGCATTCCAAATAAATTGGCTCTGTACATCACCAGTCATTTGGATGTGCCTACTATTGGTATTGGCGCCGGGCCCAGCTGCTCGGGGCAGATCTTAGTTGCAGCCGATATTCTAGGAATGAACAACCCTGGGGTTCATAGAGCAAAATTTGTGAAAGAATATTGCAACCAGTATGATCAGTCCGTGGCGGCATATCTTCAGTACATCGAGGAAGTGAAGGCTAGACACTATCCGGAAGCGGATGTACATGGGTACAAAATCAAGAAAGACATATTAGAAGAGTTTAAAGTGAAGGCAGATGAGTTAAGATAGCGGATAAATAGAATTTTATGGTGATGTAGGGCTTATAGGGATAAAAAAGTTTGTGTCCACAGGTAGCTGTCGGCGTGGCTCTGCTTAGACAATGCGCGGAGCCGTGCCACCAGACGTCAAACGGCGGAGATGAAAAGCTTCAAATATCACGTCTCTTGAGGACCTACGCTTTATCTCACATCGAAATGGCAGCCTTGCAACACGCCAATGAGTTTATTGACTATGTCAATGCTTCTCCTACACCCTACCACGCAGTAAGCACTGCTAAGAAGCACCTTATCGAGGCAGGTTTTATTGAGAAGAAGGAAAGTTCCGACTGGAATCTGTCAAAAATCGCCAACTCCGGGAAATATTTCGTTACTAGAAATGGTTCCTCTTTAATCGCTTTTGCTATTGGTTCAAACTACAAACAAGGAAATGGAATTGCTATTGTTGGGGCACATACAGACTCCCCATGTCTTCGCATCAAGCCCATCTCCAAAAAATCATCCCAAGGGTTTATTCAAGTGGGGGTGGAACAGTACGGGGGTCTCATCGCTCATACTTGGTTTGACAGAGACCTTTCTATTGCGGGCCGTGTCTATGTTACCGATTCTGCTGGCAATTACGTACCAAAGCTCATAAAAATTGATAAGCCTCTCTTGCGGATTCCCACCCTTGCCATTCACCTTGACCGCAGCGTTAAAGACAAATTTGAGTTCAACAAGGAGACTAAATTGGTTCCAATTGCTGGTCAGGAAGATTCGGACAAGAAACCCTCATGCTGTGACGATCCAAACCTCAAGCTTTCCCCCGAGCAGTTTGAGTCGGTCCAATCCGTCATCACAAGACACAGTGCCTCTTTGGTAGAGCTAATTGCTCATGAGTGTAATGTTGACTCTTCTCAGATTGAAGATTTTGAGTTAATTCTCTTCGATCACCAGAAGTCTGTCATTGGTGGCTTGAATGATGAGTTTATCTTTTCTCCACGGTTAGACAACTTGGTCTCTTGCTTCTGTGCTACCAAAGGCTTGATAAACGCCAGCCATAGCCTTGAAGATCTGTCATCTATTCAGTTGATTTCACTTTTTGATCATGAGGAAATAGGCTCCGTTTCAGCTCAGGGTGCCGATTCAACATTTTTGCCTGATATCCTCAAAAGGTTGGTAAACAGTTTGCCAGGCACTTCTGATGACGCTTTTTTCCATACCATGTCTAACTCCTTTTTGCTCTCTTCAGATATGGCACACGGTGTTCATCCAAACTACAGCGAGAACTACGAAAGTGAAAATAAGCCGTATATCAACAAAGGGCCAGTTATCAAGATCAACGCTAACCAGAGATACGCTACCAACTCTCCAGGCATTGTTTTGCTAAAGAAATTGGCAGCTTTGGCAACGGTCCCTTTGCAGTTATTTGTGGTTCGTAACGACTCTCCCTGCGGGTCCACAATTGGTCCAATCTTGTCTGCTAAATTGGGAATTAGAACTTTGGATATCGGAAACCCTCAGTTGTCCATGCACTCCATAAGAGAAACTGGCGGTACTTTTGATATTGAGAGGTTGATCAACTTGTTTGCTTCTTTCTTTGAGCATTACTATGAGGTGAGCAATAAGATTCGATGTGATTAAGAGACCGGGAACACATTCTTCGTGCTCTCCCCTATTATATTTCCAGGTGGATTGTAAGAGCAAATAAGATACTCTCCCCATACTTCGTTGCAGTATTTATACGCACATCCTAGCTCAGCAGAACTGTTCCAAACAACTTGAGTAAAGTGATTATAGATGCTTTCAGTGCCATATTCATATGACGTTCCCTCATTGTACCACGCATCCACTGCACCTATCAAAGAGTAACCAAGGGCTAAATTTGCACCGTGCGGGCCGCCTGGCTCGTTCAATATACCGGAGCAATCATAGTTTTCTGCCCAGGCAGATGCATAATCGTAGAGCTCCATACTCCATGTGAGGTTCTGGGCTCCATGAAGCGCCCTCTTGAGGTTATGCTCAGTGAGAATGCTGCTGGCGATTGTTTCATTGTATGCACGAGTGGCAGATGTATCGGATGTAGAAATTGTTTGTGTTGCAGAGGTCTTTGGAACTGAAGAATGATAGTGTGTAGCTAGCGTAGCGTCGGGTCTTGCGGTATGCACAGTGGTGTAAATACTTGAAGCAGAGGGTCCCAAGCTGCCACTAGCTGTTGGACTTGTGAACAGATCTCCAACAGTTGTAACAAGTACTGGAACTACCACCAATTGCACCAACTCAACAGCGACTGCAGGGGCTGTATCTCGTTTAAGGTTGAGTATAGAATTGAGCCTCATGTAAAGTATCGACGATGCAATTTTTTGCAGCAATTGCACACTTTATTAGAAAATTTGTATTTTACTAAACCAAATATTAAATTAAAATAACAAGCATTCAGCAACATTCGATACAATAGCGGTGCAAATCAGCAACATTTTAGAAATTTTCGACGTACTCATGAACTTGGTGTTTATTGTATCACTTCTGACAACTGTGAGACAGGCTACCATCCTTGTCAGATCACGTGAAAAGAAAACCCAAGCAACTGTAATGCAGCCATTTCCATTCGTTCTATCCACCAACACTATGAGGCAAAGACATTTACTTCTTTTTGCCCTTATTCAATTGGTTTTGTCATTTCAGGCCACACCAGTGATTATAGCTTCTCACAAATTGGTCAAAGGATTAAAGCTTCAACAGTCAACGAATGATTTGTTCAATAAGGAAGACGTTACAAACTTAGCCAAAAAGCTCATCACAGAATGCTCTTCTGACGAATATATTATAGTTAATCAACCCGGATTAAGGCTAGAGGATGTCACGGTCCGTGAAAAAGATCGCTGGCCTCACTTGCGAAAATATATGACCATGTCGTCCTCATTGGTGGGGATCCCCTGGCTTGAAGAACCCTTGGACCTTGACTATCTTGAAAAATACATCATCAAGACATGTCAAGCCGAAACGATCAACGTTTCAAATGAAAACGATGAAGAAGTGAGCCAATATTTTGACACCAGAACGAGAGTCATCAAGGTGGAACTTGGTGAACTTCCTGAAGACCCCACAGAGAGGTATCACGAGACGAGAAAGCACGATGAGTTGATCCGTAACATTATCCGCAAATTGCCTTCTCCACATTACACGATAATATTAACTTCTACTACCACCAGTAATTACCATTTTGTTCCAGATGCTATCATAGACGATAATCCAGACAACTATCGCGTCTTCAATGATATCGTTCACCACAAGAGCCGCGAGTTTGAGTTCGAGAGAAACGACCGGTTTCATGAAACGAAGCCTGATTTGACGCCATTGAGACATACCAATGATCGCTATCTCAGAAACAAAAAGCTCGACGAAGTACACTTCTTTGACTACGACTTATGGGAGAAGAATGAGAAGTTAATAGCGACCATTTTTATGATGATCGGAGGTTTGGCTTTTATGAAGTTCGTAGAGATCATGAATATGGCGAGGAAGTGGGTAAGTCCTCCCAAGGGACCAATAATAGATAAGAAAAAAGGATAAATAGGTACCAGAAGGAAGGCCTAGCTCACAATACAGTAACGGAGGCTCCTGTGTAGACTCAGAGAAGAATTGCATCAGATGCGAGCCGAGAACAATTGAAGAGCTAGAATACTTAACAAGTGCTGACGAGGAAGCTGCATCCGCAAAGGTGGGCCTATACCGTTGAGACGATGGGCCCATAAGCCAACACGGGGGGTTGTGTAGTAGGAAGAGATGATCGAACGCGGGGCTTAGATAAGGCATACAGGTGCGCAGCAATCATCACCTAGAGCCGCTTAGAAGAGATGCAAAGCAACAGGTCCTAGACAAGAGATGAAATAATAAAATATGATACATGCTACCCAGCAGCATTCAACAAGTAAATGGACTATTTTTAAGGGTACTCGATTAGGATTAAGCGTTAAGAAAATAAGGTACAACAATAAAAGGGAAGAATAAGAAAAGCCGCTCCTAGCAAAAGAGAATAAGATGCTCCCCACCTTTCGTGGCGAACACTGAATTGGCCCTGCAATGAGCGGAGGCATGATGCTGAGATGCTGACAGATCTCAATTTCATTATACTTCAGAAAATATTCGTTGCAGAAGCAAGATGAGGCAGATCATCCAATAAGCAATAGTTTGTAATACAAGCAAATGAATAAGAAGTACTCACATTACTACAAGATCAGTGCTTAGGTGTCTAAGGAGCTTCAAGAGGAGAAGCAATTATGTAGTCTGAACCCCTCAGTCCCTGCACAATACCACACTATCTGTCGAGGTGCATTCTACTAAAATCGTAAGGTTCTATAATTTTTTTTTCAGTAGTAACCCATTTCAGACCATAGAATTGTGCCATAATAGAGGTTATATTTTTTGTAAGAGTTTGAATGATCTGCAACCCGCGGCAAATATGGCGTTTTACGCACCATAATCAGGTGAGAATTTAACATGCACTATTTACCCGCAATGGCTGTTTTGAACCATTATCCAGACCCTTAACA
The DNA here is from genome assembly GCA_030558275.1 of Chernovozyma palmyrensis. NCBI lineage: Eukaryota > Fungi > Ascomycota > Pichiomycetes > Serinales > Debaryomycetaceae > Chernovozyma > Chernovozyma palmyrensis. Next base: position 130,519 of record JAJMSF010000009.1, read on the forward strand.
CATCTCAAAGCAAATTCATCGTAAGGTATTACTATACTTACTTAGTTCGAGCGAAACCCTCTTTTGCCACTAATTGATTTTATAACTCAACTAATTTGTCTACACCGATACAGAAGCGGAAAAAGAGTCGGCTGTACCTTGAGGAATTAAATACGATATAGGTTGAACGGGCTCCTTCGAAAAAGAAAAAAAGATAAATTCCGCAAATAAACGAGAAACCTCACCTAATTCAAAGTCATTCAGGATAGTCGTTTTCTGAAGGAACAAGAACACCATTCGACAATATTCTAGGGATCTTACTCAAGCGGTATTCACTACAACGGCAATTACCCGAAGCCTTATCCAGATTAGCTGAACTGTTAATCTTCCCTGAATATTCGAAAGGAGAGCGCAGCTGAGTTTGTCCAATTCTCGTCGCCATCAGAACTCCCTGTTCTAACCGTCATAGTTTAAGTTAGTGCCTTCGAAGGGATATATCCAAGGCACATTTAATCTTTACATATTCCTTGTATCACAAATGAGCACGGACTACCTAAGATTCTCTTCTACCCCTTCTGGAAGGCATGAATCCAAGGAACACATCATCATTGTTGGAGCAGGTATTATTGGTGTTTGTACCGCCTATTATCTTACAACCCATCCAAAGTATGACCCTGAAAAGTATCACATTACCATAATAGAAAGCAAGCGAGTGGCCGGTGGAGCCAGTGGTAAAGCTGGTGGCTTGCTTGCTCTCTGGGCTTTTCCTCAACAGATTGTGCCCTTATCTTTTGAACTTCATCAACACCTCAGTAACAAATACAATGGAGAAGAAGAATGGGGTTATAGGCGTCTCACCACTGTATCATTAGAAGGTGATTTGAGTAATCTTCAAGAAAATGAATCTGATTCGTCAGAAAACGATGTCGATGAAACTTCAAATAACAAAACTGACCAAGAAATTGGCAGAAAACATAAGGAAGAACAAAGCTCAGAATCATTAGTGAATGAGAAACCTCCAAAGAAAACCTCAAGAAATACCCAGTCCTCTGTTCATAGTAAAAGTAACCGATTACCATCGGATCTCAAATGGATCAATTCTGCATTAATAGATTCATGTTCTACCTTGGGAGGCACAGACACCACTGCTCAAGTATTGCCATACAAGTTCACGAATTTCATGTTAAAGAAAGCTGTTGAATACAGTAAGGGGTCGATCGAGTTAATCATAGGGAAAGTCGAAGAAATACAGTACTCTATGGAGACTGGTCAGGCAACAGGTGTCATGTTCAAACCTTCTAGCGTAAAAGCGGGCGCTTCAGAGGACGACGAGGAAGAGATTGAATTGAACGGTGACAAAATTGTTTTGGCTGTTGGTCCCTGGACCTCTAAGATTTTACCCGATTGCCCTATTTCCGGTTTAAGGGCTCATTCAATTACAGTGGCACCCTTCAAAGACCAGCCAGTTTCACCCTATGCCATTTTCACCGAATTGAAGACAGGGCCAACTAGCTACATTTCTCCAGAAATTTACGCTAGACATGATGAAGTTTACGTTTGTGGAGAAGGTGACTCAGCAGTTGATGTGCCCGAAACCACTGATGATGTGGAGGTTGTCAAGTCAAAGTGTGATGAATTGTTCAGACAGGTCGGTAAGATTTCTCCAAACTTACGAAAGGGTCATATTTTAAGGAGGCAGGCCTGTTACTTACCCGTGTTAGACGTTCCCTCATCTTCTGGTCCCTTGATCGGTGAGACCAATGTTGAAAACTTGTATTTATGTTCTGGTCATTCATGCTGGGGTATCAACAATGCCCCTGGTACGGGAAAGATAATGAGTGAATTGTTACTTGACGGCGTTGTTACTTCAGCGGACATTTCAGGTTTGGATCCTTCTTTATACTTTGATGCTAGCGTTCTAGTAAGCGACGACGAGTACCTCGATTCGAGCTCTGAAGGCGGTGAAAATGATAGTGATTGGTCTAAACAGGAATAGATTTAATTCTAAGATCAACACTCAAATGACTACAGATGCGGTAGTGCCAACTTTCATACTTTAATAGAGAAATGATGGAGAGTTACTTAAAAATAGATAACACTGACCATAGAGTCCCGTAGTTGTATTTTTTACGCATGAACTGTTTGTTATCGATTTCCTTTTATTAAGTACACATAAAAAAAGAGACGCTAGATTATACTATCCAGTAAAAGAAAACTTTAAAATATCATACATCAATGCTTTTAAGTGCTGTTCTTCTGGATTTAGTTTCTCTTAGCGAAACGTCTTGGACCTCTCTGGGCAGAGATGGCGACGGTTTGGATAGGGATCTTGAAACCTAAGGACTTAACCAAGTCAGCGGTTTCAGAGTCAACTTCTAATTGACCGTTGGTGTGAGACAAGTCCAAAGCAGAGACTTCAGGAACGTACTGGTCCTTTCTTTCTCTCTCTTCTTCTTGTAATTTGAAAGAAATACCTCTAACTGGTCCCTTCTGAATTCTCTTCATCAAGTGGGTGGTGTAACCAGCAATCTTGTTTCTTAATCTCTTGGACTGAATGACGGCGATTTCAGAAGTCAATCTCTTGTTGGTTTCGAAATCCAAGGTTAACTTAGGATAGAAACGTTCAATCAAAACCTTAGAGGCTCTCTTAACAGTCTTAGTTCTAACGCGACCCTAGAATTGTTAGTAAACTGAGTAGTTGTGGTGATAATGCTGGAACTATACGATCTCACAGTGGTGCTATTGAATCCAAGTTTACCTTGCAGATTTCATGATTGAATCACATTTCTTAAATACCGCTCTCCATAACAATTCAGGAGTTGTCAAAAATTTTGTCCATTGATTTCCGAATGATTCCAATCGGTACGACATCCATCAAAAGTATACTGATCATGTTCTAATAGTCTCTCTCTTATCCCTAACACCGTCCTCTATATTTACATACCATCTTGTTTGCTTAATTATGGTTTATGGAGATGAAGCTATTTTTCAGATTTTTTCTTCTGATGAACTGAAAAGACTTTGGTGAGCCTGTGTACAAGCTTCGTGCCAACGCAAAAATCACACAAAATTCTTAAGATACTGCAGAGAAAGATAAATTAGGAAATATCTGCAGGAAACCGCAAGAAAACAGGCCCCAGGAGCGAGAAACATAAGACGAGTCATGTGACAGATGTGACTGCTAAAGTTTGGTCCTGGTGCACTGCAGCATCACCGCACAGGAATGGCTGCTAACAAGTATACAGAGCAAAAAGCAAGTGCAATGAAAGGGACAAAAAACACCTCAATATTCACCAGACGCTATTGAGTTATCTCGCGCTATAATTATGATCATTTAGCTTGTAAATAGGATATAAAAAGACACGTGGAAGGTGTATGGTTCGTGTAAATGATTCGAGGGTCACGATATTACCCTGTCATCTCCTGTCTGCCCTTTACCAAAAACTGTCTGATTGTAATAAACTGATTCACAATCAGACAATCTTCACTATAGATAAGGCAAATTCTGGCATTCATAAATACTGGTCTTGATGACTCCACAGTTTGTTCGAGCTTCGGTAGGTCAGTGCGTACTGCATATAACAATGTAAGCTACAAATCAATTGATAGCGTAACTCGTTGTATATCACGTAACATCAATACTAGAATTACCACTGATCCATCATTTTTCTTGAATTCGATCCATCATCTGAGCTCCAGGGCATTATTTTGTTGCTTTTATTGTTTTCCCCTACTCCGATTGGTATTATAGGACGCCACTGATAACACGTCTACCACCAGAATAATATGGATGGCAAAGGAAAGCTATTTCATTGCGATGTATGTTCTTCTGATTGTACAAACAGAATAAGGATACAATGTGCAATCTGCGCCGATTATGACCTTTGTGTTCCATGCTTTGCGTCAGGGCTGACTACCGGAGATCACAAACCATGGCATGACTATCAAGTGATAGAACAAAACACGTACCCCATATTTGATAAGGATTGGGGAGCGGATGAGGAACTTCTATTGATCCAGGGATGCGAGACTTCTGGCCTTGGCAATTGGCAGGATATTCTGGACAATATCGGCAATAGATCAAAAGAAGAAGTGGCTAAGCATTACCATGAGATTTATCTAAACTCAAAAGAATACCCGTTACCCGAGATGGACAAGGATTTTTCTGACATTTCTCCTAGTGACTTCTTAAAATCAAGAAAGGAAAGGTTAGAGTTGCGCAAAACGCTACCATTACCTCCTCCGAAAACCAAGCCAGTTGCATCGGTTCCATTATGTCATGAAATTCAAGGCTATATGCCTGGAAGATTAGAATTTGATCACGAAGCTGAAAACGAAGCCGAAATTTCAGTCAAAGACTTGATTTTTGATCCAGATGATCTGACAGCTGATGTTGAGTTAAAGTTAACGATTTTGGATATTTACAACTCAAGGTTAACTACAAGGGCGGAGAAGAAACGAATTATGTTACAAAACAACTTACTTGACTATAGAAAGAACATCAGTAATGATAAGAGGAAATCGAAAGAAGAAAAGGAATACTTGAAAAACATAAATGCATTTATTAGGGTGATGACACCGGAAGATTTTGAATCGTTTTCCAGAGACATTTTAACAGAGTTGAAGTGCAGAATACGGATTCAGCAATTGCAGAATTGGAGAAGAAATGGGATAACCACATTGGAGGATGGTAACAGATTTGAGAAAGACAAATTAATACGAGCTGCTCAATACCAACGAATGGGAAATGGTGCTGGTTTGAGCGCAAGACATGCATCATCCAATAACAGTGGGTCTAACACCCCAATTGGCAATGGCCGGAAACATTATTCATCTGCCAATTCTCCTCAGCCAGAATTCAAGCCTAAATTGTCCAACAATAGAGCTCCTTTGGATATATCTCATGCTTCAGACTTTGATTTGCTTTCAGATGAAGAAAAGCAGTTGTGTGCAACTTTGAGAATACTACCAAAACCATATCTTGCAATAAAGAACCAACTAATGAAAGAAGCGGTGAAAAACAACGGAATGTTGAAAAAGAAGGATGCGAGACAATCGCTAAAGATTGATGTAAATAAAGCTTCTAAAATCTACGAGTTTTTCATCCAGATGGGCTGGTGTGCCCAGGGCTAGCAGCTCAATGTTCTGCACAGAATGCCGCGAGTACAATCTGCGATGGTCGTCATAGGTCGGACCTAAGGAATATAGACAAGGATAGTGACCCGTAAATGAAAATGTAGATAAAATGAGCACTAATATTACAAATAACATAGTATTATGTCTCGAGGAAACCGATACGTGGTTGAATGTCTCAACGAATTTTCTCTATGGCCTCCATCCACTTTGATTGGGGTACGCCCTGTCTATACGCAGAGCGCCCCGCGACATAAGGAAAAGACCTGGTGGCAGGGTCCACATATCATTCATATTGAACCAACACCATGAAGCTCAAAACAATTGGGGCAGTTCTATCACTTTTGACTCTTGCATCATGCCAGTGGTATCCGCAAGCCAAAGGTGAAATTCCTGCTGAAATCAAGGGCTACGAAAAAGGCCAAGATATCCCACTTGAATGCATAGCAAGACAGATCGATAACGGCGAACACAAGTTCGATGAACTCGACAGAATCATTTACCTTCCTTTCCCTAAGTGCAAAGAAACTGATAAACCATTGACATTAAAGTACGGCATTAGCGAGGATGTCAACTGCACTATTGGGTTTACTGATGAGCTTTACCATTTGTTTCAATTGTATATTCACGAGGATGCCCCATTCAGTTGCAGGTTGCCAATCAGCAGTGAATTGAACTCAATTGAAAGCGGAGGCGCTTTTATCCCTTTAACTTTCAGCTTGAGAGGTGAAGTGCATGACTCACATCTTGATGTTGATAATTTCATGAATTTAGTAGCTATCAGCTCCTCTTTGGGTGAGCAAAAATCTATCATCAGCGCCAACGCCTGGTCTTCAAGCACCAATGTAACCAGAATTGTTATTGGTGACTACTTGACGTTGAACTTGGCCGTTCGCTGGTTGGATAACTTGACTCCAGTTGGCTCAGCGGCCTCAATCAAGGATTCTGACATCCCATACGGAGACGGATTCTATAAGCTTCCAAAGCTGTTGAAGTACTTGACAACTGAATGGAGAATCATCGAGTTTTTAATTTACTTCAGTTGTGGTGTTTCGATTCTGTTTTTCTTCAACTATTTCCGGAACAACAATACTAGGGGAAGCAAAGCCAAGTGGTTGGACCCAGAAGCGGGGTTTGCCAAAAAAGATTAGATAGGAAAGGCCCATAATGATTTTACAGCGCAAATCAAAGGTATTTTATTTTGTCTATTTAGCACACCTTTTAATGATCGATCTTAATAATGTTTCAGCCTTATCCGAAGGCTTGTGCTCTTCATCCAACAAGAACTTTTCTGATAAATAATTCACAAATAAGGTGCTGAGCGTATTCTTGTCCTCACCGTGAAGCTTACCTTTATATGCCATGAACTTGTTAACCGATAAGTGCAAATTTTCAGCCAAAGATTGGCTGGATACGTTGATGGTTCTGATGGGTAGAGTCACATCTATCAAGTAGGTTCTGAGATCTTTTCCATAGTATGTATGAAGATAGTTTAAAATGTGAAGGTAGAGATGATCTCTGTTCAAATCTTCAAAAAGGTCAAATACTGCAAGAAACTTATTGACAATCTCAAAAGTTTTGACGTCTTCCGTTATAACAGTAGAGTATTTTGGGATCGACTTGATGATGGCGGGAACGCACAAATCAAATATGGTTAATGCAACACCTCCTCTCAAGACAGGGTTAGTTTCTGGGTTTCCAAGAACATTCATATCCGCTTCGGGTAAATGGTTCAATTCGTCCTGCATTTCTTCCTTGGTAACGTCCGGCAATTTGATGACGTCGTCAGATTCTGTGTCTGCTTCATTACCAGAGGTATCCGCCCCATTGGCAATGCTTGAGGACCCAATCAATTTCTTCAAGGTGTCACTTTCCGTTTGCAAGTGCTCGTTCTGCTGCTTCTCAGTGATCAATCCCAACACCTTCCGTCTAGCTAAAAGTCTTGAAATATAGATCAACTCAAACTGGGCATAAGAAAGCCACAACTCCAAAGACTCGGGGTTAAATCTCAATGCTCTCTGAAATAACAGTCTGGCGCCCTTAGCATTTGCATTGGTTTCAAACTCGTAATTGGCAGCCGATAACCAGGCATCAATGTTTCTTGGTTGCAATTGTAAAAGTTTCGAGTACACCTCATAGATCACCTTGATAGCGCCATTCTCTTTAGCGAATGCTAAATATTTACTCCAGATGCTCAACTCTCCAGGGTATCTTCTCGTAGCTCTTTGGTAAATGAAAAGCACTCTTCTTGAGCCGGCCCAATCCGATAAACTAGGCTTGACATCGACCAACCCAACTTTGGATAGGCGTTCATACCTTTTCTTTCTTAATTTCTCCAAATTACATTCAAACTCAGTATATTTCAAAAAGTCTCTTGGTTTCGAACCTCTTCCCTGAATCCGATGCTCGAAATCAGTCCTCCTTCTCATGATCATAGTGATCTCATGCTTGTTGAAAAGTCCTTTCTTTGTCAAGTCCTCAAGCTCCGGAACAGACTGTTCAAGATAAAATCGTACTTTCTCTGCCATCTAGATTGTAAAATGCTTCTCAAGTAGATGGTCCTTTATAGTGGCGTCCAGGAGTGCTTCCTACGAGATGGAAGAGATGAGGTCTGGAAAGTTTTAAATCCTGCATATCATACGATACTGTAGGTAGAAGAGGGAGAACACTCAGGGTGGCCACATAGTAATGAACATCTCCAGGATCCCAAAACGAAATACTGGTCTGGAATTATGGTCAATTAATTTTAATATCGATACTCTGAAATTCCGCTTAGTTATCAAAAATTTAACCTGCCATCAAAATCTAAAAAACAAATGCTCCAGGAGGGGTTTGAACCCACGACCGTCGCGTTCCTCACACGACCGTGACATATGGTATAACCAAATCGTCGTAATACGGCTATAAGCACGAAGCGCTAACCTCTGCGCCACTGGAGCACCTGCTGAAGGAAAAACAAAATTTTAATATATAATAGGAAATGTTTCGCCTTGATTGTATGGAACTACACATGGTAATAGTGAGTATGTATTTTAATATCCATGTATTCCCAATGGTACTAAACTAGTGAATTTACAAAATCACCACTTCAAATAAGTTTGATTCAAACAAGTTTGAATAAGCGGTAGCCTTAGTTACTCAGTGCAAAGTACATCTATGGAGAGTATCTCCCTTCCAATGCGCTAGGATACCTATCGCTCATGCCAGCTATACTACTATATCAAAGTTCAATGACATGCCATGGCTCTGCCTTCTGGAAGTTCCTGTGCCCATAAGTGATGCCCAATAATAGCTCCTACCACGGTCGCAAGCATATACCACCCATTATAGGTCATAAAGATCAACATAAGCATGAAAGAGTAACCCACTTGAATTCCGTAGCCAAAGGATTTCTTCCAGCTCACATTTACACGCACAGGAGAAGTAATCCCCGGACTTTGGCCCCATTTTGAAAGCCAGTAGCGAACAAACTCGTAACCACTGGCAAGGGCCACGATGGCAATGAGAGTGAATACGAACTGGGGAATTGTTTTAACGTGCCACCACTTATAGATTACGCATGAATTATGCCAGTCCCATGTAAAAAGCATCTAATTGTTAGTAACATCAAAAGGAAAATATACTGCAATCAAGGAGCAAGCACTAGTAGACATACGTTCATGGAACACATCAGCAGCTCTTCCACATCTGGCGTCGCAAGCAGAGCCATATGGTGTTCTGAATGATCCATTGTGTTAATATGAGGTCACCAAACAAGGTGAAAGAGAAAGAAAAGAAGAATATGAGCTACTATGGGGTGAGGCCAGATAGCTACTTCGAGATAATTTGCTCGTATCAAGAGGCTCAGGGTGCAGTCTCCGGTGAATCTGAGTCTGCGAACGGAGATCGTCTTGAGCGGAAACCCAATAGACCAATAGACACTACAAAACAATAGGCCTGCAGTTGCAAAAGCACCTAATTGCAGCGCTACAAAAGATTTACACTTGCAGATGAAGATAGCAACCCCAGAAGAAATTGAAGCCCACCACGCTTACGTAGTTTCTGAGGGAACGAAAGGGTTTCTCATTGGAGGGTTGAGTGCTATAGGTACCTTCTTCTATGTTAAAAGATATCACCCTAGCCAATTTAGATCTTTTAATACCACTGTGAAAACATGTCTCTTTATAATGCCAACACTTGCCCTTTGCTCTTTCTTTGCTGAGGAAGGGTCTAGAGAATTTGACATGAGAATGCATCTGGAAAAAGGCTCAGATTTGAAGCTTATGGAGGAGTACAATTCCTGGAAGAGTTTGCCTATATCGGACCAAATTAAATTGGCAATTTCAGAAAATAAGTATAAGGTTACCTTTGGACTATTTGGCGGGTCCTTATTCATAGCGCAAGAGTTAGCGAGATTGAAGATTGGTAAGGAAGCGCAGCGGCTTGCAAGACGAAACTATTTACTAGGTGTGACGACTTTAATGGTGTTGGCGCTAGTATTGGTTTCCAGACCAGAAGAGAAGAAGAAATCAGACGAATGGAAAAAGTTTTTGGAGCCCAAAGCCGAATCTAAGAATTAGCACGTCGTTGCTTCAACATCACCGACTCAACAGCAGCCTTCTGTACATATGCCGTTGCTCCCGCGAGAAATGTTCACCAAGAATTAGTGGGCAGCTCGCTAACCGTTGCGAGCATCTCTCTTCATTGCCCTGTATATAGTTCAAATATGAATCACTAGCTCTGTGGATTTTCGCATGGATTTTTGTAGACATTCAGAGGCGCCTGAAGAGATCTAACAAATTGACTTCTTTTTGTTAGTTGCTTTGCTCGTAATGCCCCCGAAGAATAAGAAGCAGAAGGAGATTGTTCAGGATGAAAGATTCCAGGCAATAGTTCTCACAGACTCATTTGAGACGAGGTTTATGCCCTTAACATCGGTCAAACCAAGATGCTTGTTACCCTTGGCTAACGTACCCTTAATAGAGTACACTTTGGAATTTTTGGCTAAAGCAGGAGTCAATGAGGTGTATTTGATGTGTTCATCTCACGCAGATCAGATTCAGGAATACATTGAGAAATCCAAGTGGAATTCAAAGAACTCTCCCTTCAATGTAACTTCATTGATGTCCTTGGAATCAAGATCGGTAGGAGACTCCATGAGAGACTTGGACAATCGAGGACTCATTACTGGGGATTTTTTACTTGTTTCAGGCGATGTGATAACAAACATAGATTTCACCAAGGCAATGAATGTTCATAAGCATAAGAAACTGTTGGATAAAGATCACATTCTCACCATGATACTCACCAAAGCTTCTCCCTTTCACAGAACAAGAACTTATCTTGAGCCTGCCACTTTTGTGTTGGATAAAATCACCGACCGATGTCTATACTATCAGAGCATCCCTCCATATGATGGCAAGAAGACAAAGGTTAGCATTGACCCTGAGTTGTTGGAGGACTTGCAAGATGAGGTTAGCATCAGAAACGATTTGATTGATTGTCATGTTGACATCTGCTCCCCCCATGTCCCTCAGATTTTTCAGGAGAACTTTGATTATCAATATTTGAGAAGCGATTTTCTTAAGGGCGTCTTAACCTCTGATTTATTAAAAAAAACCATTTACGCTTATATTGTCGAAAATGACGAGTATGCAGCTAGGGTTGAGTCGTGGACAACTTACGACGCCATTTCCCAAGACATATTGGCGAGATGGTGCTACCCGTTGGTTCCTGATGCGAACCTCCTTGATGACCAGTCATACTCCTACGAATTCAATAACATCTGCAAAGAAGACAAAGTGATACTTGCCCAGTCCTGCAAGATTGGAACATGCACGGCAATTGGCTCCAATACAGTTGTCGGAGAGGGAAGCTCCATCAAGAAGTCCGTAATTGGCAGAAACTGCAACATTGGAAAAAATGTTTGCATTCTGAACTCTTATATTTGGGGCGATGTGACCATAGAAGACAACACAATAGTCAACCATGCGATAGTGTCTGCTAATTGCCACATTGGAATGGGCGTAACGTTGAGCCCTGGTTCTGTTATCGGCTTCAATGTCAAGATCGGCGACAATAAAGTGATTCTGAATAACACCAGGATCATTGAGAAACAGATAGAAAAGAAGCAATACGATTTTGATAGTTCCCTGTTTGAAGATGACGAAAGTGAAACAAAGACGGCACCGGATACCTTGAGTCGTGAAATTTTTGTTCAGGACCCGGAGTTGGTGGGAGAGGATGGAATCGGCTTTCTTTATAGCTCAGATAGAGAGAGCGACGAAGAATCTGATGTGGAAAGCACTATTTCCGGCTCTTACTCCGGAATGGTATACAAAATGCAGTCCTTGAACGTTTCAGATGATTCCATTGCGTCAGTGACTAATGCTAACAAATCCAAGAGGCATCACCGTCGAACTTCCAAATCCAGGAGATTGTCCTCCACATCGGTTGTATCAACCGACTTTGAAGGTGCCTACTCAGAGGCGGAAGATGAAGAAGACTTTAAGGTGGAAGCGGTAGCTACAGTTGAGAGAGCTGTGGAAAACAACCATGACATTGATACTGCTCTATTAGAGTTGAACACTTTAAGAATGTCTTACAATGTTACTTATCACGAAGTAAGATCGGCAACAATTGAGTCATTAGTTACGAGAGTGGTTCATTTCATCACCACTGGCACTTTGGAAGCGAAAGAAGCAACAGCCAAAGTGTTCAGAGCTTGGGGACCATTGTTCAAAAGACAAGTATTTGAACCCGAAGAAGAGGTTGACCTTCTCCAATTGATACAGATCAAGTGCTCAACCTTGGACACATCCTACGGAAGTAAAATATTGTTCTTTGCCATCAATGTTCTCTACGATCTTGAAATCGTTGAAGAAGATAACATATACATATGGTGGGACTCACCTGAATCCCAGGCGTCGGATGAGCTTCTCAAAGTCAGAGAGTTGACGGGGAAGTGGGTTGAATGGTTGAAGGACGCCGAGGAGGAGAGTGACGAAGACAGCGACTAGATAGAGTATACACAGAAGTTGCATCACGAGGTATGTAGCGAGCGAATTTGTCTTACATATTTGTGCTCGTCTGTTTCATTTATAAAGGTCGCAAAGCCCTTTGGAAAGACCGGAACATCACCATCAAAATGCAAACATTCGAAAATGGATCCTCGTCGTACGTTAGGCCGAAGCATCGTCAAATGAAAACTCCTGGCGCATTTCTCGAGACTTCCGTTCTTCCGCTTAACCAGATCAATGCCCATGAAAACATTAAGTCCCCACCTTTGTCTTTACCAACGGCCTCGCTCTCAAAATCTTTGGGTACAAAGTCACACCAGACTAGACCCAGATTACTCAACCCAAGTATTATACAACAAAAAGTATTGGTATCCACTTCTCCTTTACCGATCACTGGGCCAGAGCACCACTTGAAAAGATTTCAGTCTTTCTCTTCGAGCGAAGACATCTTTTATGAGACTTCACCTGTTCATGATTATGCCGCAGACGGGTCAGTGAATGACCCCAGAGGGTACCATGACTTCGAAATAGATCAACTGAATCAGTTTAAAAAAGACTCAAATGAGCTTATGAAAAATGATGAAATTATGTATCCAACTCTATTGCAGGAGAAGTACTACCCAGTGGTGGATATATACCATCTACCTATGGGAACTCCGTTGATCAATGACTCGTGTGCATTGGACTTGAAGTCAGTTCCCTCAAATACAACTGAGATCATGGTGACTAAGTCAGCTCCTTTTGCTTTCGTTCATGACCATAATACTGAGATCTTACTTAATATTTTGGATTTTGAAATGGAGAGGTTGGATAGGGTACCTGATTCCAGCCCAAGCTTTCTTACAAGATTGAAAAGGCAAATCTTTGGTTATAGGAACAAAGAGTATGAAATGGCCCGTCCATGGCTGCGATTCTTCATCAGTGAGTTTGCGGTATCACAAGAAACAGAATGAAGCGAGACCTGAATTTTGGAGTCAGTTATCTCAGCAATCAAATCTCACTCACTGGGCATTGCTATAAAGGACTCACTTGAAATTTCCCTCTTCTTTGCAATAGCCTTCATCTCTTGCTTTTGAATAGATGAGAAGTATAATGAGGCACCTACCCAAGACCCTAAGGAAACGATAGCAGTAGATCGCTTGTAGGTGCGCTTCATGAAATTGACTATTTCTGTCTTAATACCCGGGATATCTCCAAGCCCGCCTGTGACAAGGATATTATCCAAAAGAATGGGCCTAATGTCTATGTGAGACGCCGAGATGATTCCTTTGAACAGATCAAGCATATCTGAAGATGAAATCACGGATTCGATCACTTTCGACCTAATAAACTCAGGAATTTGAATTGTAGGTGCTAATTCAAATGTACCCTCTTTGCAGTTGGCGCCTATGAAACAGGCATTTTGAATGAAATTCTCGATGAGCTCGAATGAGGCATCAGAGTTGAGTAAAGCATTCAATTCATCATTTCCTAGCAATAGAAGCTCTTCGATGACACGATAGTGTATGACCTGGCCGGAAAGGTCGATAATCTCCTTTGAATTTACAATACGAAAATCTATGACTGAGGAGATTACTGTTGACAGCCAGCCCAAATGAATTACCAAACCATTACTAGAACCGGAACTGATAGCCTCCATTATCGGCTCTGAAATACACATTGAACCTTTAAGCCTCAACTCAGTCAATAGAGTATCAGATATAATGCTTTTTCTTTTATCAGAAATGAACTCTGGCTCGATCAATATTGCTTGAGTGTTTGTCGGTGACAACAACAAAGCCTCCAATATATCTCGGACAGCACTGGCAAAATTTCTTTCCCATGCTACCTTATTTGAAAAGTCCCTTGTATAAATATTTGAAATTGCAGCTTTTATAGGATCTTCGGTTAGGGATAAGATTAACTGTTGTTTTTGTTCTACCGTTAAAGAGAGATCATCCACTCCATAGTGGGGAGGGAACCGTGCCACGTTATCAAAAGCAGTGGCACACGACGAATAGGTGCACCAATGCTTTTTTATGGGCCGCCGTTGCCCTATGAGGCCCCCACGAACGTACTGGCTGCCAATGTCAAGGATCACGTAAGACATGTCTCCGCGTGTTTGAATTGGTCCTGATAGAACCTTTATCCCTATGTCAGTATATGCAGTACACAATAACCGATGGTGTGTTACCACAGGTCAGAAGATCCTGAAAGTGCTATCGAAAACTATGTGAAACGTAGGGCATCGAGGTGTATGGAAGTTCGGATGCCTAGTGAGCCTGACAGGTAGTGGACAGTGTATCGCAGTGAAGACTATTTAAAAGAGTCATGCGCAAATCACGTGAATTATTTTGAATTTCAACTAAACAACCATTATTTTGGTTCAGTTGAACTTATTGACTATCCATAAAGGTCACCTAACCCCCTGTACTATCTGACAGAACGGCCTCCATATTGAATGTCCGCAGATCTTGAAACAATATCTCGCGAGAGAGTGAATCGATTAGCGGAGCTCATCCATTTGATTCAGGATCCTCTATTCACGCATAAGTCAAAGGATGAAATAGACGATTTGCAAGAGTACTTGAGCGCAGATGACATAAGTAAGACTTTCAGTATAGACCTCATACTCAAGGGCTCCGATTTGGATGAATATTTAGGAAAAAATATTTCGGACCAGCTATTCATTCCTGTGAAGATTCCAGAACAGGATGCATTTAGCGGGTCGAACCGAGCTGAGGTTGCAGTACCTCAGAGTGCTTCAAAGAGTGGCGATCTAAACAACGCTTCCGAAAAAAGAAGGGCAGATATTTTACCGCAGTCCGAGCAGCCACCCATCAAGATACCACGAACTGAATCTCAGCTCGTACATCCTGATATGGTAAATCCAAATCAGAGGGAGTCTCTTCTGACCGAAAGTTCTCGCCCTTTCTTTTCTGACCAGTACAGCACAATTAGCGAATACTCAGAGCCCCAATTACTCAGTCGAAACATGTCTGAGCTTGAAATATTGACTGTGCCCGAGCATTACCCCACAAAACCACACACTGTGTC
Source organism: Chernovozyma palmyrensis (assembly GCA_030558275.1). NCBI lineage: Eukaryota > Fungi > Ascomycota > Pichiomycetes > Serinales > Debaryomycetaceae > Chernovozyma > Chernovozyma palmyrensis. The sequence continues at coordinate 145,665 of JAJMSF010000009.1, forward strand.
ATCATTAGCAGAACTTTACTATCTTACCCAAACACTTCCCTTGATTAAATTATTACCAAGCAGCCACAAAACATTAATGACTGAAAACTATGAACTAGCTCTCCTAGAAGGTAAAATCGCTGTCTTGTACTCTAGAATTGAAGAGCTCAAGCGACAAGGTAAATGGTCTTTGAGGCAGCCTGTGAAATTTATCGAACCGTTCAAAGGCCACACACACATGAAGAGTTTGTTAGAAGAAGCCAAATGGATGGCAGCTGATTTCAAAGAATCTTTGAAGTTCAAGAAGGCTTGCTGCTACGAAATGGCTCAAGCCGTTGCAGATTACTGGAGCTATGGAAAGATTGTTTGCATTAAGAGGAGAACGATTAAGCACATAGAGGATGTTCAAGTTAAGGAAGAAACGCAGGGCGAGACTATTTCTGATGACATCATCCCCGAAAATATCCCTGAAGCTGATCAGGGCAGCGAGAAGATAAGGGAGCCCGAAGAAGACGAGGATGACGATAATGAAGATTCCTTTGTTGATGCTGAAGCTATAGTTACCTCCCCCGTATCAATTGACGTTCAGCTTCTTCTCAAAAAACAAAGTGAGCTGCGTGACGAAGAAGGATCAGTTTTAGCGCCACCAGAAGAAGCTCAAGACTCTGTCCCCTCTACGGTGAGCCCAGCTATGGTGTTGGCGAACAACCAAGGTTCAAACACCGCATATAAAACCAAATCGCCATTCAAGCTTCACGTGGGTATGCAAGAGCTCAAGAAGATAGATCACTCGCTCATAGTCAACCTCCCCAAGTTCACAGCTTTCGATGACGCGGCTTCTCGCGAGAAGGGACCGTTACGAAGCTCTACCGAGGATCTACCATTGGCTTCCGTTTCAAGATTACTTTATCCTTTCGAGGACGATGACGACTGGTTCAAGGTCATCTTGAAGGCAAGTTCCTCCAACAGCAAGCACAGCATACATACAGGTCCTCCCGAATACCAGAAGGGCCTTTTTGGATTTCAGTCCCACCGCAGGTTTAACAGCTTGAAGCCCCCAAAACCACCTTTGATCAAAAATATTGAATTCCGATCTCCGACCATCTGGCTACCACAGGATGACAAGTATTTAATTCATTATGTGGCGGAATTTTGTTTCAATTGGCAGTTAATTTCCGAACATTTACTGTCATCCGCAGCTTCTATGAAGAGATATGAGTCTAATATCGAGAGAAGAACACCATGGCAGTGTTTCGAGCGCTATATCCAGCTAAACGAAAAGTTTCAGTTTTCTGATATGAAGGGGGTGTATTCCTACAATGCTCAGCAGTGGTTAGAGCAAGCCCATAAAGCACAGCTGACTACGAAAAGAAGAATATCACCGCTTGGAGTAGGAAACGATTCGATACAAAGGGGCCATAGGAGATTGAGATGGGCCTCAATGTTTGATGCCATGAGAAAGGCAATGAAGAAAAGGGAGATTAGTTTATCCAAAATATCCCTGAGAAGACTGGGCACGGACTACAGCTCGGCTACGTCAACTCCTGGCGCAGGCACTGCAGGAAAACGCACCAGCGATAAGGTACCATCCCCAGCCGAGCTCTCCAAATTGAAGTACGAAAGAGATAAGTCCATACAGGAGGCATATATCAACCAGCAAGCAACAAGGACTAGAATGATGGCTGCAGTGGCACAGCAGCAAAAACTTCATCTGCTGCAACTGCTGCTGCTGTCGGCGAATAACAGAAATATTCAAGGAGGCATACCGCCACAGCAGAAGATCCCGGCTTCTACCTCCGGGTCAAGTGCCAATGGGTTGGCTCCAAATTCAGGAGGTAATCCAATAAACTCAGGAAGTAAAGGCACGGTGGGGCAACCTATTAAACGGCCAACGTCTCCAGGAGGAACTCCGTACACAGCCGAGCAGATACACCAGTTACTCCAGATTCAAAAGCAGAGGCGATTCATGCATCAGCAGCGACAGCAGCAGCAAGTACAGCAGCAGAGGCCAGATGCGCAGGATCAGCGGGCACGTATGCTTAAGGGCAACGGAATCAGCTCGGGACCTGGATCCAGTCCCAACGTGAGCTCCGCACATATGAGAGCAAATCTACCTGTTCCTAATAGCGGTTCCAACGGCATGCTGCAGGGAGATCAGTCGTACCTGCCGTTAGCTGGAAATGCAGCGCCAACTACTTCCAAGCCGCGGATTCATTTTGCCCCAGCACAGGTGTCAGCAATTATCAATTCGATCCAAACAAAGAATCCGAATCTCAACAAGGAGCAGGTTACGAAGCTTGCAGCCACTTATTTGGCAAACCTTCAGCAACAACAGCAACAAAGAGCAAATCAACAGCAGAGACAGGCACCTCAACAGTACGCGGCAGGATCGTCGTCGTCATCATCACCTTTGCCCCAACAGCACTCGCAGCAGATAAGGAAGCCAAACCAGGGGCTGTACGCTCAAGGGAAGCAACCACAACTTGCCACGCTTACACCTCAAGAAAGGAATCAACTACAGATGCTCAAAGCGGCTAGGATTGCACAGCAGGAGAAGCAACTCCAGCAACAACAGCTCCAACAGCAGCAATCGAGCCGTGTATCACAAAACCTGCCGGGCACCCCTAATATGGAGACTTCCGGTCTCTCCAAGCAAGAGTATGAGCAGCGCAAGGAGCTTCTAGTGAAAAAGCAGCAGCAGCAATTACAGCAAAATTACCAACACGGAAAATCGCTGCAAGGCCCGTCATCACTGTCTAACTCATCGCAGTCATAACTCTGACGTTACATAGAGAAATTCATGCGGTTCAAGTACCAGAAATGGTGTAGAGAGATCACGAGCTTTACGGGCTGGAAGCCACTGAAGGGTAGGGACAACTATGCAGACTGGCTTCTGCCAGCACAGCCATCTATCGTATACAAAAAATAATGACATGGGATAGGTCCACAATCATCCAGAGAGAATTGCCTTATTTTGGAATAGGAAAATAGGCAAGATAAGTCCACTAGTGTAAAGCTTCAACGTGTATGGCCCCATCAGGCGATCTACCCATGTAGTATATGCAGTCCGAATATGTCCTAAGAGAGGGAAAAGAAGTGATAGCGGCAATAAAGGGCAATAAAGGGCTCGGAAAAGGAAGGGCACAGAGTACTTTGGGAATAGCTGTGCCCCACATAAACCTAGAATTTAGATGAGATGCAATTTTCGACCGCCGGTTGCATTTCTTTTGCGCCAAGTGGGCTATGAGAAGCATGTGGCTTGTCGTATTTTCCTGCATGCGATTGATTTATAAACGACGCGATGTAGCTCGAGCAGCATCAGTCGACTTGGTATATATTTCACCGGGCGACGATAATTCAAACCGTTTTCTGTCGGAGCAAGTACCGCATATTTCTAGTCTCTAGTAGACATTTAGTTATAACCGACAGGAAAAATAAGAGAATCGAGCACCGATAATCCCTCTACTAGCAGCTCACAGATCTACACATAATGACCTCCACAGATTTCGACGTTATTGTCATCGGAGCCGGAGTTATTGGACCCTCCATCGCTACAGCGCTTGCCAGACAAGGAAGATCGGTTCTTATTGTTGAAAGGAGCTGGGAAAAGCCTGACAGGATTGTGGGCGAATTGATGCAGCCTGGTGGTTTGAAAGCTCTTCGCGAGTTAGGCATGATTCAAGCCATCAACAACATAGAGGCCATACATGTCGAGGGCTACTACATAAATTTCAACAACAAGGAAATATTGTTGCAATATCCTCTCAAATCCGACGCTAACATCACCAACCCAGTACACCCAGTTCCAGCCTGCGTCTATGGAGGGAACGACAAGATCGTAGACGACGAAACTATCAGCTTGGAGGAATGGGATGCAGATGAGCATGTCAGAGGGGTGGCATTTCATCACGGGGATTTTTTGATGAATCTCCGTGATATCGTGAAGAAGGAGCCCAATGTGACGGCTCTTGAGGGCACAGTGACCTCATTGATAAGAGATGAGTATGATATAGTGAGGGGTGTCAAAGTGAAGCAAAGCGACAAGTTTACTGGAAAAACTGCCAGCCCATCAGAAACTGTCACTAAATCTTATGCCTGTAAGTTGGTGATTTCTTGTGATGGTATTTACTCCAAATTTCGCAAAGAACTTTCCGAGTCGAATGTTCCCTCTGTTGGCTCCCATTTCGTTGGATTGGACTTAGAAGACGCACCATTACCTGCTCCACATTATGGTCACGTTGTGTTGGGATCTCACGCCCCAATAATCATATATCAAATTTCTCCCCACCACACAAGAATCTTGTGTGCTTATAGATCAGCAAAGCCCCCCTCCCAGTCCAACAACGAGGTCCAGAACTACTTGAAGAATGAAGTGTTGCCCGCACTACCAAAGCAGCTTCAGCCGTGCTTCAAGAAGTCGCTAGAGGAGAAAAAAGTTAGGATCATGCCGAATCAGTACTTGCCAGCTAGAAAGCAAGGGTCAGAAAAAGGCTTGATTTTACTCGGAGATTCCCTTAACATGCGTCACCCATTGACAGGTGGAGGCATGACAGTGGGTTTGAACGATACTGTTTTACTTGCAAAATTGTTACATCCCTTTAATGTTCCAGACTTGGACAACTACAAGTTGATCTCACAGCAGTTGGCCTCTTTCCACAGTAAGAGAAAGAACTTGGATGCTGTTATCAACACTTTATCCATTGCATTGTACTCTCTTTTTGCAGCTGATAGAAACTCACTTACAATTTTGCAGAGAGGTTGTTTCAAGTATTTCTTGTTAGGTGGAGATTGCGTTTCTGGACCGATTGGTTTACTTTCTGGAATGCTCCCATTTCCCATGCTTTTATTCAATCATTTCTTTAGTGTTGCATTCTATGCGATTTACTGCAATTTCAGGGAGAGAGGATTAGTGGGGTTTCTTGTGGCCCTTTTTGAGGCTTTTGAAACCATATTTACGGCTATTGTTGTCTTCACACCTTACTTGTGGCAAGAAATCGTTGGATAGAGTTCATATCATTGCACGTATATGGTGAGATAGCCAGCACGATTAATTGAATACATAGTTTATACAATTTAAGTATGTACCGTGTTATATCGTGCCTTTTTAGGTGCATGTTTCGGGAAATGATGAAGAGGCGGGAGGTTGTTGGTTCCTGCCTCAGCACTAAGCGATCGCCCTTTAAGGCACACGGCCCGCTTAAGGTAGGGTTCCGCCTAATCCTGTATGTAACAAGAGAGAAAAGGACGCATTGTGTGGAGTGTATAGCCCAACTGCCCCAGAGCCAGCAATATGTAGTCAGCAAATCATTTCAAAGCACATTCAGTCCTTCCTGATTTGAGCGTAAGAACCGGTATCTCGAAAGAACATTTTCCTAGAGTTTCAATTGACGGTTGTTTGCTAGGAATTGCTTCTCTTTTTTAGTTCCACTGCTACCGCCTTAATCGTTACAGCAAATTCTGAGTTTTCGTCTATTGCTGTTCATGCAAAATGCCATTTTTTGAAGACAATTCACCACTTTTGGGTACATCTAGGGAAGGCTACGTTACTGGATTGAAGAGGAGTTTTATCGACTCGACCAAGTTAACACTCAAGTCATCCCCTGTTAATTACTTATTGGTCTTTGTACCAGTAGGCATTTTAGCAGGGATATATAATTGGTCATCAAATGCGGTCTTTTGGATTAATTTCTGTGCTATTATCCCTCTTGCTTCCCTCTTGGCATTTGCTACAGAAGAATTGGCTGAGCATGTTGGCGAGACTATTGGGGGTTTATTGAATGCTACTTTTGGCAATGCGGTTGAGTTGATCGTGTCAATAATTGCTTTGAAGAACAACCAGATCCGTATTGTACAAGCTCTGATGCTTGGTTCTATTTTTTCTAACTTATTGCTTGTTTTAGGATGCTGTTTTGTGGCTGGTGGTATCACCAGGGTGCAGCAAACTTTCAACCAAACTGTGGCCCAGACAATGTCTTCCTTAATGGCTTTAGCCACTGCAGGGTTGTTAATCCCTGCTGCTTTTCATGCCACTCTTCCACAACCTAAGGGTAACCATGTTTTCCCAGAACCAGGCAGCTCGGACGATTTGGTGTTGTCTTTGTCGCGTGGAGTATCCATCATCTTGCTTTTTGTCTATATTTTGTATCTTGTGTTCCAATTGAAGACCCACAAAGCCTTATTTGAAGAGCAAGCCCAGGATGCCGATGATGGAATCATCACCAGCGCTATACCAGCGGATGGCATTGCCAAACCGGACAAAAAGTCCTTAACTGTCGCTGGTGCCTTTTCGGTTTTGCTTTTGGCCACCGTTTTGGTGTCTGTATGCGCAGATTATTTGGTGGGCTCCATCGATAATATTGTCGAGTCATCCGGCTTATCCAAGACCTTCATCGGTTTGATTATTATTCCCATCGTTGGTAATGCCGCGGAGCATGTTACAGCAGTTGTGGTTGCCATGAAAGACAAAATGGATTTGGCCATTGGCGTTGCGGTTGGTTCTTCATTGCAAATTGCGCTTTTTGTGACTCCCTTCATGGTGATTGTTGGTTGGATCATCGACGTGCCCATGTCGTTATACTTCTCAACTTTTGAGACAGCAGTGTTGTTTGTCTCTGTCTTCATAAGCAATTTGGTTATTTTGGATGGAGAGTCCAATTGGTTGGAAGGCGCAATGTTACTTTGTACTTACTTCATTGTGGCAATAGCTTTCTTCTACTATCCTGATTTGAGCGGTATGTGACTTTTAGGAAAGAAAACACTTTACGAAATGGGGTGTAGACGTACTAACTAAATTGAATTGATTCAGTAATTTACTTCTGTTCACAAGGGGTAGAATCCAGGGTAGCTGATGGATGTAATTGAAGTTGACCAGTTTGGTCCAACTAGTGGTATGTTCGAAAATCTATCAATAGACATCTGGTCAGGTATGGACCTAATTAAGAACTAATGAAGCACTAATTAGGCGCCAATTTGGTCCTGTTTATGTCATATGGGATGAGGCACAATACCAGCTCTTCGCGTTGTTGTGGTGGGATGCAGCGCCTCCTATGTGGCATCCTTGTGCTTGGGCCCGGGTCTGACGAGAGAACTGAAACATTTCTAAGAATAACTGGGAATGAACCAGTGCGGCAAACTGCGCATTGAACTTGTACCCTGAAGTCTTCGAAGAGCAGGCCTAGAAGTGAGTATAAGGAATCCAAAATCTGCTAACCATGAACAGCATCTCGATGGTCCTTTGATCATCTATAAATAGTCCAATACGACACTCAATTGAAGGCCTGCTTATTATATCGCAAGTAAACGAAGATTGAATAAAGACACGATTTTTAGACTAGCCTAACCTGCAGCATCCCATCCGGCGGTGTTGCGCAACCCTAATAGCTAGCGCGGTAGCTTCACAAACTGCTGACGCCTCCTTTATACCAGCAGCTATATTTACAAAATCAGCTCTCGAAATAGACCCTTCGTGTCACCGCGTTCAGAGGGCAACCATCGCTTTTCCGTGTGCCTCCTTCCGTGTTGCAGCCCTTAATGTTCCCTCACAGAATCGCACCCCTTCATATTTCGTATCAACAAACGCGCTTAGATCAAGAAAATTTCGAAAAATCCATACGCGTGTTGCGAATTGGAAAAATTCCTCAAAGGGGCAGTGACTTTAAAATCGTATATATTCAGGCAAGAGGAAGCCATGCACTTTTAGGGAATGGAAGAGAAATTCTCAAGATAGTTGGACATTCTTCTGTGGACTTGTATTAATCCACTTGATTTCGTTGTCGTCCAGTTGAGGACTCAGTCTTTTCTCCACTTTCTTCGCTCGGCAGATCGTGAGATTTTCGCCAGCAGCAGTTGACTACCGTCCGGCCACTGATAAGAGAGAAAATTTGATCGTTGATCATATTTCTTTCCAGTGTCTTACTTAATTTTCAGAATATCTTGCTTATTCAGCCATTCACTCTTGAGTGTGCTGGCTTCTGTGGAGCACGTCCTGGTCGTAATCTATTGAGCTTTGGCCTGTTCTTTTCCTCCACTTCATAATTTTCACACTTCTTCACAATGTCTGATCGTGAGATACTTAAAGTTTTCGCTAGACAGCCTGTCACCCAGGAGATGGTATCTTTTCTCGTGAGCACCACCAGTTCCATTATTCAGGTTAAGAAAAGTACAACATCCTCATCAATTTGCGCTGGAAGCAAGTTGATGATCACCCCCAGTCCAATCATTTCGCTTCATTCATTCATCAATAACCTCATCAAGTACTCCAATGTTCAAACTCCAACGTTGATGGCTTCTTTGATCTACCTCAACAAGTTAAGGAATATATTGCCTGCAAATGCCGTCGGGATGGAGACTACTCGTCATAGAATTTTCCTTGCTGCGCTTATATTGAGTGCCAAAACCCTTAACGACTCACTGCCCTTGAACAAGCACTGGACTAAGTACACTGACGGATTGCTTTCCCTCCAGGAAGTCAACATGGCGGAACGAGAGTTGATCGGTTTACTTAAATGGAATATCAATGTGAAGCAGGAAGATCTTATTATTGTTCTCCAACCATTCCTCACTTCCATCAAACAAACATTGCACAAGCAAGCCGAGCACGAGAATGCGAAGAAGTTGGACTATTACAGACTCTCGAATTCCATTTCAAGCAGCTCCAGAGCTCTCTCGTCAAACTCTCTTGCATCATCGAGCTCGAGTATTTCTATTGCATCAAGTAATCTTTCCTTAAGGACTTCCAATTCTTCGAGCTATAATCTCTCGAATTATGCTACTTCCAAGAACATAGGTCACCAGTACAGACCTCCATTATCTTCGATATCATCAAACTCTTTGAACAGACAGTATAATGAGGGGATCGAGTGGCAGGGCCAGAAATATGCGAAGTATGATGAATCCAATTCAATCAATACTAGAATATTAGCATAATTATAGTTTTCAGGGATAATATAGAGATACAAAGGATAAATAAAATACCATACGGCATAACATGAAGCATTGTAACTTGATTAATATCGTGTATTGAAATATGGTCTGACAACGTACAAGATTCTTGTGATTTTGATACATTTACTTTTCCGTACATGTCGAAGTTGACTTCTCTAGATGTAGTATTCTATATATACACTAATGTTGGTGAGGGTCTTCCTTTGGTGGTTCAGGATCCACTGAGATCATGGTATCAATTCTTAAAATGGCAATGCAAGCTTCCAAAGCTGATTTTAAAGATTTGATCTTCGAAATTGTTGGCTCTAATACTCCGTTATCAACAGAGTTCACTATCTTGCCCTTGATTAAATCCAACCCATAGTATTTGTACTTTCTTCTTTTCAAGTCTGTTGGCAATGCAGATTGCAGGGCAGCATGATATGTTCTCAATTTTGAAACCAAGTCTGAAGAATCTTTTGCGGCATTCACAGCCAACGTCTTTGGGATAATTAACAAAGCATTTGCAAATTCCGCAATAGCCAATTGTTCACGGGATCCAACAGTAGTTGCGAAGTTTTCCAAATAAATGTTGAGAGCTGTTTCGACGGCTCCTCCACCTGGTACAACATTTCCGGACTCAAGAGTTCTCTTGACAACTGATAACGAATCATGCAAGGACCGTTCCATTTCGTCTAACGAGTAATCATTAGGTCCTCTTAAAATGATAGAAGCAGACGAATGTTGCTTAGTACCCTTGATCAAGATGCACTCATCATCACTGATTCTTGTTTGAACAACTTCATCTGCTTGTCCCAAATAGGAAGTTTCAAATGTTTCGTCTCCCTCCAAGTTAGACATACTGCTAATTAATGTGGCTCCTGTAGCCCTTGCAATTCTTCTTAAATCTTCCTTTTTGCAGCGTCTGACCGCCATAGCACCTGCTTCAACAAACTCCTTCAAACATAAGTCATCAATACCTTTCGTTGTTAAAATCACATTTGCTCCTGATGCAAGAATCTTGCGAACTCTTTCAAGAACTATTCCGTATTCACGTTTACGGATTTCTTCTAATTGCTCTGGATCATCAATATTAATCTGAACACCCATTGCCATTTTTGCTTTCTGTAAGTTGATATCAAGGCATGCAATTTTGGCATTAGGAATTGATTTCACCATTGCCTGGGATGCAACTGTACAGTTCAATGCATATCCATTGACCAAAATTGATTCAAGGGAAGATTTGCCGTGAGCTTTTAAGATGTTGACTGCCTTCACAGGATATTTGGTTTCGCCTTTGCCGTTCGTGGTCTTCACAGCCAAAATGGCATTGACCACCATTTCAGAGAAGAACTGCAGGTCAGATCCAATTATTTTTGAAGACATCGAAGTCTTTGCAATATTTGTCATACACTCTTTCCCAAAGACGTTGCTCTCAACGGACTGCGACAAGACCTCGTTGATATATTTGATTGTTTCTCTCAATGCTAGTCTGTACCCAGTGATTATAGTTGTGGGATGGATTTTATTTTTAACAAGCTCATTCGCTCTCTTCAAGAGTTCTGCCGCAATAATGACAACTGATGTGGTACCATCACCTACTTCTCTGTCTTGCTGTTGCGCTAATTCCACCAAGATCTTGCCGGCTGGGTGTTGAACATCAAGTAATGAGAGGATGGTGGCACCATCATTCGTAACTGTTACATCACCAATGTCGTCAACAAGCATTTTGTCTAATCCAACAGGACCCAATGACGATTTGACAACGTTGGCCACCGACTGAGCGGCTAGCACATTTTGATTACGGATATCATCACCACTGATCCTCTCTCCTCCCAAAAAAAGGGTGTCCGAACGGCCAGTAGAAAACATATCAAATGAATTGAACTTGGCGTTTTCAAAAGGTGTACGGGATCAGCAAGTTGTATGATGATCGATGATTCGGACTCCCTTTAGTTTGTCAAATCTCTTTTCAACAATAGTCGTGTGTGTGGCAAAGTCGTGTACAGAAGACTATGGATGGTAAAGAGATGGCACACTCGGTATGTTAGTATGGGTAGTATGGGTAAACTGAAATGTCAAAAAGTGGCGAAAATAGACGGAATATTCACTTGGCCATTTTGGAAGAACAGAGAGAGCCAAAGACTAAGGAACCAAACAGATATGCCTTTCTCGCAGCCATTGCTCTTTCCCGATCTCATTGCAGCCAGGGCCTCAGGTTTCTCGTCGCGTCTCAGGCACTCACAGCAGTCTAATGCAGACAGCTCAGCTACAGAGATCGGATTGCACGAAAGAGGTCGCTACAAAGGAAGAACTATTCTCAAGAACAGAAGTATGCTTTGGGTCCCTTTAGATCCCTTCCATGTAACAATGCCTCTTATTCCTTTACCGCGTCAGAACTCTGTGCCGCATTTCTCTTCTTGTTCCTATCCTGTATCACCGTAATCCCAAAATGGTTCCACACCAGTCTACAAGTAGTGTATCAACCATATCTAGCAACCGTACAAAACAATATCAAAACAAAGTTGTTTACAGAGGCGAATTGAAGACACCTCAATCTACGTTTATTCGATTTTGGGTCTTTTCTACTCTCCACATTTCAACATGCTTAGACTTACTTTTAACTTTTCCAAATTGTTAATTCCGGCCAGCAGGACCTTCGCAACGTCATTCGTCGCTCAAAGGGCTGCCCTTACCGAAGCTCAGAAGGCGAAGGCTCAAGAGAAGGCTGCCAAACTCAGAGAAGAAGTTAAAGCGAAAAAGCAACGTCAAGCGGATTTAGCTCGAGCAAAGAAGGAGAAAGCCAAGGCTGACAGGCAACATAAGATTGATTTAGCCAAAGCTGTGGCTAAACCACGTAAACTTAGTGGCTACAATCTCTTCACGAAGGAGGTGGTCAAAAGCGGAACCACTATTAGTGATTCCGCTTCTCAATGGAATCAATTGAGTGCCTCTGAGAAGGAAGCCTATGCTGACAAAGCGAAGGAGTATAATGAGCGTATTCTTCTGCAATGGGACAAACCGGTTAGGCCGCCCAATGGTTATGCTAACTTTGTTAAACAAAACTGGGTTTCTGGGGAAAATATGTTGGACTTCTCGAAACAATTGGCTGCTAGGTGGCGTGCATTGACTGTGGAAGAGAAGAGCGCTTATGATGCTCCTGGCGGTTACAAAAATTACAAAAATGCTTTAGATGAGTGGAAGGCAAAGAGATATCAACAGTACATCGCGTCGAAGAAGCCAGTTGGCGGCGCCAGATGAATGTGGTACATTGTACAGTCACAAATTCTTCATTAGCGCTTATAGCGTACATTGATGACCTATGTAATTTTGTTTTTTCTTTCAATATAAATCCATACACGTCGTGGTTGCAATGGATTAAATGTCTAATTTGTCGAAAATGGTGTAGCGAATGTGAGACTGTAGAGACGTGTTGCCTCCCGCTATTTAGCTCGGCGCATTAACGGAACTTACCCCGGAGTTTTTCAGTAAGTGAATTTTGAACAGGTGTGAAGTAACGATTTTAGCACCTGCAATTGCAAGTCAATTTGCAGCTTAGAATAAGACTTACCATTAGTTAAAGTAAGGTATACATTATACATCACGTGGTGCGTCACCTCATGTGTTCTTCGGAACATGGTGGTCCTATTCTATGGGTAACAACTAAAATCCCGAGCTGAAAATATGCCACAAAACCGGGAAAGTACTTAAAACTGGGGTGAACGGCCAGAGATCCCCAACTTAATTTTTGGATCTTCTTCTCTTCTAGAATACCAATTCTGTAAATTTTCAATTGCAACTTTTATTCGACACTCGACTTTCAAAATGGCTCGCACATTCTTTGTTGGAGGTAACTTCAAAATGAACGGTACTACCGAATCAATCAAGAAAATCGTTGCCAACTTAAACGAAGCCGACTTGCCTGCCAACGTGGAGGTTGTCATTGCTCCTCCAGCTCCTTACATTGCACTTGCCGTCCTTGAAAACAAACAGAAAACTGTTCAAGTTGCTGCTCAGAATGTTTTCAACAAGAACTCAGGTGCCTACACCGGTGAGATTAGTCCTTCTCAATTGAAGGATATTGGGGCTACCTGGACACTTACTGGTCACTCCGAAAGAAGAACAATCATCAAGGAATCTGATGAGTTCATTGCTGAGAAAACCAAGTTTGCCCTTGACGAAGGCCTTTCTGTTATTCTCTGTATCGGCGAGACCTTGGAAGAGAGAAAGTCTGGCGTCACTTTGGATGTGTGCGCAAGACAATTGGACGCTGTGTCCAAGATCGTGTCTGACTGGTCCCACATTGTTGTCGCTTACGAGCCCGTTTGGGCCATTGGTACTGGTTTGGCTGCTACCCCAGAGGATGCTCAAGAAACCCACAAGGGTATCAGAGAGCACTTGGCTAAAGCCATTGGCGAGAAGCAGGCTGCTGAAGTTAGAATCTTGTACGGTGGTTCCGTTAACGGTAAGAACGCTGTTGAATTCAAGGACAAGGTTGACATTGATGGTTTCTTAGTCGGTGGTGCTTCTTTGAAGCCTGAATTTGTTGACATCATCAAATCAAGATTATAGACGAAGAGCTGAGTGCCTTGTTATTTTGAACAATTAAGTCGTCTTGCGAACGCTATAAGTATAATGTAGTATGTTGAATTCACTCTATGCATCTGCTCCAATTGTTGCTAATTACGTCCCTTCCTTGTTCTACAGACCATTCTTTAACAGTGCATACCTTTTGATAGATCTGCCATAAGTGGTCATAGTATCGGTCCACTTCTTGATCAATGTTAATGTCTGTCTCCAACAATATGCATTCATCCCCTAGTAGTTGAACTAAATTGCGGAAGCTTGAAGATTTTTCATCGGAGCCATTGATCCAATTGGAAAGGGAGAAGTAAAGATTTTTGTGCTTTGCGTACTTTTTGATCCACACTTTGGCCTGATCAATTGAGCCTGAGTATGAGTGAAGAATCACCGATTTGAGTTGATAGGAGGAGACAATTTCATACAATAATCCATGCGCTTTCACACAGTGAAGTGATACAGGGAGATGATAAGTTTCAGCCAAATGAAGCTGGCTTTCGAACACCTCCTTTTGGTGTTGAATTGTGACCCTTGACTGCGAAAGTTTAGACTGGCCCTCGCTGTGTTGTACAAGTTGATTTCCGTAGTAGCCATTACTTGGAATTCTAAAAAGCTTATCAAGTCCAATTTCACCAATTCCTCGAGGAATTTCCATTTTATGCACCAATGAGGCGATTTTGGAGTTGTGCTCTTCTAGATTGACAGGAGGCGGTAAGGCCTCTAAAAGTTCAGGAGTCGGTTCGGGCTGTAATACTTGTTTGTAATGTCGTATTCTGAACAGCTCCTTGCTTTCATCGGGGCCTGGCTGCTCTGCTGTGAAAAGGTGGGAGTACCAAGGGTGGATACCAAAGAAGGGAAAAACTATGGGGAATTTGTCAAATGACTCGGCTATAGTTGCAACCAAGTCGATATCGATGTGATTTGTGGACATTATGGCATAGCTGTAAAGTTTAGGGGCATGCTTGAGGCGCTTAACAAACTCAATGGTTGTTTCTAATGTACTTGAGGTATCAATGTGGCAATGGGAGTCCGACAAGTCCTGGAGGTCCATCATCACGCTTTTCAAAAGTGGGATAAGGATAAATGCCTACGAGGTAACAATGGAAAACATTAAATGCACCAGTAACCTCAAATGTAATATGAATTCTATCTCCTGTTCCTTTGAGTTCACTTTCTGCTACTTTCTATCAGTAATTGCCATACCGTATCTCTAAAGCTAGTGAAGCTGGAATATTCCACGTGATAGGTCCTGCACCAACTATAGGTTGCTTAAGAGAGACGGCAAGCATCCCCAGGAAGCCAACAATTTACGTACCTATAAAAGCTCAATTCTGGATAATTTGTTTTCTTCACTCAACTTTTCCTAATGACTATTATTATTGCATCTCTGTATGTATATTTCATTGATAGGGAAGATCTTGCCGTGCTGGCTTGAGAGACTACCCGTAAATTGCTATCTTCAGCCTTGAGATGCTTTTCCTCAAATGTGTGTCCCATAAATGATGATTGCTGAGAGGAATTGCAGGCACATTATGCTAGGAATGTGCACCATCTCTTGAAGTTGATATAAAGGTATTTGAAAGCTGGCTGGAAGCTTAAATGCTCATCTACTAACCTAACCTAGCTTCCTTCCTTACACTGTCAAGTTTGAAGTAGGAGTTCAGGAATATGCGCTCTCACAAACGTCAGTTCCCCAGAAATCATTTTCTGGCTCGACCTCGGTTAGCTCTATTATTCCTTCGTTGAATGTGTTGGATTCGGGCCCCACAGTGGGTAGGGATTCTCCATTGAAACCCAAGCAGCCGTCCACAGTTGATAGCCCATCCTTATCTGATGCTACCCCTGGGAGAACCGCTGAAGAATTCTTTTACAAGCATAGGCTCCGTAAACCAGGACTTTCCACTTTTGAAGTTCCCCACAGCCCTAGACCGGATGGACAGATAGAGAAATCAGGGCACCAGTTGATTCAACCTCGACCAAGATTAGTTCCCCAGCCAAAGTCTTCAGTTGTGGAAAGCAAACGAAGAGACGATACTGACTTAGGGCTTCCGTCGATGGTTATCAGCCGGTCTTCTAGCAACCTATCCGGTTTGAACCTTGCAGCTTCATCTACTTCTTCTTCAAATTTGTTGTCCTTGGGAAATACATTTTCTTCTGTGACTGGCAGGGGTGGACCCGGCGGTGCAACCGGCAAGCCGTCGTTTCTGTCCAAGACCCATCCTAACTCAGGGTTTTTCTTACACCAGAACAATAGTGTAAGTTCCATTGTTGAAGACCCATCAGGGTCCTCTGTGGGTTCTACGGTAGCTAAATTCGATCTTGAGTCAGAAGATACTGTGAAAGAAATTGATGCGGACGATTGGTCACAATCCTACAATGACTTAGTTCATGGAAGAGCTGCCTCAAAATTAGCACCTTATGGAGGATTTTCGAATCCTTATATTGAAAGCGAGCTTCTCAATGGAGAGAATATTTTTGATACAGCCCCTTGGAAAATCGTATTTGCTGAGAAAGGGAATGTTTCCCTAACTAAGGCTGTGAAAAATTCAGTAGAGGGCGGCATCATAAATAAAAGAAAATGGGTTGGAACGATTGCCATGCCTAGTGACTCAGTGCCACCAGCTGTGATTGAAGATATCGGTAGGACTTTAAGTAAGGATTATGACAGCGATGCAGTCTTCCCCGATGATGAAACTTTCCAGGGTCACTACAAGTCATTCTGCAAGCAAATCTTGTGGCCCACTCTTCATTACCAAATACCTGATGATCCTAAGTCAAAAGCGTTTGAAGCCCATTCCTGGGTTCATTACAAACTTTTGAATCAAATCATAGCTGATAAGATTGTTGAGGTTTATCTCCGGGAGAATGGAGATGCAAATTTTGATGATCCTGAGAATACTATATGGGTCCATGACTATCATTTGCTTCTTGTTCCAAAGATGATTCGAGAGAAGCTTCCTAATGTCAAAATCGGCTTCTTCTTACACGTGTCATTTCCCTCATCAGAGATATTCCGCGTATTTGCTGAAAGGAAAGAATTGCTTAAGGGCATGTTAGGTGCTAATTCGATAACTTTTCAGACCGACGAATACGTCAGACATTTTCTTCAGACGTGTCTGAGACTACTATTGACAGACACGAACGAAATGGGTATTTCTTATGAAGGGAGATACTCCATTGTGAATACCATTCCAGTTGGCATCGATGTACCCACCTTGAAGGAGCAACTTACTTCAGAAGGGGTCCTTGATTGGAGACAGATGATAAGAGATCGCTGGGGCGGTCAGCGATTACTTGTCAGTAGAGACAAGTTGGATAAATTGAGGGGGATTAAGCCTAAGCTTCTTGCATACGAAAGACTATTGATTGACCACCCAGAGTACGTTGATAATACCGTGCTAATTCAGGTATGTATTGGGTCTAGCGATGACTCTGATTACGAAGCTGAAGTGATGCAGATTGTTTCAAGGATAAATTCCCTTCCAGAAAATATTTCTGTTTCCCAGCCAGTCGTCTTCTTGCAACAGGATATTGAGTTTGAACAATACTTGGCACTACAGTGTGAAGCGGATGCATTTGTCGTATCATCGATGAGAGAGGGCTTGAATTTGACAAGTCATGAATTCATAGTTGCTACCAGTGAGAAGAAGTCTCCGTTGCTATTGTCCGAGTTCACTGGATCTTCTCCATTATTGGAATGTGGCGGGCATGGATCACTTATGATAAATCCATGGGATTTGAAGAGCCTAGAGAATACTTATATTCGGCTGTTAACCATGACACCCGAGGAAAAACTTTCCAGATGGCAAAATTGCTATGATATTGTTCAGGAGCATGACTCTAAAAATTGGGTTTTGAATTGTTTGAAGAGCATCAACGACGCTTGGAAATACGATCAGAGCAGGTCTTTAAACAATGTCAAGCCTTTCACGTCAAATGTTTTACAGAAATTCTTTCAGAACCATGATAATTCAAAGAGACTTATATTTTTGAATTTGGAAACTCCTTCGGCAATTTCGGCCATCTATGATACAAGTTCGAGCT
The DNA here is from genome assembly GCA_030558275.1 of Chernovozyma palmyrensis. Lineage (NCBI taxonomy): Eukaryota > Fungi > Ascomycota > Pichiomycetes > Serinales > Debaryomycetaceae > Chernovozyma > Chernovozyma palmyrensis. The sequence goes on from JAJMSF010000009.1 coordinate 163,191, forward strand.
CAGGAAAAACACCTGCTGCAGGCAAGGCTGAAAGCTTTTCTGAACCAACAAAAATCTCATATTTGTTAAATGAGCTACTTCTTGATGACAGCAATCACGTTTACTTGATTTCGTTTTTGAAACGTTCAGATCTTGATATTTTATACCGCACGAGTCCTAGTCTAGGCTTGATTGCCGAAAATGGCGGCTATATAAAACTCATAGGGTCGAAATCATGGATATCACTTGGTGATGATTTAGATCGCGATTCTTGGATGCCTCAGGTAAAACAACTAATTGATTCGAAGGTCGAAAGATTACCAGGCTCTCATATTGAAGTAGAGGATTGCACCATTAGATTCCATCCAGGCAGAGCGTTCTTAGAAGATCAAAATAGAAGTTTGGACGTCATGGGCGATTGCATACAGCATATCAATGAACTTTATCAGGAGCTGAAGGGTATACATGCAACGTTGGTCAGAAATGTTGTTATTGTACAACAAAACCAATTGACATTAAAAGCACTCAAATATGTCTTGTGTTATTATAATGAGCATTTTGAAGGTCTGGTGTCAAATTCCTCGATAAAGGATTTCAACGTTAAAAAGGTGTCAAGTATACCTAGCGATATCTCCAGATTATCTCAGGATGAGGTGAAAGCTCCTGCTGATCCAACAGAACTGGTGAAATCTTTATTCATTGCTGGAGGATCCACACTTATCGATGAGCCTGGATTTGAATTTGCAGCAGACCTTAAGCGTAGGGGGAGCATAGAAAACGTTTTGACGGTGGCCGTAATTGGATCTGATGAAAACGTGAGGACTTCAGCGACCTATGGAGTGAGAGGAAAAAATGAACTCCTCAAATTTCTTTCAAAAGTAAAGAGATAAATACTTCGGACATTTTTATATACTCATTCAAGAATAATTTGGTATGATTTGTATATTACAAACTGAATTGTACATCCTTGTAGCTGAGGGCGACAAGGTTATCAAGTTCCTCTAGTTCACTTAGTAAACTATTTTCTTCTTCTGGATTCATTTTGGTAAACTTGTTCCAATAACTGGTGAGGAATTCGTCTTCCGTGATTGTGCTTGAATCGCGGGGTCTAGTAACCATCCACAAGGTCTCCTTAGATCTTTTGTGGGTCTCCCTGTCGTCTTCCATCCGAGCCAAAATTTGGCGCTTTGATAAAAGAAGGCCATTTGACTCCGTCGGTACCGTGGCACCTGCCACTGTCGCTTTGTTGATCTCATTATCGCCATCATTCTCTATGGATCTTGTCATATCCATTACGGAAGAAGCTGGCGCGGTACCCATTCCGTCGGATTTATTAATATTGATGCTTTCCATTTTAGTCCCCGGGGCCGTCTGCGTTCCTGGTGCTGCGTTACCTTTCCTTGTCGTGTCCTGTCTGCTGCTTCTTTTTATGTTGAACATCTGATCTTCTTCAAGGTCTTTTTCCGTAACAAACTCCTGGTGTTTGAGTAATCGCAATCTCTCGTACTGACTTTGTCTTCTCTTCTTGATGAGAAGATTCCAGCATGAAGATAAAGGGTCCAGAGACCCTTCTTCCTCATTTTCATCAATGACAGGGAACAGGACGTTCTCTTCAATGTTATCTTCATCCTCTGCTGTGAATAAGCCTGATTTCGAATTATACTTCAAATCAAACTCTTCGTAGTTGAACTTGAATGTCTTGGATATGTTTTTAAGACTGCAGTAAACATTATATAAATTGGAAGAGTTGGAGCCAGGAAGTGTTTGAAGCATGACCTTTGGCAACACTAGCTTGAGGGCATTTATGTAAGGATAATTGTAAGAGCTCTTGGGCTGTTCTGATACATGAAACGACTCATGGATCAACACTTCTATAAACTGAAATATGATTGACTTGGTATTGAGGTCGATTTTAGGGTCCTGTATCACTTCAAGTATTGAATGGAATAAGTAATCTTCGGCAGCTTGGTTTTTCAACGCAAAATGTGCTGCCCTCGTAAGCGATTGAATCGATGGGGTTAAACTTCGGAGAATTTGGGCAAAGTGTGTAGTTGCCTCAAAGGAATCCATTTTGATGGCTGTGACATACTTTTAGTCTTCAGCTCTGTTGAGATCTATATTTCTATGCAACGCTTATTATGTAATAAATTATATAACTCTTTGAGGCCTGAAAAGTTGAGGTTACAAGATGTAAGGGAAAAAAATTTTGAAAAGAAGTGTTATCTCTGATTGACGCTTTATTACATACTTGTTAAGTCAGAATGGGTAAATCTGGAAAAGGAAAAGGTGGAAGAAACAGAAGAAGAGGAAAGAATGACAATGGTCAAAAGAGAGAATTGATCTACAAGGAAGATGGTCAAGAATATGCCCAAATCACAAAGATGTTAGGTAATGGTAGACTCGAAGTTTCATGCTTCGATGGAATGAAGAGACTGGGACACATCAGAGGAAAGTTGAGAAAGAAGGTTTGGATGGGACAAGGTGATATTATTTTGGTCTCCTTGAGAGATTTCCAGGATGAGCAATGTGATGTTGTCCACAAATACAACTCTGACGAAGCAAGAACGCTCAAGAATGTTGGTGAATTGCCAGAAAATGCTAAGATTAACGAAACGGATACCTTTGGTGCTGATGAGGATGAGGATGTCAACTTCGAGTTTGGAGCCGAAGATTCAGAGGAAGAGGAGGGTGAAGGTGATGAGTTGGACATTGACGACATTTAGATTCAGCATGTGTGTATTTTAGTTCGAATAAAGATCGCTTTATTACTGAGGCTACAAGGTATAAGTGTAGTAATGTGTCTAATAGAAGAATAAGTTCTTGTAATTTCCAATGCCCAGGGCCTTCCAATATGTTGTTTTTGTACATCTATCTATCTTCTGTGTGAATTGCGTTCTTCGTCACTCTCAATCTCGAAGCTATCGAACCTTCTCAATCCAACAGTCTCTTCGTCATCGTACTCTTCTCTGTTAATTTGCATTGATCTTCTCATCGAGGAAAATCCTCCAACTCCATTATCTAATGGAGCCATATCTTTGCCATTGTGAACTCCAAACAATTCTCTGCTTCTGCCTTCGTTTTCCTTTCTTGAAATATTTAAAAGGTACACCCCACTGAAGATGATCAAGAAGCCAATCAAAAGTGAAATGATATTCACCGCTGATGCAGTATTGAAACCCCTAAACAATATGAATGAGGCAATCAATGTGAAGGTCGTGAAAGTCACATAGTATAAAGGATTAACAATGGACGTATCAAATTGATCTAATGCCTTGTTGAAATAGTTCATCTGGGTGACAATGCAAACAACAACAACGATCATGAAAAGATATGTTGATAAATGAGTGAATTGATTGTTACCTCCGAGGGTTAATTTCAAGGCGATTCCAAAAGCTTTGATGGCCATGATGGAAATGGATCCAACAACCGAGCAAATGGAAACATAAATCATAGGGTTCGTGTGGCCATATTTGGGTGCAATCTTATAGATCATGAATAAGGAGTAGCACGCGGATACAAAGCAGTAGAATAAAAACAAAGGTCTAGTGGCATAACCCAAGATTTCGTCAACGGTTTCAATTTCCTTGTCAGGTGGAGCGTGGAGAACGATTATAACAGAGCCCATAAGGCAGATTGCACATCCCATTTTTCCTAAAGTACCCAATTCTTCCTTCAAAAAGATTGCTGCAAGAACTGCTCCGATAATGACTGATAATGCTCCCAAGGGGGTTACCAAAACTGGGGGCGCAAATGTGTAGGCAGCGAAGTTTGCAAATTCACCTATGGCCATTGTTACCATACCAGCCCACCAGATAGGATTCTGGAGGTATTCGTGGCCCTGATTGGTATCATTACCGTTCCTTGCGGAGGCATCCATAAGTCCCTTCTTGGTTATGATGAAAGAAGTACCAATTGCCAAAGATGAAGATATGGCTAATGCCAAACCTATGTATTTATCATCGACGCCTGATGAGAACATATTGAAAGTAGTTTGACTTCTCTAAGGGCTTGTATCACGGTAGTTGCTTCTCGTCTAAGTTTTCAAATACCTTTTTCAGGCTGTCTCGCTCAAAGTCAATGGACAAATATGTGAGCTTTGTTAGGTTTATGATCTGACTTTTGGTTTATACGTGCAGACGTAGAGGCCGTTCAAGTAACACGTTTATAAATATTCAGCCTTGAGTCTGAGCTGAAAACAAGTTCGCGCGTTTCAGTCGTGCAAAAACTGATTGTTGTTACTCCTATGAAAGGCATTCGGATCATTTTAGCAGATGTTCAGATGTTCAATGTTAAAAAAAGTGTAAATTGGTATCATTAAGGTTGTGTTTTCTGATTAGTCTATCTTTCTTTAGATAATTTCGGCCCCAGATATTATCAAGGTTGCCAGTCCACATACTGGAGCGTGTTGTATCTCGATGCAGGCCTGAGCTCCGCCCCTTACATCGCCCCGTTAGAAGCCTAGTCGAGGGAATACATTTTTTTTCGCTTTGCAACTTCGGGGACAGAGATATTACTCTACATACCTGCAAGAAAGTGCAGGCCAAGATAATTTCAGTTAAGCGATCATACGCCTTGTTTTAAGTGTTACAATTTGGTCTGTGATTTCGCATCGAAATGGGTGCAAAAACCTTCGATGTCGGCCCGAACTCGTAGGCACTTCTTCTTGCTCTACTAACTACTCATCTATAATCGCTAGTAAAATACTGTCATCTTTCTGCATATGATTCAAGTAACTCCTATCACAGTGAATGATCTTTGCGAGATTACCTTGTCGATTCCGGAGATCAGAGCAATCAAAAAGTCTCTTGGTCCAGATAATCAACTGTTCAGCACCAATTTGTGGACGTTTTTCACTTCAAAGTGCAAAAATGTCTATTACAGAATAGCCAGTCTGTTGGGCAAAGAGAGAACTCTTGCGCTTCTCAGACGTCTTTGGCTTTATTCTCACGTATTCACGATTGTTGGAACTACGTTCTATTGTTACCAATTGGCTCATGGAGGTCGAAATTACGGATACAGTGTCGCAGCATTTTCGGCTATCTTGACATATTCTTTAGTAGTATATCGCCATTACTTTTTGGTTTACAACCAAAATAAAAGCGAACCTTGGGATATTCCTTTGTCTGTTGTGTTGAAGTCAGAGAACACTCATCTCCTAGTATTGTCGTTGCTTCTTGCATCCAGTCAAAGAAATGTGTTCAAATTATTACCATTTTCTATTTATTCCTTCATGAATTTATCTGACTATTTTATACTGTCGTTCTTCCATGACCCAAGGCTGTTCCAGGTCATCAATCCCTTGCTAAACTATTTGGAATGTCCTCTACTCCTCGCCGCAGCAAATTCTGACCTCCTAGTGGCTCTCATATACTTCCACGAAGCCATAACTTTGGGCCAGTATAGTAAATTGTTTCTATACTGCTTTATTCATTGCTTGAGAATGGAAACTTCTAAATTCACTAGAGAAGCTTTTTACAATTCTTTGCAAGTAGGACATACATTGTTGCGTGCATTGAGGGCTTCCTTCGTTGATATTTTCAAAGGGGTTGAAAGCCAGGAACAGAGAACCAGTGAACATCAAAAGACGGATGGATATCCAGAAGCTGCAGAAAACATAAATTCTGGGGAATCTTACGAATATATATACAAGCATTTTGGTTAGGTGACTCTGCCTATAATCGACGTATTTAGTATAATACATTTAACTGAATCATTTCTTCAACTCCTCTTTCATCTCTTCAAGCCTCTTCCATGCTTCTGAATCCTCCCACATCTGCTTTCCCTTTGACATTAATGATCTCACGGAGGTTCTGGATTTATAGCGCCAATCCTTGCAAACGACATCTCCTGCGTTTAGTCTGCCAGGTAATTCACCTAATGATTCGTAGGCGGCAACCAAATCAGAGCAAGCATCCACCGCCTCATTCCAAGCAGACTCTTCCAGTTCCAACTCTGGCCTGTGTGATAAAGCCCGGAATGCCTTTTCGTAACACTCCAAGGCGTTCCAGGGCTTATTTCTCCACAACTCAACCCTAGCGACCGCTCTCCAACTCCTAGCGCTTTTAGTGATCACTGTAGGAAGAACATTGCATACGAAGTTGATGCATGAACTCTGGTAATGAGTGAATCTTGAGTTTTCCTTGTCAGGATACTCTGTTGCGACGAGAATTTCAACAAGTTTTTCAACTACTGGGATATCGATCGATTCTTCTCCGTTAGCATCCTTCTTTAGCTTTACCAACTCGCTCGCGGCCATCAAAACGTCATTCCACTCGTTCAATTTAGCTGCAACAATCAAATAGTTCTCATAAATTCTCCAGGAAGACTTTGCATCCTCTCCAGCCCGCAACGCCTTTTTCAATGCATTAAAAGCAGGCTTTATCTTGTCCGTTTTCAAAAGGGCTGAAGCCAAGTTTGACCAGGCATGCAGATTGGTGTCATCTAATGATACACATCTAGTAAAAGCTTCAGCAGCCAACTGATACTGCTCAGCTTCTAAACCACAGCACCCATAGAAGTACCAATTCTCGTAGCTGAGTGGATTCGAAGTAAGACAGATGTTCATATGTTTAATGGCCAAGCCAAGGTTGCGACTTAAGCCGGATGACTTTGGCGGGTTATAATAATAATGGGATAAGGAGGCCTGGGCTCTATAGTATTTGCCCACTTCCCAAGACCTGACCCACATGTTAGGGTCTTGTTTAATGTCGCCCAAAATTGAGATGGCTCTTGCATCATTAGGAAACTTTTCAACTCTCGAAATTAACAATTTCTCTGCCTCCTTCTCTTCACCCACGGCAGCGAAACACAAGGCAGCCTCGCAAACCATATTAAGTCTTGTATAAATATCCACAGCGGAACGCAAAACTCCCAAGCTCATGTACTTTTCAGCTAACTTGACATCCATTTGCCATTGTGGTAATAGTGGAAGCTGGTGAATGAATCTTAATCTGGAAGCGGAGAGCAAGCTAGCATCACCTGCGTCATTCTCTATTGTTTGGGGTATAACCCTCGTCTTGATTTTGATCCCCATCTCTTCAACAAGTGATGTCATTTGTAGGATTCCTCGCTCTATGGTTCGAGCTTTTCCTGTTTCTAAGATGGACCTTTCCCATAAAGCCCGGGAAAATATAGACCAGTTAACCTGTTTCGGGTTGGTATATAAAACTCTGCTAACAAGAGCCACAAGTTGTTCATCAACTAAAGCATCGCCAGAGGGAGACGTTTGTTTCAACGTGGTTAGCCTCAAGAGCAACTGTAAATTATCCAAATTGTTCAAACTGGGCTGGTTATTGGGATCCAAGCTTCGTAATTGTTCTGGTATATCGTTTGCCCTAATAGCAATTGGTAATAATTTCTCCTCGTCGTCCTCATCGCTCTCAAACCCCTCAAACTTATCGAGCTTGATTCTTTTTGCATTGGATTCGTCAGTGAATTCAAGATCCTCAAGAGACTCGAAAAGAGGCCTTTCAAGGAGTAAGTCAGAATTTAGTGCAAGGGTTTCAGGATTTTCTCCATCTCCCACATTGTAAAGAGAGTTGTCTTCGCTCTTCGCCAATATTATCAAGGCTGAATTATGGGTCTTCTGAAATCTCGTTCTTTTAGCCTTAGCTCCAGACAAAATAAAGTTGAATTTGGAAAGTTTGCGTGCCTTTCCAAGCATTGGGATGCTTAAATGTTCCGTTTTGCTGTTAATATCATTTCTAGCACATTCTAAAAAATAGATCAATTGAATACTTCTTTGCACTTCGGCATTGGAGGCTCCTGCTGGCGCCAAACAATTTGCAACTGAAGTATTTAAAAGCAAAGATGATATAGTGGCAACTATACTAGCAGGCTCTGAAAGAATTGATAAATAAACTTGAAGTGCTCTGGAACTCCACCAATGCACCGAAGCTAGTATGGGCTGCTCTGGGTTGACATTTGCCCTATTCGCAAAGTATTCTATGACCCCTTCCTGATTTCTGTCTTTGTTGAAAATGGAAAATTTTGTCGGAACACCAAGTAGCTTTTCAAATGCTACGTATGATATAATGAAGAGTGTTGGGCTCTCCATGAGCTCGTAGCCTTGCTGTCCCGAGACGTTCAAAATGTTGATAGCATCTCCTTGTAATGTTTGAAAATCTGCAACAGGAAAGAAGTCACGAGCAACATCAAACTCAATGTTGGGTCCTGTGAAGTTGATTTGCACAAATATTTGGAGTAAATCAATGGCGAAAAGATGCAAATAGAAGGCTGCAATCTCGAAGGGGTATTTGTCGTTCAATGAGAAGGAGACCAGTTCAATAAACTCTTGAATCACTGTCAATAAATCGTTGGAGGGGTATTTCGCCAAGGTAGCACTTGATTTTTCAGAGAAGACAGAAGTAGCAAATACTTCATTACGAAGTAACTCAAGGTACTGCCCTTTCAAGAGAAGCCCAACTGGTTGCGTGAACGACTCATCGAGTTCAACATTGACGATTTTCTCATAGGGGAGTGAGAGCACAAGTTGTGCAAGCAACAGTCGCAAACTTGTCTGCAAATTGTCCTGTTCCATGGTGTCTATTTAGATAATCAAATGCTGCCAGTTTGAATATTGAAAATGTCAGCTGGGTGTGTTGGAGCCGCTACTGCGCGCCTACCTCATCGCTCATCGAACCCTCTCCATTTCGTGAGCATACTCTCCGCCGCATTCTGCCACTATTTGTACTCTCAACAAACATCAACACTTGAATGGGTTCATTCATAAATTATGTACATCATTATATCTATATTTATGCTATATCATCTATGCGCTGGAGTGAAATAAAGATAATCGTTTTTTCGACTCAGAGTGCGTGCTTTCCGAACGCTTGAATTCCCCAGAGCGCCTATCTCCCACCCGTTTGGGCTTCGACGTTTTGAGAGAATTCCTGATTGATAACCTACTCAACTTCGATCCATGCTCAGGATCCTCATCATCAGATGCCCAGTCGATGACTTCTTCTTGAAAACTGATGTTAGAGGGTATCTGATTCCCAGATGATATTCTTTTCTTGTACCTAGGCTCGCCAACCCGTGGAAGTTTCTCTTCTTCCACATTTAAATCTAGAAGGGAATCCGATTCGTAAATATTTTGCGGATTCAATGCCGGTGAGGATAAGACGGATGACGACTCAAGACCCACCTCCAAGTCGATGAGGTTGGGAATCTTTGTTTCTGTCCCAACATCGCTTTCAAGTGTACTTCTCTTCGGAATACTGTTAACTGGTTGCTCGTGATAAAAACCTTCAGCGGGGCCCTGAAGAGATGTTTCTGCCGAATATTTGGAATCCAAAGGCCCCTTTTTTCTAACATTATTCCTTCCCTGATTTTGAGAAGTCGATGGTGGATTGTTCCTCAGCTGGTTCTGGGTGAACTCTCCCCATGGGTTACCACTCTTTCTCTCAGGCAAGGCATGCTTTAGCTCCATAAACTTAATGTTATTGGGGTCGTCATTGAAGATTTTTCCATCCCCAGGATCTTGAAGAAAGCCACCAGCAACATTAAGGTTGGGGCTTGTGATTGGGCTTTCCTTTACTGGGTCCGAATTAGCAGCATCGTTAATCTCGTAAGAAGCTGGATCAATCTTTTTTGCCACAGTTTCCACATTTGCAGTAGATGAAATAGCTGTCGAGCCAGTTATGGGAGCTTCTGGGAACTGGGTTTCAAAGTCAATCAAATCTTTATCATTGATGTACTCATGCGGAGTTTCTTCATCATCAACATCATCCTCTTCTTCACTTTCAATGTCGTTTGCGTCGTCGGTACTGTTACTAGTAATTTCTTCAGCCTCATCCTTATGTGGGTCTGAATCAAGACCTTCGACTGGACGTGAGGTCTGGCTCCAGTCTGACTTTACACTTTGCCGAGTATCTAACCTGGAAAGCAGATTTGGCTCACTTGTAGCCGTATCCGTAGAGGTCACTGTAGTGCCAAAAATATCGCTCACCAATCTCTCGGCTTCTTCGTGGATAGCCGTTCCTTGTTTCTCCCAAGCTTCCTTTTTGTCATATTCTTCAGACTCGGTGGATTTCATTATCTGTGGTGCAGGTAAAGAGGGCAGGGTTTGCTGCTGCGGTGGCAAAGCATTCTGCGGTGGATGTATCTGAGGAAGGGTTGGTTGCTGCTTCAGCACTAGGAATTGTTGTTGATCTTGATAGTACCGCGGATCGCTTGGTGCGTACGATTGTTGGTACTGTCTTTGGTATTGGTGCTGTTTCTGTCGTTGCTGTTCGTATTGAGGATATCCCGCATCATATTGGTATATCTGACCTTGAAGATTGTAGTTTTGTGCCTGCTCATTAAAGCGTTGTTTTACTTCAGGAACATTTAACATTTGTGGGTACAGGCCTGCAACTGCGCCTTGTTTGGAAGAGGAATTATCGTTTGAAGGAGGAGACGCTGACTTTTTCACTGAAATGGGGGGGTTTGGATTAATGCTCAAGCTCTCAAGCGAAGGATATCTTTCCCCCACATCGTCCAAATTATCCAAATCTTCATGGTCTAAGTCAACACTGGAACGGCTGGACCGTCCTCTTGATGCAGATCTAGACAACGACATGTCTCTTAAGCTTGAAGAGGACTTGGAAAACAGTTGCGATTGATTTATGGGAGCTTGAACTTGAAGTTGTTGAGGTGAGCCCTGTTGTTGGGCTAAATGACTAGACTGAGCAATACTGACATTGCTGGCGTTCCGAGAAATTGCAACACTATTGATCAATAATTGCTTTTGTTGTGCAGCAAATTGTTGCTGTTTTTCTAACTGATAAGCATGGAGAGCTTTGAAATTGTAAGGCCCTGCCTCGTATATGTCCTTCACCTTCAACTCACTGAAGTCTATACCCATCATATTACTCAAAAGCATTAAAACTTGGACGATATTCGGTCTAAACAACGGATTTTCCTGAAGCATAATTATAATCAAGTTTTTCAAATCGCCAGAATAAATAGGCTGCGGTGGAAACTGAAAAGATGCGTGTAAGATTGCAATTTCTCCATTGGCTTCAAATGGGGTTGTGTAGTAGCAAAGTTTGTATAAAAAGCACCCCAATGCCCAGATGTCCGCCTTCTCATTTATAGGAAATCCCCTATATAAGTCAATCATTTCGGGCGATCGGTACTGTGGTGTTGTTTGATATAAAATATCCTGGCTGATTGACAGAAGTTCTTGAGGGTTGGAAGGAGGCATGATTGGCTTTGAAGTTGAACCAAAGTCACATAGTTTGAATCTATGATTGGCATCAATTAAAACGTTTTCGATTTTGATATCTCGGTGAATTAGTTGGAGCTTATGCATCTCATAAATGCCTCCCGAAATATCTAGCATTATGTTCTCGATCTCCAGTTCGGTCAACTTGGTTTTAATCTTGGAATTCATGAAATCAAGTAGTGACTTGTTGGGGCAAAGTTCCATCAAAACTAACACCTGGTAGGTGCCATCCTCCAACCTTGCAGCATGTGAATCGTAGTATCGAACAATGTTTCTTCCGTGAGCCAAAGTTTTCATTACTTCCACTTCTTTCCTTAGTTGGTTCAAACCGGGTTTATCTGGAACTATTACTCTCTTCAAGCATGCAATATCGGAATCGTATTCGGGTGGATCAATATGAACTTTATAAATATGAGCGAAGCCTCCTTCAGAAAGGTACTTCAAGATTGTAACCTTATGACTACCCACCGGTAGTTGGGTGCCTTCAGGAAGCTTTGGAAAGTTTCCCATGCTCTATAAACTGCAAAGTTCCCAGATACTGAAATTAAAGCTTCCCAATTGGTTCAGATGAAGGTCGTCAATTAGGGTCTAAGCCTTTAAAACGAGGAACTTTGCCTTTGGATAAACCTACAGAACACTTTGTGTAATATAAGTATATGCACAACTAGAGAATATGGGCCCGAACTGCGGAATGTTGCAAAAAGGTGTCTGCATTCTCGCCGACATCGCCTCTTCCTTCACCTCCTAAAACACGTTGCTGCTGCTATAGGGCATGTCTAAAATTCTCCTTTAATATTTCTCCTGTAACAATTTTTCCATTTCACTGAAGGTAAAGGGAATAAAAACTATTTCTGTCCCGGCATCGTCCTTTACTATAGTGCACATCTTATGCTCGATAAATTCTCCTAACAATGTGCGGAAACTGATTTCGTTTGAAGTGATGAATTCTTCAAGACAAGCGTTATAAAAGTGCTTGAATTCGACTCCATATTTTATAGAGCCTTTCAACGTATTTCTGACGGCTACCGAATTTGCAGCTTGCTTCATACTGGCCAGTTGCATAGTGAGAAGCACACGGTATAAATTCTTCGCATTTTTAGTTAAAGAACTTAAAACGTATTTGGCTCCTTTATCACCATTATATTTTGTGGATCTGCCCATAGTGAGTATATCTCTGAACGATACTTCGGTAGTGAATGAATCATAAGTTGTGAGATCATGGAAGATGAAAGAAAACTCTTTCAATTTGTGCAAATCCCAGAGCAATGATATATTGATGTTGTCTGAAGAGGACACAAGCCATATCTCAGGAACGGAACAGAGCTGAGCGAGAAGACTTTGAGATTTTTCGTCCCGGAGTCCCGGCCCATCGATACTATGGATGACAAGAACCACCTTGGGAAAAATTCGTTTTGAGTTTGATACGGAACGCCGTTCCCGAATGTAGTTCACAAGGAACGGGACCGTCTCCATTGCATGTTTTGGGAATTTGATGTTATCTTTTTTGCTCTTCTCTTGAGAGATAAACACTGAGACTATGTCTCCTAAAATCTGTTTGAATCTTACTTCTGGGTTGTAGCCGTTCACTATGAGAACTTGTGGAGTTTCGGGGTCCTCTTCCTCAACCTTCCAGCACTGATCGTACCAAGTGAAGAAGTAGGTCTCGAAAAAGTCAAGAATTGCTTGTCGTTTTGACCCTGTGCCATAAAAATTTAAATTGAACCCTTGCGACAACTCAAAACACCATTGGTGGTAGAGCAATCTATGCAATTTGCGAAGAGCCATTTTCTGCTCGTACAGAAATAACAGACCTAACTTGGTGTACGGGATGAACTCAGAGTACTCCAAAGACGGGGCCAACTGTGAGAGAGAATTACCGCTTGCCTTGTTTCTAACGGAATGCTGCTCAAAGTACCCCTCTGTCCCTTCGAGAAAAATGGCACCATCATCTGTCATTCGATATCGGCTCATGTCTGTGGTATTCTTTCCGGAGAGGTACTTAGAAATAAAGTCTGGATCGTCGATGTTGCCATGGACATCAAGCTTTGGAATTGGCATTGGCTTGAAAGTCTTGAAGTCTACTCCACTCTTTCCATTCTGGTCTGCCGCGGGAATCCCGCTTATTATTGGTGCTATGACATTAGCATCTGTACTACTGGACCCAATTGTTCCCGAAAATAATTCTAAGTCGGTATCTACCTCCATTTTTTTGTTTAGTCTTGATTCCAGCTCCCTCAGGTGAGTCTTTTCTGGATATTCGTTCTTCAAGATGAACTCCTCGTCATCCATATGGAAAATACTCTTGATCTTGTGCAAGACACCAAGAGCCTTACTGGGTCTGCCAACCTTTCTCTTAGGGGTATCGTTGATATTTAGCGGCGACGCTCGCTTTATTTTCGGTTTTAATGGCAGGGCTTCTGGAGTTTGCCCAAAAGTTCTGTTTCTCTTAGGCATAATGTATTCCTCGTCTGAATCTTCCAGATCTATAAGTCTATTTGTTTCTTCTTCTATTTTGACTTCAAAATCTTCTTCAAATGCAGGTGAAGCTCTTCTCTTTCTCGTGGCTCTTCTCCTGTTGCGGAGTTCTGTCACATCCTCCTCGAATTCGATATCGCTTCCGTATGCCCTCTGATTCTGGTCACTCTCATGTCGAGAATCTCGGATTATAGCCTCCGCCAATATCTTGTCTTGTCGTTCCAAAAATCCTTCTTCATAGTCTGCTTCTTCTTCATCTTCATCCATTAACTTGGAGTAACTCTTTGATGTTTTGATGGCCCTTTTCCTCGCAGACTTATCCAAATCTGCAATTGATCTTTTCTGTGGCGATGAAAGCCCAGCTCTACCATTGGGCGTCTTGATGGGAGACAATTGGATATCCTGTGAATCCAGGTTCCACGAGAGCTTGATGATACCTCTTTTACCAGGTGACTTAAACGGTGAGCTCACCTTACTCGAAGGACGCGTTAGGTTGAGCTCGCCCGCCCGACGTTTGGAGGGAGTCGAGAAAATGGGAAACTCTTGGGCATCATAGAAATCGCCATCTTTGACTGGAGAACTCATAAGGCATATGGTGCCGGTAATGATATAGCCTCGACAAGCCGCTTTGTACCTCTGACCCGGCAGCCGTACAGACTTCCGTTTTACCGTTCTCAGGAAGCCTGCACCTGCGCTCAAAATCTACATCAGTAGAGATGCGATGTGACAGAGGGCGACGTCTTCTGCTTTTCACCTTCACTTTGAAGGGGTTATACAATTATAGACTTTGAGATGCTCTCCTTTTGTCCGTATTGTGCCAATATGTTATTAATATCCCAAGCGGATGACGGCTGTAACCGCTTCTACTGTCCGACCTGCCCTTACGAATTTAAGATCAACGGGTTTCTGATGTACGACAGAAAGACTTTGTCTAGAAAAGAAGTTGATGATGTCCTAGGAGGTGAGGGAGCGTGGGATCTTGTCGACCAGACAGCGGCACAATGTCCTATAGATTCTTGCGGTGGGGACAAGGCGTATTTCTTCCAATTGCAGATTAGATCAGCCGATGAGCCTATGACCACCTTCTACAAGTGTGTCAAGTGTTCACACCAATGGAGAGAAAATTGAATTCCTCTTTCTATAACTGAGCTCGACAAGCACGATCAGGTTTTACTTAGAGACAAAGTCTCGGGGCCAGCTCTCCCCAAACCCTAGCATACATCGATCCCCTTTGGTTTCGGAATCACATTGTACCATAGAACAAAATGGTTGACCCATTGAAAATATATTAAAGCCGTTTTTCTCCACCCGTAGTCCTTGAAATTGATTTCAATTTGTATCCTATCCAGGCCAAAGGATTGGCTGTTAGCTTCTCGTACACACTCTGTATGAGGTGCACGTCATTTCCTTTAATCTCGGTTGTCCTTTGGGGCTGTTCCGTTGGAGGTTCCCCAGCGGTATCGTCACCCGGACCCACCTTGCTGAACAGGATTTGAAAAGAGGCTGAGAATGAATGTGTCTCAGATCTGAAACAGCCGCTACCATCAAGATCTCTTTTGTGGCGTTTTGGTGACTGCTCATCATTATGTGAATCAGTTCTTGACGGTTTGCGTTTTAAAAGCAAAAGATCACCAACCTCCATCTTTTCCGAAGAGACTCCAAGCGAAATAAAAGAGCTCTCAAACCTGGGATCTTCGTCCACATCTGTACTTTCGTCTTCCTCCATCGTGCCGTCCACATCATTTGCAACTATTTCTTCGCTGCTGAGACTCTCTTTGGCATTGTATCCGTCTAGTCCTCCTAACTTTATGGCTCCTCTGTAATCAGGTTCGTGTAGCCCTTCCGTCGATAAATGCTGGTCGTACGTGAACTCTCTGCCCTTGTCGATATATAAATTGCGGTATGCTTTCTGTAGATCTTGAATGATCTTTCGGTACGCTCGCTCGCCTCTGCCAATTATTATCTTTTGAAGGTGGACGTCCTTTCTACGTGCAATGTCCATCAATCTGTCCTCCTCATTATAATG
This sequence comes from Chernovozyma palmyrensis, assembly GCA_030558275.1. Taxonomy (NCBI): domain Eukaryota; kingdom Fungi; phylum Ascomycota; class Pichiomycetes; order Serinales; family Debaryomycetaceae; genus Chernovozyma; species Chernovozyma palmyrensis. Next base: position 178,883 of record JAJMSF010000009.1, read on the forward strand.
AACGTTGCTGAATTTCGAAGTCCAGTATTGGCCCTTGAACTTGAATGCGGGCCCTTTAGAGTCATCCAAGTGCCCTTGCACTATCCTTGCTTCCCTCTGGCATTCCTCTAAATCCCACCGATTGATAATTTTCGTTGGCCTTTCTCGTAACTCTGCGGGAGGAAACCCCCACTCCCTTAGTTTAGCCACATCGTATCTAAAATTCAGCGGAGAAGGTGGCTTGGGTGTGTCACAAACAGCCCCAAATACCCGTGAAATCTGGAGCCCTGCCTCCCAAGTCTCCCTAGAATCAACGCAGGGGTAGACTTCTTTTGGCTTGAGTTTATCAAGAAGTCCGCAGCATTCAGTGTATGAAGAATGACGCGAGAAGAGTAACCTGATCTCAAGGGGAAGTAGCTCTGAACCTTTCAGAGCAAGGATCCATTCCCGGTCTTGAAATTTGTAGATGCGGTTTCCTTGAGAGGTGGTATAAAGGAGAATTAAATGCTCCTGCTTGCCTTCGCTGTATAGATCAACCAATGGGATAGGACAGAATACGCCAGCGTAGTCGATGGCATTGAAGTTGATACATTGCCGTATTCGAACTATGTGTTTGGCCTTTTCAGATTTATGGCCAACAAAAAATTGAGAGATGTCTTTATCGCCTAGAACTTTTTCGTATGAACTGCCCAATATCCCGAAAACGCCTCGGAGATCAGCACTCACGCTCAATCTGCGGTCAAGAGTTTTGGCAATTTTCACCCAGGCCTCTTCGAATCCTAAAGTTGTATCCATGAACTGGAATCCAATTTCTGGATCGTCCAAGGGGTACGCTCTAAGTAGCAGTGTGGTAATGTGGATCCCGACGTCATTGTTCGGTATCTCTATGAAGGGCTCTCCTCTATAGCCGAACGTGGTGTCAAGGTACACCATATCTAGGTGTTTCAATCCAGCTGTAAATGGAAATATATGGAGATTCCTGGCTAGAGAATCCGTCCACCAATTTTCGGCCCTCAAATCCCCTGTGAAGAGAATTGATTTCTCTTCCGTCTTGATAAGAAACATCACTGATCCAGGGCAATGGTAGCATGGTATTAAAACGATAGAAACAATTTGGTCTCGTACCTGAATTTCGTACTCCTTATTGAGCTCCAAGTCTCGAACATATTTAATGTTGTTTCGGTAAGAGCTATTGAGCCGTAAAAGCTTCTTGGTGATGGTAGAGCAGTAAATGGTTCCAGAAAATCTTTTGTTTTCTAGACCCGCCAAGTGGTCTGAATGGCAGTGGGTAAGAAGAAAGGTGGAGGCGCCATTGTTGAATTTGTCTACCCCGAGGCCAGGCACTTCATCAAAAAGTCCATCGAAAGAGTAGGCCGCTTTCATGTACGATATGGTCAGAAGAGTGGCATCAGGATTGCCATTGGGGGCGCGTCCCGATATGTTTAGGTGCAGACACTATAGAACAGTAGTCAAACCTACAGTATGTTCACACAATGGAGCTTGACTATGTATCTGAAAGGAAATGGTATGCTTCAGGAGGTACTAAGCTATGCTATATGAGAACCCCGTAGTACTCCGCTCGTTTGTATTTCTTCTGCAACTGCGGCCATTGCACCACCAATCTGTCAGCGATTGGTAGGATCAACTTTCCTGAAAGACTTAACAGGTTTACCCTTGCCAAACTCTCTATGTAGACTATTCTGGTACTACAAAGACCAAAGTACTTGAAGGCAAACAAAATGTAAGCCAACGGTATACAAGTCCCCGGGCCATTTAATAAAAGAATAGCAGGAAGTTTTGGCAAGTCTTTCAAGGCAGTGAAAGTCGAAACAAAGGATCGTATAGTACTCATTATCGACAGGATTAGTGGCTCTCCAACTTTTCTGGCTCTGAAAAGAGTGGTGAAATTGGCCTTATATGGACTCTCCCTCAATTGGCTCTCTTCGTACTCTTTACCCTTGGTCAAGGAGGAGTTGTCACCTGAGGAAGACACCCATGTCCTGGAAAAGCCGCTGATATCCATATGACTAAGAATTCTTAACATCTCTCCCGTATGCCCTCCGGATCCAAGTAGAATCATTATATTAGATCCTTGGGCTTCTTTAGGTAATTCGTCTAGCGACTTCTTAGTGCTGCTGAATGAATGCAATGATGGTAAAATCCATATGAGTCTCACGAGCACAACAAAGAAAGGAAAAAGGAAAATTGCCACTCGGATTACTATCGCCGTTTCACCATCCATGGCAGAAAAATCGGGCATGAGTATCGAATTGGAGAGTCGAATTAGATGTTTCTTTAATGCTTATCGAATCACTGAGCCTTGAAATTGATGCTCGCCAAATCCAAGGCTGCGAAACGAAGAGCATGAACACTGGGCCTTCAATAGAACTCACAAGCACCCGCCCCTCAATGAATCTTTGAAATCTACATTTGCTATTCGGTTATTAATATTCGCATGTGTGTATGTCAAACCATTTTTATAATTCATAATTGGCACTCACACTCTGATATCCTTGGGCCTCCAGTTTCTTCTTGGGGTACGCCTTATCCTTGTTCTTTGCGCTCGGCTTTGGCGCACCCTTCTCTGCTAGCCTATCCTTATCAGCTAGCTGCTTGATGACTTTGTTTACAACGAGACTCAATTTGTGGTGTTCTTCTTTGGTAGTCCCTAAAGATTTAGGGGTACCCCAACTTGCTCGAAGGGCGTGCCTGCCAATGAGAAAAAGGCCCGCTGTGGACTTGTTCTTATTGAGACCGTTCTCGTCGATTTCTCTTGCAAACTTCTCGGCAGCTGCTCGATTACTGAATGTAACGTATCCAGCCCCGGCATGGTGTATAATCGTTGCATTTTGAATCTTTCCGAATTTACCACAGTGGTCGGTGATCTCATATTGGGGGATATCATCATCTATGCCAAATATAAAGAACGATGCGATCGTCTCGTCTTTCGGGAAGGGACTTATGACTCCTCCAAATGGTAACTTAGCTAGGACTTTGGATATATCTATCTTCTTCACATCGATAAGATCCCTTTTCGAAGACGAGCCTCTCTGTTTTGAGGTGATGAAGCTCGGATTTGACTCGTTGAGTTTCTGTGCTACTTTACTGAGTATTTCTCTGGCAAGTTCTGTTGAGCTGTTGTCGTTTTGTCGTGTCACCAGATTCTCTAATTTGTCTGCCATTATCGCCTTGACTTCTCGGTTTTTTGAAGTGATTTCTGGAGAAATACCTGTGGTTATACCGGCCATTTTGAGAGCAGCATCTCGCACATCAAGTGGTATGCCGTAAGTTAAGTCGAGCATGCAACTTTGACAGCAATTTCGTGCTCGTGAACAGGTCAAACATATTATGGTTTTCGTCTGTTTCCTTCCCGAATTGTTGGGTTTCCACATAAATACGGTGAAGGGTCGGGTACATAACTTACATTCTGCACCGATTTCCTGCTTCAACATTTGAACGTGTTGGTTAGATCCAAGACAATGATCACATACTGCAGGATATTCCTCTCTGGAAACACTAGTTTCTGACATTTTGGCTGTGATGGATTTGTAATCTTGTTACGCCTTCGACATTCTATGGCAACTCGTTATAAAGAAGAGATGGAGTAGATACCATTACAAATGGCGTAGGGCTTACTGTCGTTTATGTGCAGTATCATGGAGATGAGTTGGTTTAGCCATATTCTATTGCTACTTCATAACGCCCTCACTCTTTAAAATCATATTCGCCTACAGTCTTGGTTGGGATTTTTCGTTTATTCGCTATTCATTAATCATTCTATTGTTAGTCAAGGATTCAATCATTATTAGAGTTATAATCATGGTCTCAGGGTTAAAAAGCTCTGATAATTTTTGTTCCACATGGTAATTCAGGTGAAGAAATTCGTTGTGTTTAGATTATTGATTCATCAGCGAACATAATTTAACTGAATATGAATACATACAATTAGAAGTTGTGCCTCAACATCATTTGAAGAATTTTAGAGAAATCCTCTCTTTTATAGCGCTCAAAATTTTATATGTTACCCGGAGAGTCTATATGTAGGATTTTATAGGGTTTGTTTGCAGCCAAACGCTAAACACGCTGTGCAGGGTAGGCAGTCTATAATTTAATCTATATACAAAGCGGTTATCTTTCTCAAGAGGACAGGGTGAAGCTTGTTTTTCATGCCATGTTCCTTTAGTTTGACCAACTCGTCATTAAAAGGCTGTCCCAAGAATTTTGCAACGTCGGCTTGCAAAAGGCATTGATCTATCAACGCGAAAGTGAGGCGAGACCAACCCACATAGCCATCTTCACCCTGCCTTTGAACGAATTCTATTACGGAGTTCAAATCTTCCTCAACTTTTCTCGTCACCGATTTCATGGATACTGGCAGGAGCAGGTGCTTCGCAGAAATCGTCTTGATCATAGAGCAAACTTGCTGCAAATGAACTGTTTCATTTCTGTACAAATTCACGTTCTCAATATCAAACAAGGTATTGAGATCCTTTTCGTTATCTTCGATCTGGAGCAACATTCTCAGTAACGGCTTCATTTCCAAGAAATATGACACAATGATTGGTTCCACCACACATCTGTTATACATTAGGGGGAAGTAGCTTGTAAAATGATTGGCAACAGCTATGCTTCCTGATTTAAACCGAAATTTGAACAACTCTGATAAGCACTCAGCGGCTGAGTACCTTATATCATCATCATCATCACTAAGTGCAAGGTAAAGCATAAATTCTGCTTCTGCAGTCAACTTAGCGGCAGACGACTTAGCAACAAAGGAGATGAGCGCATTTGTTGAAGCCACTCTGAGGTTAGTCTCTTGATTGTCATCGGCGAAGAATTTTGCCAATTTAAAGAATCGATTTACGAAATTATTTTCCGCAGATTCAGGGCTTCCTGAGGAACCAATTATCGATCCTATGGCCTCAAAAGCCATGGCATTAACATTCTCACTGAAATTTTCACGGCTGGTAAATTTGAACAAAAGCTCAATGACAATGTGAAACTCGTTCTTGATTGTCACCTTCTCTGATTTCAAAAGCTTTGTCAATAGGCTTAGGGCACTAGATTTGACAAGGTTTGTGGTCACTTCATCGTTAATGACAAAGAGAAGATCATTATACAAGTCGTCCCAGTTGATGACAACATTTCCTCGTTCAATAATCGTTTCAAAATGACGCTCAAAGAACTGAATTCCTGCAAATTGTGAATTGTATGAATTTCCTGATCTGACACATAACTTCACCAAATCGTCAAATTCAGTGAATTGAGATTTACTTAAATACTGGCTCAATAAAAGTTGGATAATGCTTTCATAAAGTAATCCCTTGGGGTCGTTATTGTGATCCAGCATCAAGGAATTGACAAGGAAATGACCTAACAGGTTCAAAGAATTGGTCAGGATCGTGAGTTTTTCATTATTTTGTGCCATTTTCCCTACTATGTCGATGAACACTTTGCTTGGAGCCCACTCGAATGTTCCATTATTGTGAACAAAACGACCCAAGCATTCACAAACGAAATCAAATTCTTCATCAGAAATTTTTATATCTGGGTATTTGAGGTAAATTCTATTGAAAATCCCAGAGACTGCCATCAAATAGCCTTGTTTTTTATTCAAGGTTATTTCGCCCAGAAGACAGCTTTTAATGAGCATATGCGTCTTAGTGAAAAACTCCGTAGGGCAGACTATTGCTGCAACTGCTCGAGCAGCCATCTCTCTAATTTTCCAAACGTGATGGCCCAAATACTGGAGCAATATTGGTTCAAACTTTTCGAGGCATTTCCGTTCTCCTGGTGATTCATCGAGTCTCATTAAAATAGTCAATACTGGAAATATAGACTCCAAGTTGGAAACTTTCTCATCTAATCCATCCTTCAAAGTGTTGAATAAAACCTCTTCAACTCCCTGATATTGAATGAAGAATAAATTGCCATTGACGGTGGGCAATATCTCACCCAACTTTTTAGTGCCAAAAATTCTATTTTGTAATGCAGTGAATAGCATAACGGCACAATTACGAATGGCCCAAGTGTCGGAATTGCAACTGGTTAACGACAACTTGAGTGCATCTCTCACGTATAGAACGCTGTATTCTGATAGCTGTGAGTCAATAAAAATATGTTTTATGCTGTTGAAAGCATGCACTTGAGGTATGTCCATCTTTTCATCCGCATTTTTGGCATAAGGGAGACTGGAAATCCGGATCAACTCCCTCATGGAATAGTCGATCAACTGATTGTTACTAGAGCTTTCGCTTTTGGCAAACTTACTAGCCGTCAAGATCCCCGTTATTAGATATGGTAAGCCTCCTGATCGCCTACTGATAAGTTGAGTCTTAACCTCTATGAAGGAGATGTTATTCGTCAACCACTGCATAGGCTTGGAGTATAGCTCTGGATTTTCCAGCTTGAAGCAGATTTCACAGCACGAGATAAAAGTAAGGTATACTGATGAAAAGGCGCCTCTGTGATTCACTGATGAAAGTTGGTCAATAACAATCTCAACTATATTCAAAAAGTCTTTTTGTTGGATCATGTCAAACTCATTTCCAATCAATAGGATCTGCTGAAGCAAAAGAGTAGACTCTTTCACCAATTTCCAACTGTAATTTAAAATCAACTTATCTTCTAGATCATTAAGATCCCCATTTCCAGTACATAAGACGTGCTTCACCGAAGTCCACACTCTAGGTACGTATGCACTTGTCAATCCCGACAAAAGTGCACACCAATAGCCTTTATTTTGGGTGTATCTCTTCGTTGAAATGTTGGTTATAATGTATCTCAAAGCTGTGAAAACTCCCTGAACCCTTTCATTTTTTAGGATTTCATCTTGAATCAAAGAAATATGTTTTAATTTTGCAATCAAAATTTCACACAACGTATATATCTTTTCAGGCCGCTCCAATATATCGTAGGATTGAGCTAAAAATTGAAAAATTCTAGCGCCTCCTTCACTTTTTCTTCCTTTGAGATCGTACAATATATTCATGCCCTTTTCGATGATTTCTATGTCCAAATCATCTATAATGACGGATAGTCTTTCATGGGAAATAGAAAGTAAGATATCAACGCTAGTTTTCCGTATGTCTTCATAATTGCTGGTGATATTGTCCAACATGAGTCTGATAATGCTCGTATCGAACAAGCTGATTGAGAAAGGGAAGCTCAGTCCAGTGTTGTTCGATTTGCTTTTAGGTCCTGCCACATTTGAAACGCTTACTGCAGAGTCTAATCCGAGGTTCTTCAAACATTCCACCAAAAGAAGAGCCAGTGAGACTTGCGAATAGTTGGACCCCGGCGTGATATTTTCCTGCAAAAGTTTTACTACATGAGCAATGAATTTGTAGTTGGTGCTTATGGTGTGTTCAATTGCTTCCTGCTTTTCACCATCTTGGTTCCTCTTTTTAAGCTTCGCCAAGTCTCTGTTGAGTGAATAAGACGAGTCCCTGATCCTTATGAAGAATTGTCTCATCAACGACTTGAAGTCGTTCCTGATGTCGGAATCGTCCTCCATCAAAAATATTTCAACGATATTGTATTCAGTAAGCACATCAAATATGTACAGGGGGATTGCTTGAGCTCCTTTGGGCGAGCCTACCAATAAGGCAAAAGACAGAAGCCTATACTTGGGATTCTGGTGTGTGAGTAGATTAATGAGATACGACATAGGTATTATAGGAAATGTTTTTTCAGGCGAAAAAGGCTCTGTGTTGATTGCCAAGTCTTGTCCAATTTTTGCTATCCCGATGAGAAGATCGATATCATCATCGTTCAAGTTCTTCAATTTGTCATTGGGGAAGTTTTCAGACATAAAAAAGGAATAGGACTTCAGTGATATTGTGAACAACAACGGAAGTAGGTATACCTGTATGTTCCTTCTTAATCTCAAATTGTGAAGGCTTTCCATGATCAAACCTTGCCAGAGACTTAGCCATTCTTCATCCTTGCCGTACACATAAATATCGCGATAAATAGAAGCTACAGCCTTGCTGGCCGAGTTCACTAATGCGCCGGACCACATTAACAAGATACTGTTGGGCACGAATGTGGGATACATCTCAAGGATGTACTGACCATTCTTTTGCTTCGCCAAAATCTCAATTAAGAGATACAAAGTTCTTGAAGTCTTGGAAAGCTGCATAGACGTGTCAACCCATCCTCGGTATATCTTGTTGGAATTAGGGAATAATGCCTTGACCAAGTCAATTAGTTTGCTCAATAGCCCAGTCAATGCATTAACCAAAGGCCCCGCGCCTTGATCCAAGAAGTCAGCAATGTATTTGAAAAGTAAATCCCCATCAGAAATTCTAAAGAGCTCTTTTGTATGACTGTCGACTGTTTCTGGTAGCTTTTTCACTACTTGGTAGTACCTGAGAAGCCATATGGACAAGACATCACAGCACAATACTCTTGATTCGCTGATTCCTCTGACTTCAACAAGCGTGTCGAAAATAGTACGAAAACTTGCAATTTCGCCAGATGCTCCGCGTCCAATAAACTCTTCAGCTTTTGTCTTTATGAGTCTTGCTTTTTGAGCGATTAGCTCATCTTTTGAGAGGCCCATGAGTGGTGAGTGCTACATTCGAGTAAGGCTTTCTCAAAACTTTGTTTCGCGACAAGCCGCACTATGAGATGAGCTCTATAGGAGATCCCCACGTCCATAACACCGCGCCCCTAATCTCTCCCGTTCTATCGTGAATTCTCGCCAAGGATTCGCTAGTCTCCACAAAATAGGAGTTTTTAATATCTGAAGCTTCTAGTATTCATTTGTTTTTTTGATCAGAAAGCTCCCACAATACACAAGCAGGATGTCGAAGTCTATCAAGCACATGTACGGGGCGTATTACAACTCGTTCCCCTTCTACATGTTGACGACCTCTGAGAGTTTGATACTCAGTAAGTATTTGGATGTGGTGGTCTCTGCTACATAGAAAACATAATTTGCATTTACTAATCATAGACTTCTTCATCCTTTCCTTTTTACTTTTCGTGGGTTATGGACTTTTCAGATACTTGCCGGGTCAGTTGCTGTTTGTAGGCTCAAGAGGATACTACTACCTTTTTGGAAGCGACTAGCCAACAAATTCTGTCTTCACAATCATAAGATCGAATCCATGATTTCGTACCGCTTAAGAGTATAATAGCACACGGCCATAATTTCGGAGGTCTATAATATAGATGCCACATCTTCATTCGGACTGTAGACCTCAACCACTCTCAGAGCCGGTAGCACCATTGACACCAATAGACTAGACTTGCCTATGATACAAAATAGCTAATACATAACGTTTATGAAAAAACATGTAGATATACATTTATGAAGCTGCATGAATTTATTCCTTAAGTATGTCGTCGTCTTCTTTCCTAGAGCATCTGAGATCTGGAATTCCGAGCGCGTACCTGGACTCAAACACTCGTTTGTAAACATCATCACCTGTAACATTTGGCGTACGATCTTATCACCATGTACAGAAATGGGGTGCGAGCCCCTTTCAGACCTCCTCGTCCTATATTTCAAGAGGAAGAAGGCTCTGTGGGGATCCCAGCTTCTCAACCACGACCGTTGGCTCTTTCTGAAAAGCAAAACTTAGACCACAACAACAAGAGGAAAGATCAACAAACCTCCAGCCCCGTCAAAAAGAGAAATGTTGGTACAAAGCGCTATCTAGTACAGTGGAGAAAGAAGTCGACCAAGAAAAATAAAACGTGGGATGGAGACGGACTTATAATAGTTAATGGGACCAGTATCACCTTTAAATGTGATGTCAATGGAGATCACAAGTACAAGCAGGTGGCTACAGTGTCTAGAAAAAATATTGACGGACTCATAAAAATTGGCTCATATGAAATAGAGGTAGACTGTGAGGTTGAAAATGAAGTTGAAAACAATGCATCTCTTGAAACGTATCTGCAAAGTCAGAAGAAAGCACCCTCCAGCAAAGTGAAACCTTCACAAGCACCTCTCCCGTTCAAGAAGGTCATTCCCTCTGGAACTGCCACAACTTCACATGTTCAGCACTCTCTTTTACCTAGCCAAGACCCCGAAATAAAGGATTCTTTGGTCATGCAGAAAGTGTCTCCATCTTCTGTCAATGTGACGATAGACCCACTTCTTTCAAAATTCTTAAGACCTCACCAAAAGGAGGGTGTTGCGTTTTTATATGAATGTGTGATGGGTATCCGAGGTTTTGAAGGTAATGGCGCTCTTTTGGCCGACGAAATGGGTCTCGGTAAAACACTCATGACCATCTCATTGATCTGGACGTTATTGCGGCAAACGCCATTTCCAGAAAGAAGATCACCAGTTTGCAAAAAGGTATTAATTTCCTGCCCTGTCACGTTAATAGGCAACTGGAAACGGGAATTCAAGAAATGGTTGGGTTCAGACAGAGTAAGTGTTCTCGCAATCAACAACAAGCAAAATGTCTCGAAGGATAAACAGGATATAAGGAACTTTGGCAAGACTCGAGTATATCAAGTTTTGGTAATGAGCTATGAAAAAATTGTTAGCTGTCAGAAGGAGTTTAAAGACATTGAATTTGATTTATTGGTGTGTGACGAAGGACACCGGTTGAAGAATAGTTCAAATAAAGCTGTGAAGGTACTAAACGAACTCAATATTAGCAAGAAAATATTACTCACAGGCACTCCAATGCAAAATGATTTAGTTGAGTATTACAATATCATTAATTTCATAAATCCTGGGATATTGGGCCCATTTTCTTCTTTCCAGAAGAATTACTTGAAGCCAATCTTGAGATCACGGGAAGTCAACTGCTTGAATAAAGAAATTATACAAGCAGGGCAATTGAAATCCGCTGAACTAATGGAGTTGACTAGGAAATTCACTTTGAGGCGAACCAGTGCCATACTCTCCAATTATTTGACATCTAGGACCGATTTTGTAATATTTTGTCCTCCAACATCTCAACAGCTTGCAATCTTCAACCATATTTCAAGGACCCAAAAATTTAAAACATTGTTGGCTGAAAGCAAAAACTCCAATGATTCGTTGTCTATGATCACTTTGTTCAAGAAAGTATGCAATTCTCCTTATTTATTAAAGGAAGACAAGGCTTTCCAGTCTTTAAATGATTCAAAGAAATTGGATTTGGAGAAAAGCAGTGGCAAATTGAACTTGTTGATTCCGCTACTTTTAGAAATCAAGAAAATCGATGAGAAGACTGTTTTGATATCAAATTATACTCAAACGCTTGACTTACTTGAAGATGTGTTGAAGAAATTAAATATTTCGTTCCTGAGATTGGATGGGTCGACGCCTAACGTTGCAAGAGACAAATTGGTTTCAGATTTTAATAGACTGCCAACTTCCAGCAATGCGGTCTTTTTACTATCAGCAAAATCCGGTGGTGTTGGTTTGAACCTTATTGGAGCGTCCAGGTTGGTATTGTTTGACAATGACTGGAACCCTTCAGTTGATCTACAGGCGATGGCAAGAATTCACAGGGATGGACAAACAAAGCCAGTCTTCATTTACAGATTGATGACCACTGGTTGTATAGACGAGAAAATTTTTCAACGACAATTGATGAAGAATAGTCTCAGTGATAAGTTCGTGGATAACAAAACTGATTCCATAACGGACGTATTTGACCTAGAGGATCTCAAGGATCTCTTCACAATTATAAACGAGACCAAGAGCAACACCCATGACTTGCTCGAATGTGATTGTCTGGGTAATGGCGAAGACTTGAACATTGAGAACGATGAAAGTCAAGAACCTGCGGAAGAGGAGAAGGGGGAAGAAGAATTGATAAGTCAATCCCAATCTGGGTGGATTACTGCATTAGATTACAAACAAATTGACCAGAAAAAAATAAGAAATAGAACCACCATGAGAAGGGCGTTATTTGAATACAATCATTATGATCCTAAGAATTACAATGAGGAGATTGGAGACCTGGTTTTGAGTAAAATCATGAACAACTCCCATGTTTGTCCGATAACTTACCTCTTAACGAAATACACTACTACTAGCATTAACAAATAAACACATTATTATGCATCTGCTAGCTAGATCGTTTCAAACGGGCCTCAGCAGCTCGTGCTCTTTGCTCCCTCATAAGTCTCATTTTTTGTTGCTCCGAGAGCCCCAGTAGATCAGATAGTTTCGCTGATGGTCCTGTCCCCAATGTGCCACTACTTGAGAATTGTGGTCTCTTCAATTCCAATTCTGTCTTCACTCTCATGGCCTCTTCTATCAACTTTTTTTTTTCTTGAGCGGACCGTTCTTGTTCAATTCTTTCCTCTGCTAAAACTTGTTCCTTTGTCATGGGAGGTCCCACTCTAGATAAGTTCCAATCACAGTAGTCTTCTCCCAATGTATGCCTAGCAACCTGGAAAACCTTCCGGATTGATGCATTGGCTGATAACTCAACTGCAGTCTTTCCAAATTCATTTTGAATCGAAGGGTCTGCCTTTAAATTCACTAAAAGCACTTGCACCATATGAGTTAGTCCTTGGGATGCGGCATAATGCAATAAAGTTGGGTTGTGAGCATATTGGATTTTTGGTTCTAATAAAGTATTAACAGAGAGATTGTTCTTTTTGATATAAGAAATCAATAGTGGTGCTTTAGATCTCTTAAGCAAGCTGACAAGCTGTGAAGAATGTTCAGCTTCCTCTGATTTTTCGGTTTGAATCTTAGGTCCACTAGGTTGTAAAGATTTCTTAAGTAATTCTTTCTGAAGTTGAATCTTCTTCTTCTGCTTAGCATCTTCTTTGGGAACGTCTAGAATCTTGAGGTATGAAAGCTCCACCCACGCTCTTTTCAATTCAGACGTTGTAGCTCTCTTCGTGGTGAAGGGAAAAGTCCTCAATCTCTTGTCATCAATCTGTAACTCACAACCATCGTAACCTACCAAAATTTTTCTATTTGATGCTCCGCTTGCTCGTATGAAAATATACTCGCAGTCGGCAAGATGTGCTTTCCAAGACGATAATAACTCTCTTATTTCTTTTATGAGAGCTTGCTCGTTGTGACGACGTATCGACGATCCGGCAGAATTTGCCTTCCCGTTGGCATTATCGCTGGCGCTTTGGGATCCTCCTTGTTTTCTCCTGACGGTGTATCTATGGAAAGTCTTGGAAATAAGTATGTCCACTTCTTGCTCTTGCTTAGATTGGGTTAGGCTTTTGGTGTTACCTCTAATGTTTTTGGCGACATGAGATATTATTGCTCCCGCAAAATGGCCTCCACCGATCATGAAAAGAGCCGATTTCTTAGACTTTATTGGGGGATTGGACATATTGCCGATGACTTCAATTGGGTCTGGATCATTACTCTTTTCGGGAAACAAACATTTATAAATTCCGAAAGCCTTATTTGATGGTAAAAGTGAGGACTTGAAGTAGATGAAGGCAGACTTCGTGTTGAGATAGCTCACTGAGTCATCGATCACACCCTGGTCGTTAACTATACTTAAGCGTTCGACAATAGTGTCAAACTTTCTCTCCTGCTCATTCTCAGAGTCACTATCAGACCCTGATAAACTCTCTATAGACTGCAGATCGATGAGTTTATCAAACTCATCTTCGGATATGGGAGGCAAATTTTGTACCAGTCTTTTTAAATTGTAACGATGCAAGTCTGATTTATAATGGGCTTTTCTATCGGTGGAATCTTTAAAACTTAGATCAGTGCTGTCATAGGGGTTACATGTCTTGCATGTGTCCTTGCCTGAAGCTATAGGGGTAGGTGACCTAGATGCGATAGTGTTTGCCTGATCCGGAACCTCCACTTCAGCAACCGAAGAATCAAAATATACCACCTTCAAAGAATCAATTAGCGCTGGAGATAGGCTAAAGATGTACAACGAGTCTGTGGGTGGCTGTTGAGACAATTGTGTCGACATTGTGGGGGACTATAGAATAAAGAAGTCAGGATTTAAAAATGCTCCTCAGATTTTTCTTTATTTCGCACCCAAAGGTCGTTGGCTACAAAGCTGCTACAATGACACACATTATGAGTAATCTCAAGCTACCTATAGTAAGTGCGTATATTATTTTACTTATTGAGATCCAATTCGGTGACATTCTTTCAAGAAATGAGCAATCTTTTCGGGCTTCATGAAGGGATGGGTACCGTGGCCAAAGTTGACAATATAATTCTGCTTTCCTCCACCAAAGCCTTTGATCATCTGTTCAACCTTCGCACTGATAACCTCATCAGATCCGTATATGATTCCAGGATCCAAATTACCTTGCAAAGTGATTCTTCTGCCATTGACAGTCTTAACAGCTTCGGCAGGTGGGTAGAGCCAATCTAACGACACAACGTCATATCCAGAGTCACACAATTTGTCTAATGCGTACCATGAACCCTTAGCAAAAACAGTAAGTGGAATTCTCTCTTTAATCCCTAATTCCTTCAATCTCTTCGGTAATTTATCAGCGATCTGCCTCAAGTATGGCAATGAGAACTCGTCAAATTCAGCGGGACCTAGCTCTCCAGCCCAAGATTCGAACACCTGTAGCATTTGTGCACCTGCAACAACCTGTTGTGCTAAAAACTCAATACAGGCATCAGTGGTGGCTTGTAAAAGCTGGTGGGCCTCTTTGGTGTATTCAAAAAGCCACTGCTTCGCAAATCTGAACATTTTGGAACCTTGACCTTCAGTCATGTACACCAAAAGAGTCCAGGGGGCACCAACAAAGCCAAAAAGAGGTACCCTCCCATTCAACTTTGTTCTAGTGAGAGTGATAGCCTTGAAAGCCCAAGACAATTCTTTCGAGATATCAGGTTTCAAGTTGATTCTCTCAAGGTCCGCAGGAGCTCTCAAAGGATCCTTGAATACAGGGCCCTTGCCATCAATCATGTCAATTTCAAAACCCATGGCTTGAGGAATGACCAAAATATCACTGAAAATAATAGCTGCATCGATTAATCCGTCAAAATGGTCAATTGGTTGGATGGTGATAGCAGAAGCGATTTCAGCGTCTCGACAAGTCTCGAAAAAATCACGACCGCCTTTAACCTCATGGTACTCAGGAAGATACCGCCCAGCTTGTCTCTAGTTGGTTAGTTTATTGGCTATTATAAGCCTCTGTGAGCGACAAAATGGCAAATCGAGTACGTACCATAATCCAAATCGGAGGCCGTTCAACCTTTTCCCCAAGGGCTGCTCTGATGATCAAATCATTTTTCAATTCTGCAAATTCAGGCATCTTGAAAACACTGGCAATATGACTTCCTGATGTTATCACTAAAACAGGCTACGGCGGTTTGAATACGAAGAACTATTGACAAAACAGGGCAAGGGCTTTGCTTGCTGCGTCTTCGAGATCTTCGAGGAATTGGGAAGTCACATTCTCAGAATTACCGAGCACGGAAATACTAGGACATAACGGAGTAAGTGAAAGTCATCGGAAAAGATTCAAACACAAAATGGAGAAGAAGGACAGAGACGTAAGGAAATGAGTTTAACTAGATGCATTATTGAACTCAATTGAAGTATTTCTTTTGCATTTAAATCCCCTAACTGGTTAGAGGTAAGTTGGAGGGTACTGCACATCACACGGCTACATCGCTTCGAAACGAACCTTGGGGTAGAGCGTGATTGCGCGAGCGAACTGTTTGAGTGCAGGATATTTAGATTAGAGGAGTTGCTATCTATGTTGGGTCATCAAGCTGGCTTATTTACTGTTTCGTTCCTTTAACAATTATTCTCTTTGGCCGTGCTCCATACCTTCTGATAACCAAGGGTTATTGAAATATCGTGATAGCAAAATGTCGCAGAATGACGGGGCTTCGGAACCACCTAACATAGGTGGCACATCCCCCAGGAAGATACATAATAGTACCTTCCCCAATGAAGGGTCCTCACTCGCCAAATCTCACAGTCAAGGTACGATCTCTTCGATTGCGAAGGCAATCCGGTCAACCTTTGCATACAGAAAGACTTCCTTGACCTTGTTTACACTCGCCACTTTTTTGGCCACCTACTTGGTTGTTACTTTGAATAATAATCTTGAATACACGATACCTCTTCCAACTGACGAATTGGAAAAGGCAGTACTAGACAAGTCATGGTTGGACTTGCAAACCATCGGAAAATATGAACATCCCTACGCCTCTCACGCAAATGATTTTGTCTATGAGTACTTGAAGTCCAGAATCACTGAAGTTATTAGTTCAAAGAGCAGCTACATCGAATTTGACAATGATGTCAATTTTAGTAATAACTTCATTGGCTCCAATACGAAGAACAGTATTTACTACTATGAAAGTGATAATTTGCTAGTGAGAATTAATGGGACGGACCCAGACTTACCAGCATTGCTTATAAGTGCACACTTCGATTCTGTACCCACAGCCTTTGGGATAACCGATGACGGAATGGGGACAGCTTCCCTTCTTGGTGTTTTGGAATATTATGCTTCTGAGACGATCAAGCAGCCTCAGAGAACAATTGTTTTTAATTTCAACAATAATGAAGAGTTTGGCCTCTACGGCGCTTTGGCTTTAGTCAACCACAAATGGTTCAATGACTTAAAATATTTCATCAATTTAGAAGGAACAGGAGCTGGGGGTAAATGTATCTTATTCCGGGGTACTGATTACGGTATCACTAAGTTTTTCAAAAATGTCAGATATCCTTTTGGAAACTCTATCTTTCAACAAGGTTTCAACAACAGATTGATCCATTCAGAAACGGACTATAAAGTTTATAATGAAAATGGTCTCAGAGGGATTGATTTGGCGTTTTACAAGCCAAGAGATATGTACCATACCGGTCTTGATAATATTAGAAACGTCAATGTCAAATCTTTGTGGCATATGTTATCGAATTCAATTGACTTCGTCAGCTATGTGGCTGCATCTGAGATTGATTTGGACAGAGAAGAGAACAGTGAGGGTGGCGTAAATACTAGATACCCATCTTATGGTTCTTTTTTCAACACTATCTTTATTCTCCCACTGTCTTCAATTTTACTCTTCAATGCGATCTTGTTGGCTATTATCCCATTGGTTTCGTTGATCTTGTTGTCAATCATACTCAAAATAAGGGGTAACTGGCACGTCAACTTTTTAAATTTTATCAAGTTGCCTCTTTCGATTACTTCTTCCATCTTCATTTTGGACGTCTTCACAAAACACATCAGATATTTTAATGAGTTTTTGCCGAATTCCAGCTATCTTTTAATTGTCACCACCTCGTTCAGTTTATTTTTATTGCTAAACTATTTCATCTTGAATTTGATCAATCTAGTATTTCATAAGTTTAAAGGTCACGACCATGATGAAAAGTTAGTTGCTATTCTACAGGTATCATTTATTTATTGGATTGCTTTGATCATATCCACTATCAAGTTGTCATCTAATTCTATTGGAAATGATCACACAGGTGAGTACCCTTTGACTTTACTCTTTGCATTACAAGGATTGGGAGGATTATTTGGTTTATTGTCTTGGACATTTAGAAAGGGAGATAAAAGGAGAAAATATTCCGTTGAAGTGATCCGTGAAGATTCAGCTCAGCAGCCTTTATTGGGGTCCGATGATAGAAGGAACTATGAATCTACGGAAACTATTGACCATGAAGACCATGAGAATATTGGATCCTCTTCTTCTTCTATCCTGTTATCGTCATCGTACTTGGATCCGTCTGATGAACTTTTATTTGGAAAGAAGCAAAAGAAGAAGACGTCCAGTTACGGGTGGTCACTCCAATTTCTTGTAATTGTTCCTTTGTCTTCCATTTTGATTTACTCCCAAGGTACTTTGATTCTTGAAGGTCTCAATAAGTCAATTCAGGAATCTTTGGCTTCAGAGAAATTGATTTATGATTTTATTAAGTACTTTGCAATCGTCTGGTCACTACCATTTCTTGCGTTTGTTTTCAAGATAAATAGGTTTGGAGTCTTGTTGTTGGCCTTCTTTGCTATCCAAGGGGTACTCCAGATTTACGTTACTGAGCCTTTTGATCAGCTGAACCCTTTGAAATTAAGATATGTTCAATCGATTGACTTGGATCTGATCTCTCCGATCAATATTATCAAGGTATGGGGAAGAATTGATAGTCCTATTGATGAAGTATTGAGTGATTTACCGTCTGTGAAAGACGCCAACGCGACTATCAATTGTGTACCCACCATCGATGGAATGGGGGTGTGTTCATACAATTCTACATTATGGCCAAATTTAGTACCTGGCGTTAAGCGCTTTAGCGATTATCTTAATGTCGAGATTTTGAAAAACTCACTGAGTGGTGATGGATTTGGAGTATTTACAGGCGAGATTCGAATCAATGCTCCTCAAAACCGAGTTTGCTCTTTGAATTTTAATTCTTTGGAAAGGGGGTCTCCATTGAAGACAATCGTTGTTTACAAGCTGAAGAAGTCCAAGGACAAGTTTCCCATCAGCTCAACTCCAAATGGATTTTCCAGAGATGAATTTGGGAATTACGTTTATAAAGACCTTGATGGGATAAAAGACTTGAAATTGAATAAATTAGACTGGAATTCTTCTTACCATTTGGGATTTCAATGGGTGCCCACATTCAGTTTGAAGAAAACTCAGAACATTGAAGACGATGAAGTGGCGCTAGCTTCCAAACTTCTGATCAAAATTCAATGTTATTGGGGTGATTTGGGTTATGTTGTCAATGACGGCAACACTACTGCTAATGAAATAAATCCAGTCTATGGAGAATTTTTACATTACAGCCCTAATTATGTCAGTTGGGCTAATAGGTTCGACGGGTTGGTTGAAATTTCCAAATCCATTCAAATTTAATTTATTTATTTCTCTCTATATACCACTGGCTCATAATGATAATACGCCCAATCAACAAGCAGAGGATAATGTGCTGCGCGTAGATTTGCGACCTCTTCGTACACACAACGGTTTCGCAGCCACTAAAAGGTCCACAAGAGTTACCTAAGTCTAAAGCCCTTTTGTTTACTGACTAGCCTTCATTATGTCTATTGTTCATTATTTTATAATTTGGGCTCTTTTTGGGTTATGTATGGGTTATATTCACCCTATTACAGTCAAGCAAAATTTTTTTGTTGATAGCATCACCGACGAGCCAGTATGTATTTCCATATCGTTCGTTTAATATTAATACTCACAGCTCTAGTTTTACATTAAGGGGGTTGACTACCAGCCCGGAGGTTCTTCTGGTGTGTCAGACTATAATGATCCCTTGTCTGACCCAGATGCATGTGCTAGGGACATCAGATTGTTTCAAGATCTTGGGATCAATGTATGTACACCAAAGGTAACTTGTGCCTTCAATTACTAACCAACGAAGACAATTAGGGTTTACTCTATAAACCCTGACTTGAACCATAATATTTGCATGTCCATGTTGGCAACCTCAGGTATATATTTGGTTCTTGACGTGAACTCCCCAAAGATTAACCAACATTTAAATAGATATGAACCTTGGTCCACTTATAACATTATTTACTTAAACCATGTTTTCAGAGTCATCGAGCAATTTTCACATTACAATAACACCTTAGGCTTTTTCGCGGGCAATGAAATAGTCAATGACAAGGTTTCAGCTAAGGTAAGTATTAGTTTAAGCAAGCCAAAAAAAAGGGTATTAACCGTCAGAATTCCCCAATTTATGTCAAAGCTGTCATTAGAGATATGAAGAATTACATCAAACACAACTCACCACGTCCTATTCCAGTAGGATACTCAGCTGCAGATGATTTAGAATACAGAATTCCTCTCTCTGATTATCTTGAATGCGTTGATGAAAGCCCTGCTGAGTCAGTTGATTTCTATGGCGTGAACTCATATCAGTGGTGCGGTGAGCAGACGTTTTACACCAGCGGGTACAATGTTCTAGTAGATGATTACAGTGCTTACACCAAGCCAATATTTTTTTCAGAGTATGTGTATTCGTGTATAGTTAAATGTTTTTAATCTCTTACTAACAAACAAGATATGGCTGCAACGAAGTTACCCCAAGAATCTTTGAGGAAGTCCTATCCCTTTACTCAAAGGATATGATCGACGTCTTCAGTGGAGGGCTCATTTATGAGTTCACAGAAGAGCCCAATAAATACGGTTTAGTTCAACTTGATCCTGGGAGCAAAACTGTGAAACTTTTGCCTGATTATTTTGCCCTCAAACGTCAATTCCATTCGGCCCAGGACGTTGATCTTCGGCATATCAGCAAAGTCAGAAGAAAAAAGAATAGAGAAGCAACTTCAAAAAAATCTAAACAACTGTCAATTCCAAAATGCCTTCAGGAGTATCCCAATTTAGATACTTCCAAAAGAGTTCCAAAAAGTCTTGCAAATGATTTAATTGGAAAGGGGATAAATGATGTCAGTATCGGTCAATTTGTTAGTCTTTCTGATTATCAATTAGAATCAAAATATTCATATATCCATGCGGATACCGGCACTTCATATTCTATTCTGCCTTCGGTTGAAAGATTTATCGATTATATGAGCGGTACTGAAAGCAGACGGAAACATTGGAATTTCGGGAATGGTATGTATAGTGATGATGAATCTGATTATGAAACTGACTATGACTACGAGAATGGATCTGGATATGGATCTGAATCTGAATCTGAATCTGAGTCTGAATCTGATAGCAAATCGGTGTCAACATCGGAATTGGGTCTGGATATGCTTATGCTTCAAGAGTCAAGCTTTCTGCCAAATTCGAGAACAAATGATTATGAAAGGACCGATAAGAGCTCCCTCAAGGATTCAATTCTGAACTTCTTCGATAAAATGCTAAAAAGTCTAAAGATCAAGTCATAGACGTGAAGAAGTATGCCCGGGCGTATTCAACTCAATGCTAGATTTACTAACACCTAATAGCTAGCAGTCAAAATGAATTGGATTTGAAGGGGGTTCTCATCATGATCTTTTCATTTTTGATTCTTTGAAAAGGGCTCAATACTAAAAAGATGGATTCAATAAATGTGTCGTATCCATAAAGTAGTGATCTCTCAAATGAGTGATGTATAATTAGTTTTCAACTTGTCTTGCAAATATTCCTCTGCCCTTGAAATCGAAGATCTCCACATCACAAGTTCCAGAACTTAGTAAAGGCTTTAAAATTAATCTCCAATTATAGTCCCCAAGTTTTCTGTTTAATTCCTTTGTCACCCCACATTTGATGCAAGTCAAGGGGCCCTCTGGTGCCTCTTGTAAATTAATAGACAATTTTGGAATTGAAGATAAAAAGGATAATAGGGCTTCCAATGTATCAGTCAATGGAGCAACCCAATCATCCACCTCTTCTTTTTCGTCATGACTATGGTTGTAAATCCCTATCAAATTGAAATTGATCAATTCTAATTCTCTAAGGTGGACATACGCCCCCATCCCGGAGCAAAGCAATTTGAAAAAAAGGTTATATCTTGCAAAGTTAAATCCTGATTTGGTTATGAAAACAGGAGAACTCATATCGAGAGATAATTTTGACAAACAGTTATTTGACTTCACGAAATCTATCACAGAAAGATCTTTCCCGGTGGTAATATTGAATAATCTCAAATGGGTCACTGATAAAAACACATTTGATGGTTTTCGCTTTGGTAGGCGGATTGATGAAAGTTTGAAGGTGCACGAATGTAAAGTTAATGTTTTGATGATAATTTCCCTTGGTAATTGTACAGAGTTGAGTTTTGCCTCATCGATAATGAAATTATATAAGACCAATTCATTAATTGAGTCATATATTTTAAAAAGTGATGAAATGTTGGAGAATTTAAACGGAATGGACCAGCCACTTTCTGCTTTTAAAATAAGTCTATCTAGAACTCTTTTTGGTTTGTCTCTTTTCCAACTCAGAAGTAAGGAACTATTATTATTGTTACTGTTCAAATAATCTGGGGTATTTGCAAAATCTGGAAAAGAAAAGGATGGGGGTATATCGGACAATATAATTTTTTTCAACGAGTAGCAATTATTCAAAATACTTAGAAAGGCACTTATAAAAGAATCGTATTCTGACAGTTGCCCTCTGCGAGATATAAGCTCAACATCATAGCTTCCTGCTATTTTCGTCTTAGTATTCAGTGAATTCTTCACTGGAGGATGCTTTATATCCAAATCTTGAAGAAAATTAACTTTCGAACTTATTTCTGTTGGTTGTGAAAAGGTGAACTTCTTGGCTAGACTTGTTTGATTTGGAACATGATTTGAACAGAACTTGAAGAAGCTTCTTGTGCCATTCAAGGTTATTTCTTTGTATAGGAAATTTTTATTAATAATGCTGTTAAATTTGGCACACGTATATGACAATCTCAATAAAGAGGAGTTATCGTCTTGGAGATATGAGAATATCTCGACTAGGATCTCATATGGTAAGGAACAGATATGGGCAGAAGTATATCGTACTTGAGGTGATTTTTTCATCAAAGCTTTCTTTCGACCAATTAACTGATACTGCTTCATTCTGAAATAATTATCGTGGGAATTGGCGAATTTATATTCTCATGCGATCGAAGCTTCTATGGGATGTGTATAGCCGTGAGCTATGTGGAAAAACCCTAATGTAGAAATGTGATTGAAAAAAGTTATATATGTGGCTTGATTCAACCTTTCAATTTTCTTGATTCTGGCGCCTCGATTTTTCCTGCAGCACCTGATCCAGCCTAGAAAACCCATGAGCTGATTAGCGCCAGGCGCGAACATTGAAGTATGGAGTAAGTAATGACATATGCCTGATCACGTTTATAGAATGTTGCGTTGTAAAGCCTTGGCAGATATATGGATATGGAGAAATGTTTATGTATCTTGCTTGTTTTTATTGGTGATTTAATCTCAAAGGTCTTTGCTATTTAGCTGCAAATATTCTATCGCTGGTAAATTTCTAGTTAAAAATTGTATTGTATCTTGTCTGAGAAAAAACAGGAGACACAACAGAAAAGCAGTACAGTAAAAACGACAACCAGATTAAACGTACATTAATGGACTACGTTACTAGTCTAAATCCATTTATAATGAACATTAAAATAACATTTCACTCTCTGCACTGTGACTTTATCATCTAGGGTTACGTCTCCATCGTCCTTCATTACACCAGGACACCATAATATACAGGATCATCATTTCGTTACATCAGTTTCAGAGCCTTGCTTAAACTGATGCTTTAAGCTGGCAGCACACGATGGCGGAATATCAGAGGAAGCTTTTGGAACAATTGATGGGGAAGGATGCATTGATATCTCCTGCTTTGAAACGCCGAGATCCCCAAATGACCGATCACAGAGTTTGTAAGAGCTTTTTGGTTGGTGTGTGTCCCCATGATTTATTTGTTGGAACCAAGCAGGATCTAGGAAAATGCCCATTACTCCATCTCGAGAAACATAAACTTGAATATGAATATCTAACAAAGACGAAAGGAGAAAAGTTTCCAGATTTTGAGTATGATTATTATTTGAACCTTTCGAAATACATCAAGGAAATAGACAGAACTATAGAAACTGCTTTAAAAAGACTAGAGCACACCCCAGAAGAGAAGGCAAAAATTGCTACTGTCACGAAGGAACTAGATAACTTAGACAACAAAATTGGATTAATGACTCAAGAGATCGACTGTCTAGTGGAAGTAAACGAGAACCTCAAAGCCCTCGAACAAAGCGTCAAATTAGACCAACTTTGCAAAGAAAGAGAGACGCTAGCGGAAACAGCGAGAAATATAGTGGAGAATATCGGCCAATCTGCTCAGCAGAAGCTTCAAGTCTGTGAACAATGTGGTGCCTACTTGTCTAGGCTAGATTCTGATCGCCGTCTTGCGGACCACTTTATAGGTAAAATTCACTTGGGGTATGTTCAAATGAGATATGCTTATGAAGAGCTACAGCCCAAGTTCAGGAACAGGTATTAGGATGGACTACATAGAAGCGGAAATCCAGGCGGATACATTAACATACAATTGCATTATCATAACAGCATTTCAAGATAATATATCAAGGCATAGAATCACTTAAATTTGTGCTTAGTCCTGCTTTTCTTCCTTTGCATTTAATTTGATTTCTTCTCCAATTTTTTCCTTGGAGACATAACCAATGGCCTCTAGTCTCTCGGACAAGATAGGGTGTGAATGATGGTAAGAAGAGTATAACCAATCTGCGTCCATTGTAGATAAGTTTTCACTGAGAAGTTTGATTAAAGCCTTGGACAAGTCCTCAGAATAGCCACATTTTTTGGCATAAGCATCAGCTTCGAACTCATGTTTTCTAGATAACAAGTTGAGGGCAAACTGAGAAATTGATTCGAAAGGCTGGAAAATGTCGTTGAACAACATGAATCCGATCATCACGGGTTGGACTTGAGTAAAGCCAAATGAGTTGTATAAAGAGTTGTTGTGAAGGAAGGCTGAAAACATAGAGAAGCAAGCAAACAAGTGGAACTGACTCACAACCAATGTCTTGGGTAAATGTGACAATTTCCAGTGTCCAATCTCATGAGCCAAAACTGCAACGGTCTCGTCAATTGAGGAATGTTTGATCAAAGTGTCATACAAGACAATTTGTTTACTCCAAGGTAAACCGGTAAAGTACGCATTCGAATGAGACGATCTTTTTGAACCGTCAATGACGAACAATTTCGACAAGGGGAATTCCTGTTTAACAGCTAAATCCTCGATCGCAGTTTTCAATTCCCCTTGCTCAAGTGGGGTAAATTTATTGAAAAGTGGTTGAATCAAGGTCGGGAAGATAGTCATGGCAACCAACTGAACCACCAAAACAAAACCACAAGTGTATAAAATGAACGAATCACCAAAGTAATCAATGATTTTCAAAAATGCAGCAATGATAGGGGATCCTAAAGTAGTTCCAAGAATCAAATATTTAACTTTATCCGAGATCCACAATTTGACTGTCAACTTATTGAAGCCGTAACGCTCTTCCAAGACGAAATTAGAGTAGTAGGATAAAGGCAAGGAGATAATAAGATTAAGAACCTGGGTGACCGAGAAAAATATCAATGATTGAGTGATAACTCCTCCCATAAACTTCGGCAAGAAAGGAATCACTTTCGACAACAACGCACCACTTAAGGACCAGAATTTAGGTAACACATCATATTTGATAATAGCCAAGTTCTGAATCAAATTGAAAGAGTCAGAAAAGAACGAAAACTTGGATTTAGCACGAGAATAGTCTTGTGATTTTTCGAAAGTTTCCTGGGAAACCTCTTTCTTCAAAGTAATCGGAGGATACTTCTTTTTCAAAACCTGGTATTGACGATAATCGAGATATTTTTCAAATAAGAACTGGCCAATTGTAAAGCCTACGATAATTGATTTCCAATTCAACTTTGGGTTATCAAGAAACGACAATGACTGGAGTTAGTCAATGCTCAATCTAAGAAGTAGTGGCAATGTTTCAGATACATACATGAGCTAAGGAAATCATTGGTGAAAAGAATTAATGCTGCTGGTAAAAAGCAGCAAAGAAACGTTTCCTTTTCTGTGTTGAGATTTCTGATGCGCGCCACAGAGCGATCTCCACCACTAGGCGAAGGTACTTCGACCATTACACGTCTCTTATCTAAATTCTAATAACGTAATTTTAATAAACAAGACTATTTAATCTTAGTTTAATCTTAAATTAGATCATTTCTGGATGCGAGGTGGACAAGCTTATTTGGCTTCAGCAGCCAATTTCTCAGCCTTGGCAACAACGTCTTCAATACCACCAACCATGTAGAAAGCGTTTTCAGGTAAGTGGTCATATTTACCTTCTAAGACTTCCTTGAAAGATCTAACAGTGTCTTGCAATCTGACCAATCTACCAGAAATACCAGTGAAGACTTCGGCGACAGCGAATGGTTGAGACAAGAATCTCTGGATCTTACGAGCTCTTTCGACAGTCAACTTGTCAGCTTCAGACAATTCATCCATACCCAAAATGGCAATGATATCTTGCAAGGACTTGTAAGCTTGTAAAGTTTGCTGGACTTCAGTGGCAACACGGTAGTGCTCTTGACCGACAACAGCAGCATCCAACAATCTGGACTTGGAATCCAAAGGATCGACAGCAGGGTAAATACCCAATTCAGAGATACCTCTAGACAACACAGTGGTAGCATCCAAGTGAGCGAAAGTGGTGGCTGGGGCAGGATCAGTCAAATCATCAGCTGGCACGTAAACGGCCTGGACAGAAGTAACGGAACCCTTAGTAGTGGTGGTAATACGTTCCTGCAACAAACCCATATCGGTGGCCAAAGTTGGCTGGTAACCGACAGCGGAAGGAATACGACCTAACAAAGCAGACACCTCGGAACCGGCTTGGGTGAATCTGAAAATGTTATCGACGAACAATAACACATCCTGACCTTCTTCATCTCTGAAGTATTCAGCGATGGTCAAACCAGTCAAAGCAACTCTGGCTCTAGCTCCAGGGGGCTCGTTCATCTGACCGAAAACCAAGGCCACCTTGGAGTCACCCTCCAAGTTGATGACACCGGTTTCCTTCATTTCACGGTACAAATCGTTACCTTCTCTGGTACGTTCACCGACACCAGTGAAGACAGAGAAACCACCGTGAGCCTTAGCAATGTTGTTAATCAACTCTTGGATGAAGACAGTCTTACCGACACCGGCACCACCGAACAAACCAATCTTACCACCTCTGGCGTAAGGGGCAAGCAAGTCGACAACCTTGATACCGGTTTCCAAAACTTCGGCGGCAGTGGATTGCTCAACAAAAGTAGGGGGGTCGGCGTGAATAGGGTTTCTCTGAGTGCACTCAATTGGTCCTCTCTCATCAATTGGGTCACCAGTGACGTTGATAATACGTCCTAAGGTACCACGACCAACTGGAACAGAGATGGGGGCACCAGTGTCAGTAACTGGGGCACCTCTAACCAAACCTTCGGTACCGTCCATAGCAATAGCTCTGACGGTGTTTTCACCCAAGTGCTGGGCGACTTCCAAAACCAAAGTGGTGTCACCATTCTTCAAGGTCAAGGCGTTCAAAATAGCTGGGAGGTTACCCTGCTCGAATTGAACATCGACGACGGCACCAATGACAGCTCTAAAAAATGTTAGTAAAATGAACACAAAATAACTGACACATAACATCCTAATTTCCAACAACAGTAGCAGTAGTCAAAACAATTATGCTATGCATGTTGCTATTGAATTGGAACTGTCTGTGTTGGCAAGCTTCGTATGGGTCAGGAGCGACATTCCCGAAATCTGAAAAATTTCATTGGACGACACGCCAGTGTGCCGGAACAAGAAATGGGTGCTGGGCACCAGCCAATTAGCCCAAACGAAAGCCCAACTAGAACAAAATATGGATCAGAAGATGCTTCAAGAAGGAGATAGTGTTGATAATGATTCAACAGATATTCCAAACCTATGGGCTGTTTATTTCACCAGTTCGGGGTGAGCCCAGCCATAGATTTTTCATAACTAACATCAACACAATTCCTCCGAAACAATTCAGATCGAATCAATAATTGAGCACGGTATTCGTAAGATGCAAACCATACCCATCAAGCCAATAATCTGGCAAATCAATCAATTCCATGATACAAATCCTGGTCAGAGATTTTCATGGTCACATTTTTACGTACCTGACTTTCCCTGGAACAGGAGTGGCAGAAGCTAAACCTCTGTTAAAGAGAACATTACGCTTAGCAGCAGTGAAAGCACTGCGCGAAGCGCTGTTAAACAATCTAGGAAGAACCATGATGACTCCAACACTAAAGTAGTTGTAACAAATCAAGAAAGCACTGGAGTAGATTTATGCTCTAGTTGTATGTTGAAAGTCGCACCTGGAGAAAATGGTAGCAGCACGAAAAATAGGTGATTCGCCAATTAGAGGGCTCAATTCCATTAGCGCTATGTCCCGGAAGGAGGTCGAAGTTTTATTGGGCGAAACGCGCGAATTACCCGGATTGCTGGCCTTAGAAGCTCAATTCCGGAGTTACCCACACTAATAGATCGTATCAGAGAATGTTGAGACGCACACCTGTAGAAAAGCTGGGGACTGAGATTGTTCGGCGGTTTAAGCAACTGTTTGTCAGCGAATATGTCGTTAGGGGCGTTTCGTATTGAAGAACGTTACACTGTGTATGCCGTATGTTATGTATAAACTAGAGAGCGCTCAAAAGTCTCTCGGTAACGCCGATTGCCGATCACTGTGGGATGGTGACGATATTGGGTCCCTCCCGATATTTTTTATTAGGGCGGCCCACTGTATTAACCCACTTGCTCTTCTTTTGCAATGACGCATTGACATCAGTATTGGCTCTACCCCAAATGACGGATTTTTATTTGGGTGTATGTACCGTAGTTCACACGGCCCCGGCAGCTAAGTGTTGCAACATTACGCTCCGACTTCGCATCGCTTACGCGGCCTCGGAAAAGCGGCTCAATTCTACATTTATGCCCATACTGTGATAACTTGTGTACATTTACTTCCAACGCATTAACTCAATTAATTAGCAGCATTTCCCGACGCTAGTAGCTCTCTCACATATTTTAACATATGGCCAACGTTTTTGGCACTCCCTTCACTGATCAAAAGTGCTCCCTCTGGCAAATCATTTCCGTAAATTCCTACGCACTCAACACACAAATTAAGTTGCAACTTCTCATGAAAGACAGGCACATTAGGAGTCGAGCTTGCAGCCAGTGTAAACTCAGAACGCTCCTGCTTCTGTATTCTGGTTGATCTGCGTCTCTTGTTTGTATCATGGCCCTGATTATCATTTTCGCTCGAGATTCTTTTCTTCGTAGCTTTCACAAAATCCAAGATCTCGTCTTCTTCGCTCAACCTTTGCGTGGGTGACAATTCATTGGTCAAAGCCGACATTCGCAATGACGACTTCGAATCTTTTTCATCAGAATCACGTTTAACTTCTTTCTTGCTAATAACTTCTCGAGGAGAAGAATTCGGCGTTGGCAAACCTAATGGAGCTTTGCTCTTGAAACTTTCTAGGTATCGTCTTCTTTTGATTGCAAATTGCTGCTTTTCGTTGGGAACATGGAAATAGTGATAGCCCATGTGGGTCTTGCAGTAATCGCAGAGATTTTCCTCCCCATCGCCTGTATCATTTGCGGGAAATAGTCCCAACTGCTCATCCTCTAAGATTCTCTTCTTAGAACGTTCAACTTTGTACTGAACTGAGTACTTAGTGCTGTCGATTCTATCGATCAAGCTCAATTGCCGCATGTAGAAATCTTCGAAGCTCTTCAAACAGCTTTTAATGAAAGAGTCCGCTGCCCATCTATTGAGCATGTGCTCCCGTTCAAATATATAGTTTCTTAATATGTTCTCCACCAATTTATAATGATTGAATACATTTTCTTTCTTGATTTTTCGGTAGTCAGAAATAGCCTTCTCACCAAACTTGAGCCAAGGTTCAATTATAAAATTGACAGCCTCATTGAAGTTAAAACCGCAGTTGAATCCCGAATGGTAAACTCTGGGATACGTGATTATGAATTCATTTGGATTTTGATCAGCATACACACACTTAATGTTGTTCTGCGCCAACGTCATTGGAGACATTAACGTTACCAATTGATGAAGAAGATCAGGTTGTTTCTCAAAGAGATCAGGAGAGGTCATCTTCATCAAATTTTCAAAGTTGTCTGCATCATAAGAAGGAATCCCATACCATTTTTTGGTGGCGCCAAAATGACAGAAATTGATTGATAGAGTGTAGTGGTCCTCGACATGCCAACAAAAGGTGGAGAGTAAAGATCCGATATATATCCATGGCACTGTCATTCCTGATATTGAGGTATTGATGAATCTCATCAAGGATCCCTTGGTGAATGGTAGTTGTGTCAAATTATAAGGATGACTAATGTAACCATTATAGTAATCGTTATTCGGTATTCCAAATGAATTTTTCATAGGGAACCCACTAATTTCTCCCGCTACCAAGTTGTGAATGTCAGCTCCATATTGAACTTTGAAATCGTCCTTTTCTTCCTGGTTGACAAACTCCCAAAACTTCCTTTCTATCAAATCAATCGACAATTGGTTGCCATCATTGTAGTAATCTTTGAAATTGTGGTCAAATTCTTGGCAGACGCTATAAAATTGCTGCAAGGAGTACAACTTTTCTTTATCTTCCTGAAATCCGTATTCCCCAGTGCCTACCAAGCACTTATTACAGTACCATTCCCCTGTGGGTATCTCATTCAAGACTGGCTCCAAGCATTTCATATGGTATGAATCATCACAGCAGTCACACAATAAGGTCTCTGAGGGTCGATCGTGCTTACCGCAAATCTTGCAGTTATCTTCCTCAACATCACTATTACCTTCATCGCCGTTCTCTTCACCTTCAATTTTTATTTCTTTTCTCTTCTGCTCCTTTTTCATTCCCTTAGAAAGATCATTACTAGGTATCATATCAAATATGTCATTAACGATATTCTTGTTGTTTGATAAAAACATAGAATAAGCCCTGAGATGAGTATTGAACTGATTTTCCAAGTCCTTGGATTTTGCAGCAATTTTGAACTTTTCATTCAATTTCTTCCATACACCTTCATTAATTTCTTCAATTCCTCCAATCTTATTGACTTCAATGTAAAGGTCATAGTAGTAGATTCGCTTGGCTTCAAATTCTGAGGTCTGTTGCTTGAATTTTCCTCGCCTATTGTTCACGGTAAAGTATGACTTCACAGCTCCCTTGCTCCTCATTTTATTGAATCGATTCAAATTATTCTTAAAAAACGTCCTGCTTCTACTGATTAAACCCAAATCGCTTAGCTTTTGCAAGCGGGTATGAAACCTGAAGTTGGGGGATATCAGAAATGGAGGCTTCCACCCAGGAGGAGGAATTATTTTTATAATTCCATATTCCGAGCCTAATTTGGCCACATCAGCTCTTGATAAGTAGCCCATAGGATCTAGAAATTCTTGACTAGTAGGAGTAAGTACTGGACAGGGCGTGAGTAGCCCCTTATCGAAAACCTTTTTGGAGCCAGGCATTACAACGTTGCGCAACGGTAGAGGGCTCAGAGAAGGCGTATCACGAATACTTTTTGCTTGAATCGGTCAAACAAAGTCCATAGAAAAGTTCAGCACAAAATACCGCAATACGTGAACTGAAGCAGCTCTTGAGGTACCTTTGAAGCGGTTGTGTCGTCTTTCGGCTGTACTCGGTGCTTTCAGGCTGAGTCGTAAATCCAAATTTCAATATCAGGCTAAAAAAAAATTGAATGATTTTCAGTTTCTTACTGAATTCACACACCGACACCTAATAAGAGATCCCTTTGAAAATTTAACTCCTGAAGCCTAATAACAGTACTATTTTTCAACAAGCTAAGGCTTTTTTAGCTCAGAATAGTGCAATATTACAACCAAGTGGTGGGAAAGAAGTAGCTAAGACCTGTGAAAGGTTCACTGAATCCCAATTGAGATTGCTAAGTGTATGGGGAATACGAGCTAAGTGCGACTTGTACAGGAAACCCACTTAAGCGGTAGAGATAGAGAAGTGTGTTCAGATACGGATATTAAGTCGTCACTATAAACTCGTAGCTAATACATAAGGGAACAGCAGATATAAGGAGTTGGAAATTTGAAATGGCTAGCCACGATAAAAATTATTCAGTAATGAACTTCAGGTTTATTGAGCTGTTCTTAACTCCCCCATATTGCAACCTATCGGTACATACACGAAGCATACCTCGCAGTCACCTGCCTTAAAGATAGTGCCAGCAAAGTGGGATATAAAATCAACCTTCCACCCTCTGAACATCCTTGATTGACCCAGAGAAAGAACGCCAATCTTATATCATGGCCGAATTGGAAAAATACACTGTGACTGTTTTAGGATGTGGGGTGATGGGAACAGCCGTTGTTTCGGCCATCCTAAAGAGCACCTTCGACCCATACCCAGCCAAGATAATATGCTGCACAGGCTCAGAAAACCTGGCAAAGCAATTGAAGACTAAATTGGACAGCGATATAATAGAAGTCTCTCACGGAAAAGAGGCAAACAATGTTGCAATTGCGAAGGCTAACGTTATCATTTTGGGATGCAAGCCTTTTATGTGCCAACAAGTCTTCGACGAAGTGAAAGACTCATTGACCCATGACCAATTAGTGATTTCATTAGTGGCAGGATGGACCATTTCGCAATTGGAAATTTTCTCCAAGTACATTGCCAGAGTGATGACAAACACACCTGCTCAGTTTGGATGTGGAATGGCCGCTGTAGCGTTTTCATCGGAGGCTGAATCCAAATATGAAGACTTGGTTATGAAATTGACGAATCCTGTTGGAAAAGCAGTCAAGCTCGCTGAAAAGAATATGGACGCAGCGACTTCTTTGATTGGATCGGGCCCGGCATTCTGCTTGCTCATGATGGAGTCTTTGATTGACGGAGGTGTCAGAATGGGGATCCCTTATGCCATTGCAAGAGAGTCTGCTGCAAGGGTCATGGAAGGAACAGCTAAGATGGTTTTGGAAACTGGAGACCACCCAGCCGTATTGAAGAGCAAGGTTTGCACTCCAGGGGGTACTACCATAGGCGGATTGTTGAAAATGGAAGATGCCGGTGTTAGAAGCGGTATCGCTAGAGGAGTCGAGGAGGCAGCAAACATCGCTACTTCTCTTGGCAAGAAATAAAGTACGTAGTTGACCTATAAATAATTGTATTAACGCATACCTCACTATGTACATGTATCATTTCCCCTGGTCCATACCAAATAATTTCATAAATATGTCCACATCTTGCTGAGAAAAAGATATATTTGCCTTTTCCAACTGGCTCTTCAAGCTCTGCAAAGAGGCCTTTATTTCCTTATCCATGAGGATCAGCATCATCTGCATCATGGAAGGCTGCTTTCCTGGCTCAAATCCTTTGGTTAAGAGTAGTTCTTGAAAGGCTTCGAGATGAGAGCCAATTTCAGGGTGTGCTCTGAGGTCAGAGATAAGCTTGTTGATCCTTTGAGCTTCTTCATCGCTTGGCTGGCTTGAATAGAATCTGCTGGATCTTATTGTAACAGTCCTGACAGAATATCTCGGGAAAGAAACGCATCTCGCTCTCGAAAATGCTCTCAAACCAGTGGACAAAGCTCTGATATTCATCTTGTTCCTTTCTGTTCAACAGCCTGAGTCAGCTGTCTTCGATCTCCAGGACAGCTTAAGCGCGCCGATCGCACCAACATGCCCACCAGCGCAGGGCTTTGGCAACCCAGAAAACCGCTCCATATGTCGGTTCTCGCACTACGTGAAGTCGTGTCAAATTTACCAAAACTCCGGCGTCGAAACTTATCTAGGCAGCTCGTAGAAAACTAACCCATCATCTGATTAGTTCACTCTACTTATCAATCAAACATGTCAGCCGAAGGCAAAGAAGAATTATTGGATTACTCCGATTCTGAGGAAATTGCAGTCCCCTCCACCACCGCTGCAGCGGCTGCGGATGAGACTACCAACGACAAAGAGGCCGATAAAAAGGGTTCTTATGTTGGTATCCACGCCACTGGTTTCAGAGACTTCCTTTTGAAGCCAGAATTGTTGAGAGCGATTGGTGACTGCGGTTTTGAACACCCTTCAGAAGGTTCGTATGCTTTCGACAAAAACTTACTTCAATGCAAAACTTTATGCTCATCTTAAACTTTTCAGATGACAAGAAGCAAGATATGTTTGACAATTACCACTTTTGTTTCTACTTTCTCGTTTTTGATGAACTTGACGGACAATCATCAAGTAATTCGAAAACCAGGAAATTGACAATCCATGTTGTTGTCTTGGTAGACCTAGAAGTTGAACCAGCCACATCTTACCCCACCATCCTGTGACATTCAATCGTCACATAATGACAGAATATGGAGGTTGATAGTATTATCAGATATACAGCGGTACAGTCAACTAGGCATATCCATCCAATTTATTGCACACCCACAGTACCAATAGCTAATTTACTCCAGAAATGCGTTAAGATCATCATAGAGTTTTTCATCTTGAGCTTTTTTTGTCATACATATTTCCTCATTTGAGAACTCATTTACTAACAACTTTAGTTCAGCAAGTTTGTATTCCTCAATCTATTTTGGGTACTGATGTTTTATGTCAAGCCAAATCGGGTTTGGGTAAAACAGCTGTTTTCGTCTTATCAACTTTGCAGCAATTGGACCCCGTTCCAGGTGAAGTTTCCACCTTAGTCATTTGCCACACCCGTGAATTGGCCTACCAAATTCGTAACGAGTACTCTCGTTTCTCCAAATATATGCCAGACGTCAAAACCGAGGTGTTCTTTGGAGGTATTCCAATTGCTCGTGACTTGGAAAAGTTGAAGAGCAAAGAGACTTGTCCTCACATCGTTGTTGCTACTCCAGGTAGATTACACGCTTTGGTCAAAGAAAAGGCCATTCGTTTGAACAACTTGAAGTCATTTGTTATCGATGAATGTGACAAGGTTTTGGAGTCTGTTGACATGAGAAGAGACGTTCAGGACGTTTTCAGAGCAACTCCATTGCAGAAGCAAGTAATGATGTTCTCTGCCACATTGTCTCAAGAGATTCGCCCAGTTTGCAAGAAGTTCATGCAAAATCCCTTGGAAATTTACGTTGATGATGAGACGAAGTTAACCTTGCACGGTTTGTTACAATACTACATCAAATTAGACGAAAAGGAAAAGAACAGAAAATTAGCTGACTTATTGGACACTTTGGAATTCAATCAAGTGATCATCTTCGTCAAATCAACTCAAAGAGCAGAAGAGCTCAACAAGTTATTGTGTGCTTGCAATTTCCCATCCATCGCTATTCACTCGGGTTTAAGCCAAGAAGAGAGAATCGACAGATACAAATCATTTAAAGAATTCAACAAGAGAATTTGTGTTGCAACTGATGTTTTTGGAAGAGGAATTGATATCGAAAGAATTAACGTGGCTATCAACTACGATATGCCAAATGAAGCTGACCAATACTTGCACAGAGTTGGTAGAGCAGGTAGATTCGGTACTAAGGGTTTGGCTATTTCCTTGGTTTCTTTGAAGGAGGACGAGGAGGTTTTAGAAAAGATCCAGTCTAGATTCGATGTTAAGATTGCCGAGTTCCCAGAAGAGGGTATCGATCCGTCTACCTACATGAACACTTGATCAGTTATAACGTCGTTGACCACGTCAAAGTTGTTTGAGTCGATGCAAATCCCTCTGTATTTTTACATTGATGTCGTTTAGTATTTTGTTTAGTATTTAAAAAGTTGAATATAAATCTTAACACAAGAAGAATGTAGGAATCAGCCTTTTTTTGGATTTGTACGAGCGGTGCATATCTTATCTATCACTTCAAAAACATGAGAGACGTCACTTTTTGGAACAAGAAACCACTCCACGTGTTTGTTGTAGGGAACTGTCTTTCCGTCATTGCAGCACCCACAATTGACAAGATGCTTACCATACTTCTGCCTTAACACTGAATGGATCTCTGTCTCAGCCGCCATGCAATCATTAGAATAAAAGCCATTGTTTTGAAAGCTGGAATAATTTTTTATTTTCAAGTTTTTCAATCGGTCAATTATGCTGGTATTAAAATATTGGACATTTGGATGCAAACAAGTCAAACTGTGGCTGCACTGCTTTTCCCATTGAGATAACCGCAAGGTAACCGACCCCGTCGTCATCCCAACTTTGATGAATATGTATTTTGATTTTTTGCTATTGAAAGAGACGAGTTTATTCCTGTCCCATCGTGATGAATTTGGCAAGTTTTTCACAATTAGCCATTTTTTTTCGGATAGTTCAAGTAGGTCCGTGATGGTGTAGACGTATATGTAGCCCGGAAACTTAGAACTAGTAGGAGGTGGCTTGAATCCAAAAATGCCCGTCCTGGAATACTTTATTTTAGGGTAGATGTATATTTCTGGATCACTTTTAGGAGCAAGAACAGGGAACTTTGTGGACTTCAGCGTCTTGTTTGGAGAAGTCTTGCTAGCACTTTTGCTTGTGCGTTGTTTGGATAAGCCTTGGTTTTCATGGTAATGGCAGTACTTTGAACTAGTGGAGCGCTTACATCGTTCCCCTTTCAAAGTCACACCATGACACTGCATGGGTACCAGGAAAGAGCCGCTACGGATCGATAGCGGTCTACTAGCGGTAGATGGGTTTTAGATCAAGACTAGTGAGGCTTGCAATTGATATTACCGAATCGGGCGAGCATGCCGAACATCATTCCATAACACATACTTTCAAACTACCGAAAATTAACGAAAAATATCGAGTCCCTAACCGAAGACAACAACAGCAGTGTTCAAAATGCCACCATGAAAAAAAGCCACTGTTTTCCGTTGTTCGTGTACTTTTCTCTTGATCTACCATCTAGTAATTAGTAGCCACATCACGTGGGATTGGCACATATGGTACTATTCAAGCTCAATCAAGGACTTAAGAGTCGGGGTTCTGATGGGGTAGTATATATATGTGCCACCGAAACGTGAAAAATTCCCGTCCGAGAATTCCAATAATTCTGTTTCTTCACTAGATCAATTGTCTCAATATGCCCACTCATTTCGATACTCTTCAACTTCACGCAGGTCAGACTGCTGAAGCTCCCCACAAAGCCAGAGCTCCCCCAATCTATGCCACAACCTCATACGTTTTCAATGACTCGAAGCACGGTGCTCAACTTTTTGGCTTGGAAACCCCAGGTTTCATCTATTCTCGTATTATGAACCCAACCAATGATATTTTTGAACAAAGAATTGCTGCCCTTGAAGGTGGTATTGGTGCGGTTGCAACATCATCAGGCCAATCTGCCCAATTCCTCGCAATTGCAGGTCTTGCCCACAATGGTGACAACATTGTATCTACCTCTTTCCTTTATGGTGGTACTTACAACCAATTTAAGGTTGCCTTCAAAAGATTAGGTATCGAAGCCAGATTTGTCAATGGTGATTCAGCGGAGGATTTTGCCAAGCTTATCGACGACAAGACTAAGGCCTTGTACATTGAAAGTATCGGAAACCCCAAATATAACGTTCCAGATTTCG
This sequence comes from Chernovozyma palmyrensis, assembly GCA_030558275.1. Taxonomy (NCBI): domain Eukaryota; kingdom Fungi; phylum Ascomycota; class Pichiomycetes; order Serinales; family Debaryomycetaceae; genus Chernovozyma; species Chernovozyma palmyrensis. The sequence continues at coordinate 215,797 of JAJMSF010000009.1, forward strand.
AAAAGATTACCAAGTTGGCGCACGATCATGGTATCCCTGTTGTTGTTGACAACACTTTCGCAGCTGGTGGCTACTTGATCAGTCCATTCAAACACGGAGCGGATATCATTGTCCACTCTGCGACCAAATGGATTGGAGGACATGGCACGACCATTGCGGGTGTCGTTGTTGACTCTGGTAACTTTGACTGGACCAAATACCCCGAAAAGTTTCCACAATTCTCCAAGCCTTCCGAGAGTTACCATGGCTTGGTGTTGAGCGAGGCCTTAGGTAAGGCTGCTTTTATTGGACACGTGAGAATTGAATTGTTGAGAGACTTAGGTCCAGCTTTGAACCCATTCGGTGCCTTCTTATTGCTCCAAGGTTTAGAAACGTTGTCCTTGAGAGTTGAAAGGCAGTCTTACAATGCCTTGACGTTGGCCAAGTACTTGGAAAAATCTCCTTATGTTACATGGGTTTCTTACTTGGGATTGCCATCTCACGACAGCCATGAGTTGAGTAAGAAGTACTTGAACAATGAGGGTATCTTTGGAGGTGCTTTATCCTTCGGTGTCAAACCTTTGAAGGAAGCAACCGAGGACCCTTTCCAGGAGGCCAGTCCCAAATTTGTCGACAATTTGAAAATTGCTTCCAACTTGGCTAATGTTGGTGACTCTAAAACCTTGATCATTGCCCCTTACTACACCACTCATCAGCAATTGAGCGAGGAGGAAAAGATTGCTTCTGGTGTCACGAAAGACTTGATCAGGTTATCGATCGGTACCGAGTTTATTGACGATATAATTGCTGACTTCGAGCAATCCTTCAAGACCGTTTACGAGTCTTAATCCTTTATTTTTGCAGTGATTAAAAAACCAGAATAGACGATGCAGCTATAACAAGAACGATAATACGGACATTGTAACGAGGAGGAAGAAATTGAAAATGGCCAACTTAAGGCCACTTCCAATGGTCACTTTTGCAATATTCATCTTGTGGAAACTAGCAGATAACTCTTTGATATATAAAATCAAGGTTGAGCAAAACACGATATTGATTATCGTCTGAGCTAACAAAAGGCTTCTGATAATTCCAAAGAATTGAGTCAGCAAGAAGCAGGGCCACTTTAGATCAATCCCTGATTTGTAAAATAGTGATGTTTTAAATCCAAGAACGAAGCAAGTAAGCAATGAACAGATAGTCATTATTCTTCCTAGGCATCGCATGAAGTTGGAGTACCGACTAATGTTCATGAGCTTATTGGCCATATGTAACATCTCCATTTCCTCCCCCTTTACGGAGTCCGATGTCAAGTATATATGATTTAGTGATCGAATAACACTCTTGTATGTTACCACCAAAGAGCTGCTCAATTGTTTCTGATTTGAATGCTTAGCAACTTTAGCGACTTGGAACCCAAGGTCTCTGATCCAACACGAAAACACATCCAAGTTACCAATTTTACAGACTTGGACGTTACCACTGAGCTTGCAAAAGCCCTCTATATTGAACTTGAAGATGTTTCCAGGTGAAAAGGTATCCACTTTAATATCTTTATTTTCGAATGCCCCTTTGAGGGAGGTGCCCAAATCCTTGATTAAGATGGTTGCCAATGAGAAGCCTTCTTCAATCATCATGAGAACATTATTGGTCCTTAGAGAATTCTCATAGTATTGAACTTTGAATTGAGGAAGGCAGCGTGGAGAAGATATAACCGTGCAAGAAAATAGACTGGTGAGGTAGGTAGTTAAAAGTACTATTGATAAGAAGAATAGGAGCCATAGCTTGATTCTGAGTGGAAAGTAATTTGCGCTCCAACGCCTTGCGCTGGCCTCACACTTTGCTTCAGTTTTATAAGCAGAATGTAGTTTACCGAACAGCGGGAAGAGGATGCTCATCAAGGAAGAGGCGCTGATATTGTTTAGAGAGTTGTTATGTGGTCTATGAGGGGGGGGTTGCATATGCGATTTTTCGCAGCCACAGAGCATCCTACACTCAATAGGATGGAACCGGGAATTCAAATACCTTATTAATTATAAGTCCTATTTCAATTTAGATTTGGGAATGCTCATGAGGTTATTCATCTCCAAATATTCTACCTCGTTGTCATTGAGCACTGACTCAACAGACTCACGCTTCCTTTGATATGTGCGAATCAAGTTCAGCGCTGCGGCATCATCCACTTCAAGCCCAGGACCTAACTCATTATTCTCAGAGTGTTCATTATGTTCGCTCCTGTTATTGTACCCATCAAATGTCTCCTCTCGGTAGTGCTGGCTATGCTGACTATCAGAGCGGTCAATACCAGACTGACCGTCCTCCGCAGCTTCCTCAGTGACCTGTAATCCAGTAAAAGGCTTCTTTCTTGGTATCTTATTATTGAGCTGTCTAACTGATGTTTTTCTCGACAAAGAGTATCCTAGTTTCATTAACTCCTCACTCTGATGATCATGATTGTCAAACAAAAGGGCTTCCTCGTCCGAAAATGGTGATTTCCTTTCCGGGTCATCCGTTGTCTCAGCATCTCTATGTTTCCCCAAGCCAGTTATAAAGCCACCAAATCTCTCCTTCTTTTTCCTAAACCTTTTGGGCTTTGAATTATCATCGCTGACACCATAGTCTCCCATAGAGAAAACAAACAGAACATCTTCTTCGGAGTCATCGTACTGTTCATTAACATTAGATGGGTTCCCGCACCACACAGGTAGGATCCATGACGACATGTTCATGAACACGAAAGAGTATCCAAACCACAAAATAAAAAGGAATAGTTTGCCTTTTTCAATGGTTATTCCATAATCACTCAAACCATTGTGTGCATCTAGCTTGACACTCTGAACCAATGTCGTCAAGATTATGGATGCGACGTTGGCACTGATGAATGATGCAATTGTTAAGCAAACTAGAACGCTCAACACAATCTTAGGGATACCATCCAAATCCTTTTTCTTACCTCTGTTTTTGTACACCGTAAATGTGTAAATGAAAATGACCATCTGGGAAGCAACGGTGAAAATTAGAGCTCCTGGAACAAGCTTGAAGTACCTATCACTTTTCTGCACCCATTTGACGTAAACCTCATTGGTATCTGCGCCTTGGTAAGCGTACGCCAAAATGGCGTCGAGCCCAATTTGGCTTAGCTGAGCCCGGTAATCAAAAGGACTGTTCACCTTACCACAAGACAACCGCTCATTCACTTTCTTGCTGACGGTCATACCTTTCTGAACGATCAGCTCCACGTCATAATTGCCGGAGCACCATTTCCACAAGCTGTTCAAAATGTACTGAGGAGAAGAAGCCACTTGGGATTCTGCGTAGTCAGTCAATATGGTTATCTCTGAGTTCGTAAGAGAGGAGTCCATTGGAAAAGCCCCTGCCCCTGAACCTTGAAGCACACTTGCCGATAACGACACTGAATTTCGTAGGGAGTCATAAAGGCCAAACGCAACGTCACTATGGGAGCAGTTTATCTTATAGAAGTAGAATTTCTGGTTTAACGACCCTACTAGAACACATAGTAAGAGTCCAAATGCAGCTATTGAGGAGAAAAACCTTATTATTTGAAGATTTCGACTGGTGACTGTTAGATCAAGAAGAGGGTCCACAAAGAACCCAATGTAAGAATGCATGGGGGGTTAAGTATAGTGAAATGGGAGTAGGAACATAAAGTAAAGGAATGACGAATGATGGATTGCACAAGGGACTAAAACTAAATCAGGTGGGAGGCGAGGATATTGGAATAATAATAAGCTCAGTAAATAAGATCTTGTCCGCTGCTTTATAAATAGTTTAGATGTTAGGAGACTTCTTGTTTAGACAGTTGAGCGAAGGGATGAATGCACATCTGACTCCCTTCAGTTCGCGCGAAGCTGAGCGCGTCAATAGATCGAGGCGCCGGCACAGGGTATGGAGAAGGGTTTTGTTTAGTGATTCAATCGAACATCTTTAACAGTCAGAGATTATTTCCATAGCCTAAAAGTCTCTGAGAAAAGTTGCCTACACCATGCTAAACAGTCATTTATGTTATTGAAACCAACCCGTAGAACTAAAACCCGCTTCTGATACTTGATCAGAACATAATGTCTCTAAAACTCCTCGCTGAACAGAAGATTTCCGTACTTTCTAGTGTAGTCAATCTCGTCCCTATACCTGGAATAGCCAGCGTCCTCATTACCTTCAAATTTCCTCTTCTCCGAGTTGTCATACTGGGGGAGGGTGACAGGCCTGTACTCGGATGCAAAAGTTTGCAATTCCGAAAGATTGGAGTATGTTCCAACAGTGGAACCAGAATTAACCAAAGAAGGCGGTGCTTCAATTCCTGAAGGTAAGGGTACTCTTCGGTTGTCGTTGGATCTTCCGTAATCGCTGGGCAAAGTGTAGCCCTCGGCGACCGCCTTGCGAATTCTCATTCCTAAAGTCTTGAGCGAGGAGATATCTGGGTTTTGTGAATCCACCGGCTCCACAGCATGGACCATTTGTCTTTTGTGTTGGAAACTCATAGTGCAAGTGACGGGCTAGAAAGAGGGAATTAACTAAAGTAATTCGGATGATTTATCCTCAATTCGAATTACGTATCATGTGACATAATGCACGTGACTGTACACTAACACTCCAAAAACTTCAAGAAACCGACGAGGTCAGCATTTTCAAGTGATCGACAAATATAGTTGAGAGACCCAATTGCCGTACATTTCAAGATAGTATATCGCATATTGATGTCCCGCCGCCCGCTGCCGTGGGGTAGCGCTTTCAATTTAGAACTGGCGCTTTTTCTCGGCTGGTTTCTGCGGATCATCCATTCTCGCCTACCCCTTCCATTAGCGATTGCGGAAATCCTCTATCGTTAACTGACCGCGAGTATGCACACCATTCGAATCAGAAAGTCAACGCGAGCATTTACTATATATGTCCATTGATTTGCACCCTGCCAGCCAGCTTTTTAGGGGTTCATAATTAACTTGTATAATTCAAATATCATAATGTCATCTGAACCAAACTTCTCGGTCTCTTCAAAGACAGCAGTCGAGTATGAACACGACTACTCTGCTCATAACTACCACCCACTCCCAGTCGTGTTCACGAAGGCTGAGGGTGCCCATGTCTGGGACCCTGAGGGAAAAGAATATCTTGATTTCCTTTCCGCTTACTCCGCGGTCAACCAAGGTCATTGCCATCCTAAGATAGTTGCTGCCCTCGTTGACCAGGCCTCCAAATTGACACTTTGTTCAAGAGCATTTTCTTCCGATGTCTTCGGCGTCTTTGCTAAATACGTCACGGAATATTTCAACTATGAGATGGTGCTTCCAATGAACACCGGAGCTGAAGCTGTTGAAACTGGCTTGAAACTTGCTAGAAGGTGGGGTTACGTTAAGAAGGGAATCCCACACGGCGAGGCTATCATTTTATCCGCAGTCGATAACTTCCATGGCAGAACTCTTGGTGTTATTTCCATGTCTACTGATCCAGATGCCACCTCCAATTTTGGCCCATATCTTGAGGGTGTCGGCCCCCAAATTCCAGGGGAGTCCAAGGGTACCCTCTTGAGATACGGTGTCATTGAAGACGTTGAAAAGGCCTTCAACAACGCGGGTGATAAAATTGCAGCCATTCTCTTGGAGCCAATACAAGGAGAGGCCGGAATTGTCGTTCCCCCCGAAGGATACCTCACCCAGGTACAGGCTCTTTGCAAGAAGCACAACGTTTTATTGATCTGCGATGAAATCCAAACTGGTATTGCCAGAACTGGTAAGATGTTATGCTACGAACATTCTAAGGACGTCAAACCAGACATCGTTCTTTTGGGTAAAGCAATCTCAGGTGGGGTATACCCAGTTTCAGCTGTGCTCTCTTCAAAGGAAATAATGTTGTGCCTTGAGCCTGGTTCACATGGTTCCACTTATGGTGGTAATCCTTTGGCTTGCAGGGTTGCCGTGGCAGCTCTCGAGGTTGTGAAAGACGAAAAGTTGGTTGACAGAGCAGACAGATTGGGTGAGTTGTTGAGAGAGGAGTTGGAAAAATTGAAGAGCGAATCAAACGGGATCATATCTGAGGTGAGAGGTAAAGGATTACTCTGCGCTGTTGTCATTGACGATACCAAAACCAACGGCAGATCCGCCTGGGACTTGTGTTTGTTAATGAAGGAACACGGCGTTTTGGCCAAACCAACGCATGACCACATCATCAGATTGGCGCCTCCTTTGATCATCTCAGAAGAGGACTTATTGAAGGGTGTTGCCTCCATCAGAGACTCTTTGGTCACTTTGCCTAACGCTCCCAAAACCGCCCACTAATGTCTTTTTTGGTTATGTAATATATATTAAGACCCATTTATGTACTTTAGAAATACTCATGGCCAAATGCTCACGATTAATATGCAACCTCTCTCTCACACAATGCCATCTACTCCTCTTCATCATCGTGCAACTTTTTGCTTGGAATATGTCCCAAGGCTGCCAACCGTCTCCTCCTCTCCACGGAAGTTTCAATTTGGCTGTCCTCACTGTCCTCAGAATCATCAGAATTATCAAATGATTCATCACTATCCTCTGAGCTGGCATTCCCGTTAGTATCGTCATCATCTTCCTCATCTTCATTGTCATCATCCAGAACTTCTGGTACCACAGAGGGGAGCTTTGAAAGCTTATGCTTCTGTGCCTCACTATCATTCTTTGATAAAAAACTTGACATCTTCTGGTCCAACTTCAGGTGAGAACTCAATTCATGAGCCATAGGCGACATTTTTGAATTAGCAAGCACAGCGGAGATTTTCGGCCCGTCGGTGTCATGGTTTTTGGGAGAAGGTGTTGACACAATTTGGTTACTGCCATTAGTAGACGAAGATGACTTTAGCCCAACGTATGATAATGCCTTTCCAACGATTGAGCCCGATCTTCCTCTACCCTCAGGCTTACTATGACTGTGACGGTTGACCTCGTATCTGCGAATGATTTCACCGTCTTCATTCTCAATCATAATCTTATTATCAACTTGATAAGCATAGACTCTGTGATGCTTAGGATCATCTTTCTTGTAAAGAGCCTTCTTTTCTTTTCTAATGCGCAGTGGAGAAACTGTCTTCTTAAGGCTCGCAGCTGGTGATAAAAGATCCGAAACGTCAGAACCACCAGAGTACTGCGTCAACTGCCGACGTAATGATGCTTCTGAGTGTATACTCAAGTCATCGCCATCTGAGCCAAGATTGTCGGGCCTCCGTGAAGACAAACCAGTTTGCCTTCCTTCTCTATCGGATGATAGGATCGACACAGTATCTATAATCTCACCATTCTGATCTTCAATAATAAGGGAGTCTCCTTCCTGGTAAGCTGTAGTAGCTTTCGGCGCATTGTTATCCAGAGGATTCATTTCCGTTGGCTCAGGTGTTCCCTCATCCAACGCGATACGCGGTACATCCAGGGAGATCGACTTTGAATCATCTCCGGAATTGAAAGAGGTTCCCGAGTCCAACGACCCATCCTTGCCTCCTGTACCTGAACCACTTGTATGCGCCAATGTATCGTCGGCTTCAGAACCATTCTTACTGGTGGAGACGGGCTTTCCACCCAACTGTAACACTTCTGGAAGAGGCCTAGGGCGATTCTGATGACCGCTATCTTCTTTATCATCATTCGATCTCGATAAAGTTTTCTTGAGTCTTTCCTTTGGTGTCTGCTTCTTCTTTTTCTTCGCCTTCCGCCTTTTAGCCCCCCCAGCGGGCCGCACTTTGATTCCGCTTGTTTCAATAGTGCTATTGACAGCTGGATGAATTGATGATTCCGAGTCAGCCGATACTTTGTTCATGTCAGTGTTTGAATTGTCCAGTTTTTCATCGAAGACAGTTTGGGTATCAACTCTATGTAAGGAAAAGCTCGTCGAAGCTCTGTCCAAGTTTTGTAACCGTGACATCCAGCTTGGGCCCTGCTCTTTGGTGTTGGTTGTGGTAAATGTCATTGTGATTGCCATTCTGTTGAGTCTTTTGCCCAATGTTAGCACCGCCACAGAAGATCCATGAACAATGATTGAGGTCAAGATGAAAAAGCACACCATAGGCCAAATGCATTCTAAAAGTTGATAATGGGGAAATGATTTGCCAGGCTCTTGGGCCAATGGAGTGTCCTGACTCGTACCATGATCTTCCAATGCTGCCTTGGCAAGAATTGCTGCAAAGACAGCACCAACACCTATGGGACCGAAATGTCCGCAGAACAACGCTTCTCTCCACGATTTAATATCGGGAGTAAACTTTTTAAATGCCAAAACAGCAGGAACCCTCCTCAAGAAAATAATGACAACGGCCAAAATAACCAATCGCCAGCAATCTAAGCCAAGAGAGCCATCATTGAACTGTGGCCAAGGAATAATGGCACCAAAGTAGACAAAATAAGCCAAATTCAATACCAAATCGATGACAGTCGAAACATGGGATTCTTCAGTTTTTTTTGCAAAATCCCCATTCCATCCAAATGCTGTTCCAGCTGCAAAGGAAACCAACAAATCGTCGACTCCCAACATAGAGCCAATACCTGCTGAATTGAAGGCCAAAAATACAAAGATGGCCAAAAATGATTCTCGATCAATCAAATTCTTCCTCTCTGCAAATGCAAGTGCTTTTCTTAACAAGAAACCAAGAACCGCACCCAATACACAACCAAATACACATTCGTATAAAATGGTCACCAAAATCCAATCTTTAACAATTTCACCTCCTTTTCCAGGATAAAAAATTAAATCCAAAGAAAGGAAAATAAAAGGGAATGCCATACCATCATTGCAGCCAGATTCAGCAGTCAATAAGTTTCTCAAATGGCCAGGGACCCTCTCAGCAAATTTACCCTTACCAACGACGGCTGCAGCCAAGACAGGATCGGTAGCAGTGATGCATGCAGAAACTAGCAATGCAGAAGGAAAGTTGAAATGTGGTATAACGATCCAAATAAAAAGACCAACCACAAGCCAACCACAGGTCATCACAGGTAGTAATAAAATAGCCACCGATAACCAATGCTTCTTCATATATTTTCTCGGCAATTCAACAGCGACAGCAACAATTTGGATGCAAAGAACAATTCTGGATATTTCTAGAGTGATAAAGTCAGTGTTGCCCCATGATATGGGATCAAACCAATTCAAACAATGGGGTCCAAATATAAGTCCTGCGACAGTTGCGACAGTCGCTTCACCTATATAGAGCTTTTCTTTAACGAAAAGGGACACCAATGAGAAAATGGTACTGAATATTCCCACACAAGCATAAGCTATATGTGCCTGATTGACCTAGGGCGTTAGTAAACATTGTAATATGAGGCAAAAAAATCACCGTAAATAAAAGGAACGAAATGATAAGCGCTTTTTCCTTTTACCTCGCACTCAATCTTGCCCGGTGATAGCTAGATAGCCATAAAAAGATAATTGTGACAACACTTTGGACCAAAGTTGCTGCCATTTCACGGGTAAAGCTGGCGAATCAAAAAAATTGTCAAGGAAGATCATGAAACGTAGTTGTAGTCATATCAGGAGGCCAATTTGTGATCAATGGATGATGGAAGTCTTGACCCTGAGATGGAGCAACATTGATCAAGAAATATTCAGTTCACGTACATTTAGCTGAGACCACACCATGGTGTATGAATGAAACCAGAATGGTCGTGGTGTAATATGCTTGGTTACTTGTATATCAGAAGAAAGAAGAACATCTATGTGGACTAGCTATTGATGAGATAACAAAAGCTAACGCCAAGAAAGCAGCAATTCTTCACTGCATATAAGCGCGATAGCCCGATGCTCCTCCACGAGAGGGAATGTTCGAGCAATCGCGCTGGGGTTGGCGTGGGCTTCAGTAACCAGCGACTAAATTCGGCTTTCTGGCTGCACATCCGATCCGAAACCTGAGCCTCAGGTGCAAATTGTGGAGCTTGCCCGTGGTCGCAACACAAATTAGAGTAAAACCATTTTTGGGGCCGCAGACAGGATTGTTACACGTAGTGTGATCCAGTACAAAGTTTTATTGTGTATCTGATTTCTTCCTCACCATGACTACTGGCCTCTGGATAATTGGTTATGGATCCTTGATCTTCAAACCCCCTCCACACACCGAGTTCAGAATCAACGGATATCTCAAGGGGTTCATCCGCAGGTTTTGGCAAAGTTCCTCCGACCACAGAGGCACCCCTTCATCTCCAGGAAGGGTGGTTACCTTGATATCTTTAGAGGATTTAAAAAAGCACAAAATTTTCCACAATGACTTGCACATGTTCGAACTTCAGGGGAACAAATTACACCCAGAAACAGATATCCTCACACCTGAAGACACCACCAATAAAACAATTATAGATTTAACATACGGAATTGACGAGCTTTCGGATAATGACCTAAAGGTCTGGGGTTGTGCCTACTATGTGGCGCCAGAGCATGCAGATGAGGTGAGACAATATCTTGATGTTAGGGAACAAGATGGGTATTCCCTTCACAGAGTACCGTTCCATATAACATCAGGACCTACGGGAGGGCCAAATACAGTTCTTGATACTCTTCCTAGGTCAGAGTCGGGCGATTACTTTCTAGAGTCTGAGATCTACATTGGCACTATAGACAACGAATCATTTATCGGCCCTGAAAATATTGAAAAGACAGCACAGGTGATTAAAACAAGCAAAGGGCCAAGTGGGGAAAATTTAGAGTACCTAGTTAATCTTTGTAATGCTGTGAGGGACTTGGACGAAGATGGAAGGTCAAGAGATTACTATTTAGAAGATCTAGTTCTCCTTGCCCAAGCCGAGAACCAGCTACAATCGAGAAGCGGGAAAAATGAGAATATCAAGTCTTGTCATCAAAGTATATAGAGCTATGCATACCATTACAGGGCAAAAATTTATCTCTCTCGGGGGTGAGTCGAACACCCGATCTCAAGATCACTCCGAATAAACATTACAGTCTCGCGCCTTAGCCAGCTTGGCCACCGAGAGAAATTACGTTATCAAATTGGAATTGAGATTTTATCATGTGATTTTATCATGTGACAATTACAGTACCCGTATTATGACGCTTCAGCCCTCACATTCGACCGATAGACATATGTGATTGTATACTCATATACCGTATATTAAATAGTTAGATTACCGAGATTCCCTAGAGTTATGTTCCTCTTTCATGTTTTCACTCAAAGAAAATTATCACTTGCCACTTGAATTAGGGTAGCAAGAGCTTCGATACTATTTTGGGCTCTACCGTAGTCGCCCACATCCAAGTAATCCTTAATCATTGGAAACGTGTTCCATTGTCTCAAATCAGCCTTATCAAAAATCTCCGGGGCTGCGTAAGAGACACCCATGAGAACATTGACATAACCAGGTCTCCGCCCAGTTTCATCATTGACGATGAACAATGAATTGAATTCAACGATATTATCGTTTTGTTTCCATCTACTCATTGCCATCAAGGAAGGTTCAACATCCCCTGAATCGGCTATGAACTGTTTCCAGCTTTTCATCCACTCTTGAAGCCTCAGAGACGTGACTTGAAGGTTATCAATTGCTCTGGAAAGTCCATCGAAATTCATGACTGGTCTGATTTTCTTGGTATCTTTCGCTATTACGTTCTTTGCGTAATCCTCAAGATCATTTTTGAAATAATTCAATTCAGCGCAGTAATCATTAAAATTCAAAGGAATCATAGGATACTCAGCCAATTGCAAAATTAATCTCCCTAAAAGCTCAACGAGAAGCTTATGTTTTTTCATATCCGGGTCTATTTTGGACTTTTCAAAATTATTGAAATCATCCAAACACGAGTTCTTGGGATATGCGGAACCTGTGAACTTAATCTCAGCCGATGGCATATTGAGCAAGTTGATAAACGGAATATAATTTTTTTGCTCAATTAAATTGTTCGTAATACGGTCCTTGTCCACATTAGTCGATCTGAAAAGATCGAACAACGTCTTGGACTTGGGATCATCTTTGTCTTGCTTCACTTCAGAAAGCACCTTCTTAATTACCTCGTGCAATAAAGGATTAGCTTTAACCAGTAATTCCTCGCCAGTGATAGCATCACTCAAATCAATATATGTAAATCCTTCCTTTAATAATTGCTCTTTTCTTTCTTCAATCCATTCTGTCAGCCCGGCCAAGTTATATTCAGAGCCGTCGAAGGATGCAAAATAAATAGATCTTGAGGGTGACCATCCAAATTTTCTCTGCAAAGAAGTGAACACTTTAACTAACTCAAGCAATATTACCGACCCTGTGTTGGTCGACAACGTACCAAAACATGCAGAGTCTCTTGAAGCCCCGATAATAATACCCTTCTCCGGCTGCTCGCGTCCTTCAATGGAGCCAACAACGTTCCAAATTTGGTGAGATGGCCTCTGTTCGTTTGACACTTTCATTGCGACCACGTTCGACTTCTCCTCTTCATTGGTACCTGAGTACAGTCCATCCTCAAACTGGACCCCTTTGCCTTTCAATCTTTTGACAAATTCCATTCCATCGTTGAATGATATTGGTACCGAAGGGATCTTTGCTGTAGCCTCAGACTTGAACCATGGTAATTTAGAAACATATCCCTCACCTGAAGACCAGCCTGGAGTCAAAACATCCCCAGTACTATATCTATCTAAACCAACGTTGTATTTTTGAATAATGTCCTTATGTTCAACTTCATCGTATGGTGCTTTGAAGACGGAGCTTATGAATATAACAGCTTGGGCACCGGAATTTGATGCATACTTGATTTTGTTGGAGTTTGGAGTCATGCCACCATATTTGACCAAAACTATGGTGTCTTTTAATTCTATCCCTTCTTCCAGTAATTTAGCAAAGTCTTCCCGATCTCCGTAATTTGCATATATGAAAGTTCCCTTAATTTCCCCCTTTGAATTCAATGAGTTTTGATTGTAAGAATAGTACTCCATACTATTTTTGCTGAATTCTTTCAAATTTGCTTCAAATGAATCATCCAGAAGTTTAACGTAAGAGTCAGGCAAAGCCAACGAAGAATCTGTTCCTGTTGAACGCTTTTCGGATGTTCCGACTGGGTAATTGATATTGCTCAGAACTTCATTAAAATCGTAGACTTTGATTCCATTGCTTTTCATATAGTCTTGAATATACTTCGCGAGAGCCAAGTCACCCTTCGACCCAGCGATATGAGGAAATGAAGAGAAATATTCGAGATTTCCTTTTAAAGAATTTGTGTTTATAGCTTGGGGTATGGCATCACCGAGTGCTTCAACATCAAAAAATGTTGACATAGAGAACCCTCCAGGCCCATGGCCTGTCTCATCGGTGTTGTATTTTGTCAAAAAAAAGATGAAACTCAAGATGCAAAACACATAGAGTAGTCTCTTTACTACCAAGGGGTTCCCTATCTTGCTGATCAACTTCTCATACCCGACTGACATGTACTTGTAACCTTCATATATAGGGTCTGTAATCTGTGAGACGGGTTGAATTATTGAGCTTCTGAAGTTGGCGGCAAAATTCTTGGTGAGTGAAGAGGCTCGTCTGAAGGAAAATCGACTATGTTGATTCTGTAGGTCATCTGGCAGAACACCTTCTTCAATTTCAAACTGCTCTATAGCCATGGTCGGTTCGTCTCTTAAATCATCCCCTATATCATCATATGACGGCGGATTATTTGGCCTTGACAGTTCAAGTCTTCGATAATGTGACATGCAAAAATAAATGAGCTAGAGGCTCTATGACGTTGAAATAAAGGTATATTTGGAGATGCAACAATAGTAATGGATCTGACCAATTGACGCCGTGATACGTGTAACTGAAGGTGGGGAGGGACTATTCACCAAAGGAGATAAACGGAAGCAGTGTAAAAGAAATAAATGATAATGCAACAGCTAGTATGTGATTTTCTCTAGGCCACTACTATTAAGAAAGGACGAGCTTTCTATTCCCACCTTTATCAGCCGGCCAATATTTGAATTCTTAAACAGCGCGGTTGCCTCCAAGAAATGGGTACCATGCAGGATGTTAAAAATGAGCGAGTAAGGAGGCTGTAGCAGTGGGAGGCTGAGCTAAGTATGCGACCAGGCTAATGGTGGACTATCATAAGACAACTTGGCGTAAAGCAGAGATATTAGCTGTTCATTGGACAGATAAGAAGTATACTAGGGGTTAAGCAAGTGTACCATGGGAACAATGGAAGTTACCTGGCTTTTTATCTCGCGGTACAGAATAAGACACCATGAAGATTGGCTGCAACAGAAAAACGTATTAATGGAAGGCTTCTGGTACAGCTAGTGGATCTTCTTATTTTTCAGAGATTCATCTATCGAGGTTCCGTTAGCCGCTAATCCAGCAGCAACTTTATTGTTCACATACTGTGGATGCGTTCTAGCCACACTTTTCAATCCCGGAAGAGCCTGAATAATAAGCGCGGGGGCTCGTGAGACCGGCTGCGAATGGTTGCAATTTAATTGTGGCAGAATGATAAAACATGATTGCATCATAAACCAGCCAGTTCGCTTATATATATCCCGCCTAGCACGAAAGTGTGATGGTGTTGGCTGCCAAGATCCAATATGACTGCCACTTCCGAATTTACCCAAAATTACCGTTATTACACCGACTCTAAGGGCCACTTGCTCAGTGGTGATGAGTGGGAAAAGGTAAATGCTGCGCACGTTAAATCAGCAAACGACATATTGCCTGAAGGGTGGCCCAAGCAACTAGACGGCCCCCTTGTATGGAAAGGAGAGGATTTACAGAAAACGCCAGAAAAGTTCCTTTACATTCTTAACGATAGCGAGAAGGTGGAAATTGATGGCGCAATTAAAGAATTTGAGAAATCGGGATTGGGCCTTGAAGAAATCAGAAAAAACACCTTCCCGCTTCCGACCCTCAAAAAAAACCTCGAGTCTTTTGCTGAAGATATTTATAACGGGATTGGATTCAAAATCGTGAGAGGGCTTGATGTGGATAAGTACGATAAGAGACAAAGAATTATTGCGTATCTTGGAATCAGCTCCTACGTCGCAGATCTCAGAGATGCACAAGGCATCAACAGAGCTCTTATTCACATCAAGAGTATTGCTCATGTTCCAAAAGATCAAAGGGCACCCATTGTGGTCAGTCAGCAAACAACAGACCCACAGATGTTCCATAACGATATTGGGCTTGATATAGTCTCATTGTTTGTTCTCGATGTCCCCAAGGCTGGAGGTGAGTCACTCATCACTTCAGGCTACACCATCTACAACGAATTGGCCAAACTGAGACCAGAGCTTTTGAAGCTCTTAGCTGACCCAAACGCCTTTGATTGGGCACTGAAGCCAAAAGAAGGGGGAAGCTTGGTTCATTATTTTGACAAGCGATTCATCAGCTATTTTAGTACGAGATCTTTTATCGGGTTTGGTGATCTTCCAAGAGACGAAAATTACCCTCCCTTGAATGACTTCCAGAAGGACGCTCTCGGAGCATACCACTGGATTGGATACAAGAACGCTTTGATTGCACCGATTCAAAGAGGTGATATCGAGTATGTCAATAATCTTTATCTTCAACATTCAAGACATGGGTATCAGGAAGATGAGGAGCATAGAAGACACATTGTCAGGTTATGGCTTAGGAACTCAAAGTATAGCTCCCAGATCAACTACCCCCCTGCTATTGCGACTCGGATTAAAGACTTCTTTCCAGAGAATTACAATCAAGAAATTCCTCTTACAGTGGAAGACGAAGAGGAATTGAAGCAAAAATACAAGGCAACCTCGTTATCTACCTTATATGCCAAGCCTAAGTAAAAGGTTGTTTAATAGATGTTAAATGAAACAAGGGATATATATTAGACTTTTTATGAAACTATACCTACTTTTATCTTCGGTAGATTCCAGTACTCACAGCTACATTCATGCTAATAAAATCTTTGATTCTTTTTTATTCAATCACTTTTATCTTTGGAGGAAACTGAGCCAACCTCCACTTCATGATTAGTCTCTCTCTTTTCAATGACAGGCTCTTGTTCTTCTTCTGATGCCGTGTCCACTTTAGCGTAAATTCGAGGTGGTGCCTCACCATTTGTAGAGTTATAGAGAAGAATACCATGATCAGCAGCTCTATTTCTCTCATCTCTCTTGTAAAAAAAGTATCCAACAAACATCAAAAAGCCCTCTAACAAACCCATCAAACCGGCAGTAATGAAACCCTTTCTGAACTTTGGAGCTTCAACAGTGGGCCAAATTAATTTGGAAATCCACGCATAGGACTGTAATCCTATAATGTAATTTGCAGTCCATTCTATTGACCTCAAGTTAGCATCATGCTTCAAGACATCATTCACAATTGGATAAAATACCGAGCTCTGAGCCCATGACCAGTAACCGAAGTAGTAAGCAAACCATTTAGCTGGCTCCGGAACGTTCCAAACAGCAAGGATAACACAGCCGATGAAATTCAACAATTGACAAACGCCAATTATCAAGAATCTTTTCTGCGAAATATCAGCCGTGAAACAGGTCAATATAACGTAAGCGACACCTAGAGCAGGGGGGATGGCAGTTAAGTTGTTGAGCTTTCCAGTTGAGTACCTGTCCAAAGACTCAAGCCACAAGGCAAACTGACCTTGGGAAGTAGCTGTAGCGTTGAAACCACCAATACCTGCAATAGATAAGATCCAGAAGTGCCACGAAGTCAACATTTTCTTCCACGTTGGCCAGTGAAAGAATTTGTTCAAATCAGAGGCGTCATCAGTTCCATTTTCTCTCATTCTGCGCCTTGCAAGCTTGATGTCGTCATCAGACAACCAAATAGAGTAGCATTTGAATGGACTCCCAGGGATCATGAAAAGGCCAATGAAGGCAACTGCAAATGAGACAATACCATCGATAATGAACATCCATTTCCAACCGGCCAAGCCATTGACCCCGTTAAGATTGTCATAAATGGATGCTTGGAGCAACCCAGAGGTCAAAATTCCCAAGTACTGACCGCAGTAGAAAATACTGGCCCTAGATGAGATCTCCGAAGGCTTGTAGTAGTTCGCCAAGGTGTAATGAATGATAGGGAAATAAGCAGTTTCGAAACCTCCAAGAAAGAATCTAAAAGCTTTTAAGGCAGCCGCATTTGGAGAGGTGAATGTCACCAAGGTGAAAACAGACCAAAGAAACTCAGCAACAAACAACAAATAGGTAGTGGGCACTCTAGGCAAAAGGTACATGATGGGCAAACAAAACAAAACATTACCCACGGTAGTGAGAACTTGGGCGTTGATCAAATCATTACCCACCATTCCAACATCTTCTTTCATACCAGACACATAGGCGTTTGTCAAATTGGCCGAATCAAAAAACTTACACCAATACCCAATCATTGCGTAAATAACGATATGGGCATCAAGCTTAAGAAGAAGCTTCCTTTCCGCCTTGCTCGCCCCTTCGCCAAACCAACTCCATCTGGGCACATTGGTTCTATATTCGTATTCATCAAAGAACTTCCACCAGGGCCGGTTGGCCTCATCTCGGTACTCCAGAACGACCAACTCATCCAGGCCCGCCTTCTTATGCTTAAAAGCAGCTTGAATCTCTTCCTCCGTCTCAAAAACGTGGCGCTCCTGTGGAAACCACCATGGCAAAGTCACCATTTTGAATGCAGATATCCAGACGACATTTTTAGTATGATATTCTGCTTTTTATAATGCTGGGTCTTGTCAATGAAGTGATCCCGAGGAACTTTTCGCAACCGTTCAAATTGTGGCTGCAATATTGTTGCGGGTTAGTATGGATTGGGGCGGGCTTTAGGCGCTACCATATCCACGGATATTGTAGAGCAGAGCATAGGTGCCAGAATCTGACAGATGGGATTTTAAGCTTCGCAGAAAAGCCCTTTGCATCTTGAATAGGTAATTGTTGACTATGGAGATTTGAAATTGGTTTATTTCAGCTGGTGGCCATTAAACTAAATTCCATCTTTGCCCCGAGTCACCGCTCCAGTTCCTGGTAGGACTTCGAAGACACAGAAAATAACATTAGTCTAAAAAATAAATGGGGGACTTTGATAAGTTCCCGATGGACGCTTATTGGATATAGCCCGAGATTCATGCCACTATTATCTATAATGCAGGTGTGATATGTGCCAAGAGCTCACACACTTGACTAGTTCTCAGCCACCTCTATCATAACCATTGAGACTATATTTCGGAGCGAAGTGCCCGGTGGTGCACATGTGCCTACCAATATTATATGCAGGCTTCACTACATACTGACCTAATATCTCATAATGAGTCTGGATCGAGACTACCCACAAGGTAGAGTTTCGCTATACCGATTAAAGTAAGCAAGGTCTTAGAGTTGCAGTGCTTAATTTATCACAAGCCTGAGTCATTTGGACTTACCTAATTCCCACCAAGTTAGGTGAGCCCTGTTCGCCATACCCAGAGCTTTAGATCAAGGACAGACATTCATTCCCATTCGTCATTATACTTCACGAAGTGGACTTTATATCACATAGATTATAGATCTACTCATCCCTGTACATACTATGCATAACTCCGACCATGAGCAGCACTCCTAACATAGTAACCCACGTGCCCAACGCCCCTACGGTGGACCCGCAGAAACCTAAAGCAAACCAAAAACTGAAGAAAGCTGTATCGAAGAATGAGGACCAATACAAAGAGGGTAAACGTACCTTCAAAAGCAATCGAAAAAACCAGGTCTCGATCAATCATTTGCTTGATTTCCAGAGCTATGAGGATCTGCAAGAATTCAAGAACTCCAGGAAGCCCAGAAGGGGGAGCAACCACGGAAGGGCTGGACAGAATTATGCTCCTCCGAAAATACAGTTGAAGGGTATGGCTTATATTAATTGTCACTACAAGTTCATTGTTGACTACAGAGGTGATTACACGCGACAACAAGCGGACCCTAACGTTCCCGTAAATACGGAGAACATTCTTCGCATCATCGTCCCCAAGGGCAATAAATGCCCAATCTGCCTAACAGATGATCCGGTAGCACCACGAATGTTGACTTCCTGCGGCCACATATTATGTTTGTCCTGTATGCTTCTTTTGCTTGAAAGCGAAGTCCCGAAGTATAAAAAGAAGGAGGCCGCAGCGATAATCGAGAAGTACAACGAGTGTCCATTGTGCTCTTCAATTATTCGCCAAAAGGATGTCAAACCAGTACTGATTTCAAATATTGATGAGAGATTTGAAGTTCCCAAAATCAGAGATGAGGTGGTGTTTACTTTGATGACTCGTGCACAAAACAGTTTTCTTGCATTGCCTAGAGGGCTCCAAGAAGCAGGTGGAAGAACGGACTTATTTCCTTGGGTCAATTATGGCAACACATCTGAGTCTATAGATTTTACTCCTTATCTGAGAATACTCAGGGGCGATTTTAACTACATTCTTGATACCTACAATAGAGAACGAGACCAGATTTCCGCCCAGTACGAACAAGAAAAAACCCTCTTTAATGCGGACGAGACGGTTGTCAGATCAGCACTCAAAAATATCGACGACTCTATAGAAGCGTGGAAAGTGAAGTTTGATGAAAAGACTCATGTTGAAGAGCATATCAACACGACTACAACCCCGGAAGACTGCTTTTACTATTTTTACCAGACAGGATTCAATGCCCCGTCTACGTTTGTGCTTTCACCATTGGACATAAAAGTGTTGAAAAGCTCTTATGGGGACGATTACACAAACCTTCCATCATCAGTAATAGCCAAGATTGAGAACATCCGTTACGAGGAGTTCAACGAAGAATTGGCGACCTCAAGGTACAAATATCTCTCGCACGTTCCCTTTGGAACCACAATTGGATTTATTGAATGTGATTGGTCAGGGAATGAGTTTATCAGCCCAGAAACTTGGGAGCTGTTCAGAGAAAATTTGAGCAGCAGAACACGCCTTTCAAAGAAGAAATTCAAAAGGGAAGAGTTGAACCGAAGGAGAGCGCTAGATAAAGAGGAATTGAAAACAAGAGAGTTCTATGATCGTGAGAATAACGGTATTTCATCTGACCAATTTTACGGAGATGAGAGTAGTGGGTATAACTCAATGACACGAAATCTTGGCAGTTTGACGATCACCGATTACCGAGACCTTCCGGCATTATCACAAGAATCAAGCAATAAGAACAAAAGCAGTAGCGAGGGTTATGATAGAGCTTTAAGTTCAGGCAGCGATTCGAGCTCTGCCAGGAATGTGACGGACTTCCAGACGACTATTTGGGGCACGAAGATTCCAAAAAACTCAGTGCCAATAGACGAAGCATTGGCCAGCGAGGACGATTGGGACGCAGAAGAAATGATTCGCAAGGCAAAGGAAGAGATGGACAGAGAGGAGCTTCAAGCAGGGGGCAAGAAAAAGAAGAAAAAGAAGAAGATTGTCATCTCATCCGGATGGTGATAATATACAAGAACGATCGTGGTCTTTATGAACTGTAGAGCGGGCACGAAGCGTAGCTCTATTTCCGCGAGCTCCCGGTTTAGTCGTGGAATTACCGCGCATGGCTTGAATGGCTCAAGATCAACTTCTAAGACTTACTTCTTAGTGTTAAGCAATAGACCAATTCCATCATGTCAGCATTGAAGAAAACCAATTTGAAGTAGGTTCGTTACAGAGAAATAATTTCTTTTGTCAACCACTAACAGATAGCTCGGTGGTGAACTTGAGAACCACTGTGGACGAGAATCTAGCCACATCTTTATCAGCATTAGGCTACACGGAGTCATTCACCCTTACAGATCTCAAATTAGCATTAGGATATGTCACCGTCATAATAGCTGGTTTGTTATTTATAGGCGATAAGAAGTATGACTTTGCCTATATGTATCCATACACGGTGGCGGCGGTAGTTGTATATTTCATCGTCAGTGTCGTCTTGTGGTACTTCACGTCAACGAATGGTTACAAAAACCTCAAATACGTTGGATACGACTCAAAGAAGAACAAGATCTCCATTGCTACCTCCACAAACAAATTTGATCCAATTTACAATGTCAGAATCACGTTGGGGGATGAAGTGATTGAAGCAAAATTTGAGTTCATGAAGCTCTTTGATGGAATGGGATACTACCAGCAAGAGAAATTGACCGAATTGATCAAAAGCGAGTTGGAGAAGGTGCAGAAAAAGAATACATAGGAATGGTACGTCATATACTACATACATCGAGATAGTGTTCTATTGGTCTATTTATTGTGATTCGTTGATCTTATTGTCCATGTCCGAGAACCATCTGCATGCATCCTGTAGAATAATGGGCATACATTTAACTATGGGTAAAAAGTTAGCGTAGAGAGGCTCTGCAAGTACTCCTGAGTGGCCCGTATCTATCCTCTTGATTATCGTTTGCGCCAACTTGCAATGGCTCACAATTGGCGCAAAGAGCCTGTTCGAGGGTGGCACATCTTGAAACATTATGGTATCCAATTGTCCAGGCGTGACCAACAAGAGCTTTATATTGTCATGTTCCCGTAGCTCCTGAGTAAGACCCTCGTGGATCTGAATGACGGAAGCCTTTGTGGCCAGGTAGATTGTGAGGTTCTTCGGGGCTAACGCGCCAAGAATCGATGAGACAGACACAATGAATAGTTGTCTTGTGGGCGCTGAGCTCATGTGATGTTTTAGTATTGCCTGTAGGATCCATACGTTGGCGAAAGTGTTGATGTCAAAAAGACGTCTCACTTGCTCCTCGCTGGTATGAAGTAACGAGCTGCGATGGTCAACACCAGCGTTGTTAATGCAAACACTTATGTACATGTTGCGAGCCTCTAGCTCTGCTGTTATTTGGCGGAGAGCGTTTTTGATAGCATTGTGATTGCCAACGTCACATTTATAGTAGTCCACCTGTCCTTCAGCATACTTAATCTTCGGCTTTATCACGTCCAAGATGATCACCCTGGTGCCTCTCTGGCACAACGCTTTCACCATTTCCTCGCCCAATCCCCTGGACCCACCTGTCACCAATGCAATATCTTCAGGTCCCAATGCGCTCCATTGCCTCGGGATGTTGTAGGCTGTGATGACGTCGGCTGCAACAAAGAGGAATAGGGCGCAACCGAGAGGGGCAAACCAGCGATGAGGTAGGCCCAATAGCGCAGTTAAAGCTAGAACCACTGCCTTCCAGCAATGTTTTTGAAAAGCATACCAGGTAAGCTGCAGAGGCTTCATAGTAAAGAGAAGTAAGGAGACATAAAGGCGATGAGCTTGGAGCTGCGCTTGTCTGTACGCGGCACAGGATCATCAAAACCGTCCAGCTCCGAGCAGACGGCGCGCACACTCTAATTACTACAGGCGCCATTCTCATGAATTCTCTATTTATTAGCTCCTTTTTTCAATTCAACGTCGTAGTCGTAGCCTCTGGCCACCCCTCCACGGCCCTCTTCCAAAAGGGCTCCGTCAGCATCGACCTCCTCTTCGGGGTAGTCACTTCCGAGCCCCTTCCAGCTTCTAGTCTGCAAATGGGCAGCTGACGTAGAAACAGTATCCTTGATGGCCACTGTATTCGTAAATCTTTTCACCAAACTTGTTTCATTTGGTTTGTCGTCGGTGGAACTGATCTGTAAGTGATTGATCCTTCTCAATGGTCTTGCACTGCTAACAAACTGCCCGGTCACAGGATTGAACTCAGGTGCTTCATCCTCACCATCTTCTACCTCTGATACCAATGCACTGGTCTCCTTCTTTATTTGTCTTAATACCTCGTTAAAATCGGTGACCCATTGCCCATTCCAGCTTAACTCGTCACTTATGGACAAAAGCAACTCGTACGGCGTCACGATGGGTTTGAAGAACTCGTTTGTTTGATCCAAAATGATCCCCTGATGGTCACATCCAAGCACACACCAGATATCTATCGTTTCGAAATTGGCAAGCTTGGCCACATTGGGCTTGCCAACAACAAAAAGATAATGCTTCTTTCCTGCCTCTTTGATTTTCTGCCCTATGCTGTCAATGAGTACCTTGGTATTTGCGAGCGATAACGTGTTTACCAAAAGCCCAACTGTACCCGCAGATCTGGCCATGTGGAGGTACCTGTATCTTCTCATTAGATTGGGAGATGCGCCAAGATGTATTTCCTCTGTCTTGGTGTTGTAGACCACTACATCCTGGAACTTCGTGGTTAGCTGTAGTAACCTTGGCGCCTCGGGAACCGAGATGTGGAATAGCTGGTACTCGGCAAGATTCTCAACCTCGTCATCATCTAGGCCGACCAACTTGCGGTTGAATTTGTTAGCCCCAGGGTTCTCGTCTGGTCTGTACCCTATGATCCACGTGCTCAGTTTTCTTTCTGGCTCGATATGGACGTCAGCGTACTTTAGGCTGGGATATTCCACCTTTAGCTGGTTGTAAAGGGCTTTTAAATGGAATGTGTGAGTGGCATCCGCCATAAGCAATATTTTCTGGTCGCTGGTGAACTTCGTCTTGAATTGCTCCACCAATTTGGAAGCGTTAAGATAGGGTCGTCCAAAGACATATGCCACAGGAAGCTTGTCTATGGGGTTCATGCACGCATCTCCGAAATGAACGACAAGGTCACTGGCAACGTGCTCTGCGGCAACCTCGTCCACACAACAGGAAGAATAAGATGTGTCGGCAAGAATCCACAACTTTTGACGATTGTCCAGACTTTCCACCGTTTTCAAGGTCTCATTGCATCGATTTCTAGAGCAGCAGTCTGCTGTTTTGCCACATTCAATGGTGCTATCGGATGCCTCATAGACGATGCTTAATGCTAATTTCTTCTGGAGTATATGTACGACAGCGGCAGAATCCGAAATGAGCTTATCCGGAAACTGCAATGTAATCTTTTTGAACTGTAACTCATCCCCATTTTTGCGAGAGAGAAAAGCAGCTAGCTCCTCAAGGCTGTAGTAAGAGTAAAGTCTCAGATCGAGATCTTTATCTTCAACATTAGGTCCTAGGTACCCTCTGTCCCTCTCTTCGCTTGAAAATTTCGCATACTGGAAAGTTGAGGTATCCTGATGTGTGGAAAGTTCGGGAGCTACTGCTATAGCCTCTTTTACCATGCTGATTAAGGGTATACATATATATCTATAGGCTTCGATGAGCTCCATCAAATAGTAAAATTGTATGTATGCAGGATATCAAACCCATTTCGCAGCCATCACAAGGTCCCAGCCCACTCCGCTGGCATCGGTCTGTAGGCTACCAACTCGCCCTTGACCAAATTTCTAAGACAGTACGACCCTTTGACCACAATCTTGACATTGTTGACATTCTGCTCCGCCACCGTTAAATTGCCGCCCTGGTTCTCAAGTACCACGGCTGTGTGGTTGGGCTGTCCCACCGTCTGAATCAGGCCCTGATCGCGGTTGTTGAATGTGCAACTAGTGAATTGCAAGATATCGCCTCTTCTAATTTGGTCAAGTGGATCTAAAACAACTTCGGTGTCCTTGAGTTTGAGGATGGGATACCCGTGGTGGTAATAAGTGGACACGAATGCGTGGTTCCCACACCCCTTTTTCAAGCTCTGCTGCGCTAGATCCCAACATTCGCCTGTTGCTACCTTCTTCCCCATATTATGCTCACACCACGACGCGATATAGTCCCCAAATTTTTCGCTAGACGCTATCAACTCAGACTCTGAAGGTGGAGGCTGCTGCAACAAAGGAGAAGGAAAAACGTCCTCAACTGTCAATTGCGCGTTGTGGTAATCATCATTGACAAAAGAAATCACATACGTCGCCATGCCAAGGTCGGGCAACCTGACCCTCATGGTTCGTTTTGATGAGGTAACGCCTCCTGACGTGGAATACTGGTACGAGGAAGTATAATTCAAACCCTCGAGCGCTTTGGGAAGCTCTAGGGGGCCATTCGTGTTGGCGAACCAGCCGGTACCAAGTTCTAGGTCAAGCTTAGTGGAGTCCTTAGCCGGCAACGGTGCCGCAGCTCTGCGGTAATTTCTGGCTTGGGGTGGCGGTGGAGGCGTGGGCGAGGTCGCCTTTGTCTCCACTACAGGAATAAGCTCAGGGGTGTGGCTCTTTCTCGGCACAGGAGGTTTGGGCTTTGCCTTGAGAATTGGTTGGTGCTCTGCTATCAGCGTTTTGTTCAAGCGACTCCGAAGCAAGGGAATACCTTCTTGGCTCGGCACTACGGGCAGAGGTTTCCTTGGTGGAAATTCTGGGCCCCGTTCCTCTGATAACAGGGGCCGGGAAGGAGGGTTGGGGGTCTCCTCCTCCTTAGGCCTTGGTGGAAATAGAGGGCCCTCTTCCGTTCGTCTGGGAGGGAACTTGGGCCCAGGCTCGTCCTCCATGCTCTCGCGTTGAGATGGTCTCAATGGAAATTTGGGACCTTGTTCCTCCGGTACTCCAGATTTGAATTCGTGATCATCGCGTTGCAGGGGCACGCTATGAAGAGACAAAGAACTTGACAGATGATTGGATCTTGGTGGCGCACCAAAGCTTATTGGTTTGACTGGCTTTGCTGGCTTTGCTGGCTTTGGGGGCTTTGAAGGCTTTGAAGGCTTTTCGTCCTCCTGCTTACTCCGTCTGGCTGCAATTTCTGCCGCAAAATTTATCGCTGCACCAGTGTCCGGCCCTGGGGCTTTCACTTCAGGCAGAACGGATCTCTCCGCAATCTCCGATGAGGCTGCTTTCAATTTGGCCGGCTTTGGTGGAGGCTGCTTCTTGATTTTTAAGGAGGGGTCTTCAGAAGTAGGAGCGAAAGAAGGCGGTGTGCTTGCAATTTCTGAGTACTCAGGGGGAGAATTTGGAATTGGCTTGCTCAGACTAGCTGGCGTCGCAGATGATACAGGTGGGTGCTGCGTGATTTTATGTCTGGCGTTGTATGTGTCAAGCTCTTGTTGCTCGTGGGCAGAGCGGTGAATCTTTGGGGGCGGTGCAAACTTGCTCATATCAAAGACAGGCGCCAGAGAAGTAGAAGCTGGTACTGCGGACTCCTGACTCCCCGAATAAGCTACTGAAGTTCTCCTTGGTGGAGCAGGTGTTTGTGAAGCAGGAGAGCCGGAATGGGTCGAGCCGTGCGGGCCCAGTGACTTCACATCCACTATACTTCTATGAATTGGCGGGGGAGCAAAAGTTGTTGGATCAGGCAAGGGAGAACGGGGCTTCGCCTGGGACGGATCAACAAATGCACCAGTCAGACCAGCAGGAGGTATAGGTACCGGCCTTGGGGCCTGTGGCAATGCTGGAGGCGCGGGAGATGTTTGCTGTACGGGCACGTACTGAGAAGTGGGGACCGCTATCTGCGAGGAATTTGGGCGAGGCGGTAGTGGGCGAGGCACTGCTGCTACATTTTGTTGTTGAGGCCAGGTTTGTTGCTGAAGTTGCTTCCCAGGTTGGTCTTGCTGGTCTTGAGTTTGAACTGGTTGCATCTGCTGGTATCCACTGTAAGCCGCAGACGCCAAATTACCAGCAGCTGATACTTGCTCTTGGGTGAACTGGACAGGTTCTTTCCCGGGTTCGGCGTTGACTCTCTGGTACCCATTAATTGCCGAAGTGGCTAATCCGGCAGTTGCGTTGGAAATACTGAAAGGGACGGAGTTTGTCGATTGGGGGGCAGGCTGGACCGCTGGAGCCTGTTGCTGAATGGGCTGTTGAGGGGCGGTTTGGAATGTTTGTTGCTGTACTGCCGGCTGTACTGGCTGCTGTGACTCCAATTCGTATTGAGGGGGAGGCACCTGCTGTTGAAACTCCTGCTGCTGGGGCGGTGGTTGTAGTTGAGGGACCTGTTGTTGAGGAAACTGCTGTTGAGGGACCTGCTGCTGAGGAAACTGCTGTTGAGGGGCCTGCTGCTGAGGAAATTGCTGCTGAGGGACCTGCTGCTGAGGAAATTGCTGCTGAGGGACCTGCTGTTGAGAGACCTGTAGCGGCTGAGGGACCTGCTGCTGAGGGAACTGCTGCTGCTGGGGGAACTGCTGCTGAGACAACTGCTGCTGAGACAACTGCTGCTGTTGAGGGACCTGCTGCTGAAAAGTCGGCTGTATTTGCATCGGCTGGTGAACCTGAGACTGTGCCCGTTGGGGTGTAGGGTACGCAGAAGGCTGCCCTATAACAGGCGCAACGGTGGGAACATTTCTCAGGGGAGGAGCTGGGAAGCTGTTCACGTCCTTCACGTTGACGGTGACTTGGCTGTGTGAGTCGCTGCCATCCTCATTTGGCTCGGTGACCGTTTCTCCCTTATGGTTCTTGTAGGTTCGGTATCCTGCCTTGGAAACTGCCTTCGTTCCACGGCCAATTCCTTTGGCGGTGGCAACACCCACTGACTTGAAAGTGCCCTTGTTATTTTCCCAAAATGACATGGGGCTGGTACCGTGGTGGAGAAGTGGTGAAATCGATCGAGCCTTGGGGTCAGGATTGACACAGCCTGCGACTCCGAATTGGTGACGAAGTCGTGGACATTTTCGAGGGCGCTCCATTTGGGTGCGAATCGCCTCTAGGGCTACAACATAGGCGCTAACTATACAATATAAAATGGAATGTTAATGAGTTAGGTTTTTAGCTCAAGCTGGGCTATCGCTACCTTTAGCAGTTTGTTTCGTTTTTTTTGCGTTATTGAGACTCAGTCAATTAACATGACCAATAGGTAGCTCAATAAACTGCCAAAGGTAAGGCCCAAGCTTAAGAAAACAGTGGTAAATCCTCCAGCAGCCTCCTTTTCGTCATCATCGTCGCAATGGTCGCCAACCACCATAAAGCAGGAAGTGCAAAGCTGACCGTTGGAAAGACCAAACAAAAATTGGAGCAAAATGTACCATAAATCCGAGTTGATCAACGCACTTGACTCGTTTTTGGCAGTGTAAGGATGGATGTTGCACGTCAAAAACAAAGGAATAAATATCAATCTTGACAAGGAGTAGGTAATCAAAGCCCTCTCACCCTGCACAACAAACAGAGGCATAATCCCACATGTCACTCTGCCGATTAAGTCTCCCAAATTCCAGGTCAAGTAAATGAAGGGAATATAGATGCTTTTGCTGAAAAAAATGCTCTCCAGCTCAGTGTGAACTGACTCAACGGTGGACGCAAATACTGGGAACACCAATGTGATACAAAAAGTGAGGAATATGGACAGAACAATGTACTTCAATTTGCGCCAAAGAAGCATAAAGGGCACATGTCTGTTCTGCACAACCTCATCATTGCCAAGATCATCTGTGTAGGTGAGGTCCGAGCCCTCCTCTAGAGTTTGTGTTAGCACATGGTATGCGTTTTCTGCTTTGAAATAATTACTCCAATACAAAAGAGTCATGGAAATGAAAGATACCAAACTCGCGGTGATGTAATACACAAAAACCCCGTAGTTTGGTTCGTGACCCTTATTTTCATCGCCATCGTCTCCGTCTTGTGAATGGCCCAGTTTATCAACCACCAAGATCGATACAATCAAAGCAATGGATGGAAGCACCCCGGCTATGGCCTGGCCAACCATAACAGCGTTGGCATAGATCCCACCCATAACGTTAGCAATTGCCATGCTTCCATTTTGGGCAATACTGGTCGCTAGCGCTGATATTAAAACCATGAACATAAGAAGAGCGAAAAATGGCCTGTCTTTTATTTCAAGAAAAGTCTCGGAAATGCAAGACGAGGCCATAATAACGAACACTCCGATGGTGAGAGACAACCCAAGATTGACCCTATGGTTATAGTCAACACCCGTCTGCAGCTGGGATAGGTAATAGTTGAAAAGACTCGATCCAAGAGTAGAGATAGACATCATGGTGGAGGAGTAAACCTTGATCAAGGTTGGAGAGTTGGCAAATCTCTCACCATAGTACGCAGATGCGGTGAGAAAACAATTCCAAGGCCAAAGCAATGAGATTCCAATCATCGTGAAGGTAAGATACCTCAATTGAGAAAGTGTGAAGGACCGTTTGGAGGTGATGGCAAAAAGATCAAAATCAACTTCGTTCACTCCTAAGGGAGATGGCCTCACTCTGGGCTCGGAAGCATGAAATTGCTGATCGTCATTGGAGCCATTCCATCGATCAGGCTCTGAATCAGAACCATGGACGGCCATTTCGTCTAGTTCTATCGTGGTTGGAATCAAAACGGCGACTAATTTGTGCTTTCTGGCTAAGTCGAAAATAGAAGATAATCGCAAGAATGCTATGAAAAAATTCAATAAAATAAAACGTAAAAAAACAAGTCGCTCTATAACTTATTTTAGAAGCGTCGTCTAATTTTAAGTATGTAGTGATATGTGTTCTTTCGACGTTTAGAAGCCGAGATGTTCGTTGGATCTGCGCGTCTCTTATCGCATTCCGGGTCCGGAGGTACTGCATGCACAATTGGGACCCTACGATAAGTGCAACTACATAAGAGCTATTCGTCGATAGATAATAATGCAGTTCATAAAAATTGTAAATATTTGGGCTAGCTTTTCCTCGTGTAATACTTCTAAGCTGTATTTTACTGGAAGATTTGGATCATAAGCCGAGTTGTGGTGTGGGTCGGCCCAAGGTATTCTACTTCATGTGTCGCGTCATGAACTAAGGGACATCATGGTACAGCTGCTCGATTACGTATTCGCGGGCTAATTTCAAACCTTCGTCTCCATCTCTTGCGAAATGACTTTCTGTAATGAGTGTAGGTCTCTTCGGAGCTCTCGTTTCACGTCATGTTGCATCCAGCCCACAAGTTTCATTGTTAAAAAGTTGGGCTCGTTCAACGGCAACCTGAGAGGCGAGCTCTCGCTAAGCCAGTAGTATGGTGAATCTAAGGGATCCTCGTCATTGGAGTCATCAGAGTGGAAGTTCCTCATTACTCTCCCCCACTCTTCATGATCATATCTTTTCTTCGGATTTTCCACCGAGTCTGCAATCAATGGAGCGATCTCTTCGAGGAATTTATCAATCTTGTCAAAGTCTTCATTCAATTTATCGATTTTGGATTTGACTATATTCTTGAATTCTGTGGTGTTTGCGATAGGAATATTTTCATCTCTCAGCGCGTCTTCGTAAGTTAAAGATGATGTTGATCTATTCGTCTCATCCGGAATGCTGACCTTCTGACTTGAATTGTCTTTGGAAACGCTTGACTGTTCTGCTTCCACTGGAGATTCTGTAGACTGATGTATCATTTGTGACTGTTGCGGCTTCTGTATAGCGGAAGTTGGTGTCAGCGCCGTCAGAAGAGAATTTTTGCGAGTCTTCGCAACCGCTTTGGCAATAGCTATCAGCGGCCTTCTCAGACTGGCGGGAGGTGCTGATGGTAGAGCATCAACTTCGAGTTCGCTATCTAATTCATTCTCGACTTCCCTCCTTTCTCCCTCGTCACTGGCTTCTAATTTTGACTCGATCTCATCCAAATTCTCTGTTTGATCGATAGCATTCACCACTTCTTCATGAATATCTGATTCCTCTTCTGATTCATTATCCTCGTCATTACTGGCGAATTGTGGAGACAGTCCAAAATGCTCAGGCGAATTATCTTCTCCAGCGTCCTTAGACTCTACTCCTCTTTCAACAATGTACTTGAAATAGTCTGGAAAGAAGTACTTGGCCAAGTAGTAGCTTGTGCCGTTGGCAAAGGAATAGAGTTGGTCTCCAACATTCGAGATTAAAATGGTCATTAGCGGAATGGCAGAAATACCCCAGCATACAAAAAACACTCTCCCAATTCCTGATGTAGGAGAGAAGTCTCCATAACCAATGGTTAATAAACAAAGGAAGCAGAAATATACCGCGTTGAAATAGCTCCACCCTTCTGTAAAATGGAACACAGTGGCTCCAATAAGCCAAAAGGCCATGAAATTAAGAATCGTTAGTAGTAATGACATTTTCTGCTGCCTTTTTTTGGCATTTCGGCGGATTTTCCTCATTCTGTGAAAGGAAATATCCTGGGTCATGTGTACATCATTTCCTTGGAGGTCATCCAAAATTTTCAGGCGATCCCTCTCGATCTGGTGCCAGAAAATAGTCGGGCCTCCAGTAGCTAGCACTACCTGTCTGATCATAGTGACAATCAATCCCATAATCAAAACTCCAATGAGAGCAAAGCATAACATCAATACTTTGCTTCCTGGATCATGAGGTACAATATCTCCCAAACCGATAGTGAGTAGTGAAACGGTACAAAGATATAATGAGGAGCCATACGTCAAGTCCGGGATCATGTGGGCAAACACAAGGGTTCCGATAATTAACCAAATAGCTAAGCAAATGGTAAAGATCATCAACGATCTTTGTTTCGGCCCGAGGTTAAAAGTGGGTGGATACTTCGAGAGCTTGTAGCCCAAAAAGTTGATCAGCAAGATCGCTGTGCAGACAAGATAGAAGAAAGCTGTAAATACGGCATTCCAGTACCCTTCACTTGGGACAAATATTACGAGATCTCCTTTGAAGATCGCAGGTCCGCTGAAATATTTTGCTTTGGTGATTGAAACGTCGACCACCAAAAAAACGCAGGCAACAAACCAGCAACATATCGAGACGGATTGGGTAATTAAATAGTGAATTCTTCCTGAAAAATTCATCAATAGCGAGATATTTCCAAGTATCCCTAGTATGAAACTCAATATATTGAGTGCCAATAAGTATCCATCATCCTGAACTGTTTTTCCTGTGATTGTATCTATTCTCCAATGCTGAATTAGTCCTACAAAGGAGATCATATTGGCAATAGGACCTGTGCATGCTGTGATGAGTGGAAAGTAAGAAGATATGAAGAACCAGGTGAGAAAATATGGCTCACCAGGTTTGATGGTAAGCGTAGTCAACGTCGCTACCGGTACGTTAATGATGTGATTCAAAACCTTCGGTCTCCGTGAATATTGACTAGAGCCATCAGGCTGTGACTTGGAAGAATTGAACAGTGTCCCAGAAGAGAACGTGGTAAGGCCTGAGGGTTGGGACACTCCTGAGTGATCGTCAATGTTGTCCTCTTCGTGTATTTTGTTAGCAAGCTGATCCTGGTGGAACCGCTGTCGTTGCTCTAAATGACGCTGTCGATGTAGCTCATTGCTGTAATTGCTGAGCAGGGAGGTTGATGTGTTGTTCCTTCGGCCAAATGCCGAAGACTCACCTTGCTCATGAGAGCCGTTTCTATAATGAGATGCATGATCCGTCCGTAACAATGGGAGGAGTTTCTGCATTGATTTGTCGTCATAGCTATTCGATAAATTTGCTAGATTCGACAGACTCTCCCTCAACGACGCTGAGGCGGACTTAAGTCGCTGTAGAATGTTGCCCGATGGAGGCTGATTCGATGTCATGGCAATGGGCTATATCATTGGTGTTTGAGAATAAACAGAAGTGCTTCAGAACTAACACTCTTTTATGCCTTTGAACGGAAATCTTCGCGATGGCTCCGTTTCACTTAGCGTTCTCACCTGTAGAATTCAAGTGAAGGAGAGCTTACGGTTCCATAACATTATAAGCAGAAATGATATATTTTTGCATCTAAATGGTTATATACAGGTTTGGCCACCTTAAATTTGGCTTCGGTGCGCCCAGACGTCGTACTCATAAGGTGGGCAAGATAATAACGTAGTGGTCTGAAGGGTTCCGAACTTAATTGTTCCTTGATGGAGGGTTATATGGCGTATTGTCGTGTGATGAACCCCTTGCAATCCCTTGCTCGCTTCAATGCTGTGACTTCTGTCCCACGCGGCGAGATCCGGAGTCCCCGCGACAGATGCAGCTCCTTACAACTTCACAGGACACTCATTCCTCACATCTAATATCCACTTTCTCAAAATGTTTCTTTCGGACTTTGGGCTCGTCTTTAAGTTGGCTAAGATGGCTTCTCTCTCAGCTTTGTACTCGTCAGAGTAGAGCTTGTCTAAGATGACCTTGATATTCTCCAACCTATTCTCGTAAACTGATAAATCTTTAGACTCTTCTCTGATCTTCAATTCCAAAATAGGCTCGGTGGCAGGCCAGGATTTGATGCCATACTTTTCCTTGATTTTATTGATTTCTTGCAAGAGGAATTCTCTATCGGCAGCAGGGTCATTTTGAAATTTGAGAGCAAGATGGTCCAAGTTTCTCAAGTCATCAATGTGCTTAATTGTGTTGGAAAGCTCGGTTCTTCTATCGAAAAACTTTTGGATTTGTTCTTCCTCTTCCTTCTTGACCTTCTCAATAGCCAAATTCTCATATAATGCAAATTGCTGACCTTTGTTGACCTTGACTTCTGCTATGGCAAAGAATTTTCTCGCGGAAATCTTGGGAATGGATTCTATTCGAACGACGTCCCCTTCTTTGCAAAGCTCACCTTGATCATGCACGAGATAGTCCTTAACTTTGATGATTTCTTTATGAATGGTCTTGTTGTAGGTTTTGGTTTGAACTCTCACCTTCACGGTCTTTGCCATTTTACCTTGCGAGACAACAAGGCCAATGAAATTTTGCTTGGCCATGACAGCTGTGAGAAGAATGGTTATATCCAGTGTGTCAAATATGCCAGTACACCGAACCAAGTGAAATACTCTAGTTGTGACTCCTGTTAGATCCAAGGTCGCTTTAGGTAGTACGCAGTGATTTCGAGGTTCGATATAGGCAGCAGTGAAAAATTTATAACATTTACCCGGACACGTCCCATACATTGGCGCACTAATCGGCTGCAACTCTTCTACTACAGTGCTTGGCTATGCCCCAATGGAAGTTCTATTGATGTTCTATTAATGTGTATCATTTTCTGGATTCTGGAAGGCACTTCTTAAACGTTTCCACCAATTTCTTGTTTTCCTCTTCTGTCCCAACAGTGATTCTCAATGCACCGGTACAGTTGAGTTCTTTCCCTCTGAATCTCACCACCACGTCGTTCTCCACGGCAAGAGTTTGGTATAACTTTTGAGCCACTTCATTGGATGGCTTCCCCTCTTCATCTAATATCTCTAGAAGCAAAAAGTTCGCGTCCAATCCCCCAATGTTTTTCCCAATTCCGTCAAGCTTCTGCAAAGCGTCCAATAA
The DNA here is from genome assembly GCA_030558275.1 of Chernovozyma palmyrensis. Lineage (NCBI taxonomy): Eukaryota > Fungi > Ascomycota > Pichiomycetes > Serinales > Debaryomycetaceae > Chernovozyma > Chernovozyma palmyrensis. The sequence continues at coordinate 249,636 of JAJMSF010000009.1, forward strand.
CTGGCCTCTCTGTTTGATGGAGTTTTGGACATAGTTCTTCATGACATTCAACCCATTGGCTGTAGATGTGGCTCTGGTGGCAACATCGGATGTTAGGGAAGAAATATTATACGGATACTTCATAGCGTTGAGAAAGTGGATCAATTGCTTGTCTCCAAAAGTGATCCCCAATCGAATACCAGCCAACCCAAATGACTTAGATAATGTTTGGAGACAAACCAAATTGGGGTATTGGTTAACCAAAGTGGACACCGAAAAACTGGCGGTACCCTCTTGGGACTCGGAAAAGTCAATGTAAGCCTCGTCAACAATCACATACCCGTTCCAGAATTTTTGTAATTTCTGAGTGAGACTAATAATGTCTGTTAAGTCGAGTAATTTTCCGGTAGGGTTTCCTGGAGAGGTTAAGTAGATCAATTTAATAGTGTGGTCCTCCTTTATCTTGCCCAAAATGGCCTCGATATCAACTTGGAAATCTGGTACTCTCAAAGGGACCTTGACGGTCTCAATATCGTTCACGGTGGCACAGATAGAGTACATTCCGTACGTTGGGGGGCATATCAAGATTTTCTCCACAGATGGTTTACAGCAGCACCTCATAAGCAAGTCAATGCTTTCATCAGAGCCCACGCCTAAACAGAGGTTAGCTGGGGTAAGAGGCTCCGTTTCGGCAGCCTTGCCACGGTTCGGGAACTCATTGCGGAATTTGCAAATTTGCTCTTTTAATTCAAGCTGGTGGGGATCCGGATATCTGTTCAAGCTCAAGATTTCCTCTTCTTCAGTCAAGCCACTCAAGGCGGGGCCTTGAGTATTTTCGTTGGCATCCAAAAGCAAACCAACTTTGAAATCATCTCTGGCGCATCTGTATGGCTCTAAACTCAATATATTAGGCCTTATAGTAGATTTTATATCGAACATGGTGACAATTGCAATCTCCTGTGAAAATTGGGTGCCCGTCTGAGGTTCCGTGGATAAATCGCGATAAAGAATAGCGATGACTCTTTCTACTGCACAGAGCCCGAGTCAGATCAGTTCTGTACAATACTCGAGCAGCATATCATGCATTGCTACAGCTAAGTAAGGTAAGTTAAATGTGACTCTTTGCTGTCACCCTATATCGAGTAAACTTTAAGTCATATAAGCCATTTGAGAGATCTTAATAATGGCCTACCAGTACCAAATACTCATAAGCTTCTCTGCTTTCTCGTTAATCGTGCGCTTATGCATCCAATTTGGGGACATCACTAATGGTAACGACTTAAGTGAACTCGACAGGAACGGCGACTTAATTGTCGACCGAAACAGTACGTGAATACTGCTATCTAGCCTTTTTCCTCTTCGTAAACATGACTTGTACTTCTTCTTAACGATGCCCATAATACTGGGGCGATTCTTCACCAAATCGAGACTTCGTAGGACTGGGAGCTCGTCTTGATCTTCAATTGTGCTTATAGTTGCAAAATCTCGCAACGTTGGTCTATGAGTCCCGGGTGAAAAAATGGAATTTTCCAAGTTGGCGCTCTCAGTCAAAAAGGGCTCCTGCTCAGACTGTGCTCTATCGTCAGTGAAACAATCAGAAGCAGAGAAGAACCTCTCGTTATTGAAGGAACATTTCAACGCTGTCAGAATTGTGCAGCAGTTGTTAAGAAGCACTAATTTGCTCTCGAGCTCTATTCTTTTGGACCTGGAAAGAGAGATGTTGTCAGCATCCGGTTCTGCCGTTTTCAAAATGAGGCTGCCGATATTCCTCTCTCGTCTGGTAAACCTGATGTCGTAGGCCTTATTGGAAAGAAACGGATCGGCTCGAGTGTTGTAGCTGCTAGGCTTATGTACTGGCTCAAAAAGAGAGCTCTGCTCTTGAAAGCATGTCTTGGGCTGGCTCGGTAGCTCAGAAGGCGATAGATCCTTGTTTATCAACTGGATCATCCTATCCACGCCGAATGTTGTCGTTTCTTTGAAGCAATGTGTAGCAGCAAGATTTGCCTTTTATAGAGGCATTGCGAGTTTTGCAAGTATGAGTTACAGAGATGTGAAAACACAAACAGCAAGTATAGATAATGCTTTGGTATCTGCCTTTGAGAACAAGTCACAAAGTCAAGTACTTGAAGCCTAACCTGCAACATTGCAATGTCTTTGTATCATCACGTGTATGCAACCGCACTGAGTCTCGGTAGCGAAATTCTCAAAACTCTCAATGAAGACGACGTGTCGATCAGATCCAAGCGACTCCGTCTTTTATTAAAATGAGCATGAACGTGCCCTTGGGATACGACCCCAAAACCAAGACGTTGGTGCTACCACCGGATGCTGAAAAGTTTATTCCTCAGGTAAAGCTCGAGGTTGATCAGCTCAATACTCTTACCGCAGAACTCATAGCAAATGGCAGCGAGGTGCCCGCCGTGCCCTCCATAGACAATTTCAATAAAGATTTGAGTAAAATGATCAAAAAGTTATATGATGGCGGTGTTCAAGCATTTAAGCAGGGCAGATTTGAAGAATCAGCAAAGCAGTTTTCTATTGGTATCGAAATGATTTCAAGAAGACACAAGTTCGAGTCGTTTCAGGGCACATTGCAGGAACTTAGTTTGTTCTTGATGAGCCGTGCTGATGCATACTTAAAGACCAAAAATTACTTGGGCTCATTCAACGACTCAGACATGCTCATTGGAATGATGTTGGTAACCCCAGAGAACTTCTTAAGACGAGGTGTGGCCAATTTCTTTCTTGGAAATTACGAAGCTGCAAGGGCTGACTATCAGAGGGGGTTAACATTTGATGAAAACAATAAGCGTCTTGAACAGGAGTTGGAGATATGTTTAGACAAAATCCTTGAAGAAAATGGGGACTATCTTTGAGGTAGGTTTTCCACTACTAGTAAATAACTAGCCACTGGATGAAATAATACGGTTTACTTTATTGTGATGTAGACGATGAGTCAAACTTTCCCATATCATGCTTTGTATTGATTTCCCTTCAAATCTTGCTCCAACATAGCTATGCTTAAATTTTGTTGCGAGAGTCGTCACCGTGGGGCCTTTGCTGTCTTTCTCTGCTGAATTATTATCAGAAAGCTTTAAATTATGCGAATCACACAGACAAATCAACCCACGGCAACAACTTTTTACATGGTTTGTTGTCAAAATAGCTTGAATGACAACAACTTTCGAGCGAGATTCATCGATTATATATCTTCTGTCGGAGGATGAGAAGGAAGATGAATTCTCAACACCTTTAGCAAGCCCAGTGACCCTTGCAACCCGGATTGATTCACATCAAAATGCAAAGCCTGATCTGCTTGCCTTTTCAGATAACAGACTACAAGGCTTGAATTTCAACAAAAGAGCTTTCCAGAACACTGATATGGCTCGATATAAGAACCTTCCAGTTGCAGAACTCTCCCGAGAAGTCCGACCAAGAACCAGCGGTTTTCCTGATGATAGCATGATTATAGATGTAGATAGCGAGGACGACACACAACAGAGCACCACCCCAAATCCAATTCAGAATCCAGAAGTACTAGAAACAAACCCACAGAACCTGAAGCTAATGGTTCCTGCCACGCCAGATTTGGATGCAGCATCAGATGACGAGGATCATTCGGCCCTCCATCCAAAGTTGCCTTCCAAAGAAATTGATGGTAATAATGTGTCCACAACTACAGATGCTGACAAAACAAGCAATAATAATCAACACGGTACCTTTTCTGGTCATTCACTCTTCAGAGGTGTACCTGAATTTCCTAATGAAAGTCCCACCACGCTATCTCTGACAGACGACAGAGTACATGCAAGGAAGATTCCAGTTGCGGCAAAGGAAGTTGCCCATCTGAAACTTGAAGATATTTCTGATACTCGAGCCGCCAGCAATGGGGCTTTCACGGACCACAACGGTGAATATCCGTCTGTTTCTTTACAGGCAGGTTCCTCTGGCAGAGAGGAGCCCAGGATATCAGAAGATCCAATCACTATCATAGACGTTGATGACAACGAGGCAGCACAAGATACAGATGACGATATAGTTGAGATAAATGCTTCTGAGGCAAAAAAGCTATCAGTTTTTAAGAAGGGCTCTTTTGGGAGGCCAGAGCACGAGCACCCTGGTTTCAACAGACCCGCCCCTGTTATCCATTGGGCTCCCGACAATGTGATTGCACAAGATCTCTTTGGTCGACAAAATGCGCAACTAGAGATCTTGAAGAATCAGCATGCGCAAATAGTTCAGAATTATCTCACAGTGGAGAAAGATGTGCAAGAGTATCTGAAACGGCAACTGGAAGCTCAGAGGGCCTTGGTGATCCTCATGGAAGAAAGACGGCGCTTGCTCTCAGAGGTACCAGAAGAAAAGGAGCGAATTACGGCGATTGATGAAAAGATGCGAGAAGAATCACTGAAGGCACATCAGCTGGAACGCTATGTTCTGACTCTTAATGGAGCTCTCGTTTCCATGTCTAACCGCATGCAAGGTATGGCCGTGAGCATCCATCAACTTGAGGTATCTGCTCAGACTGGGGTACCCATTCAGGCTAATACTCCAATTGAACCAAATGTGGATATTGACGCAGCAGATGGAGAGATACTTAGACAGAATTTGATGGGGTTCTCTTCGAACATTTATTCGGCTAGTCAGGCTGATGAACAGCACTTGCAGAGTCTTTTGAATAACATCCAGCCGGATGAAGAGGAAACAGATGAAGAAGGATTACTGGTGACTCCTCCTGAGATGAATGTAACCCTTCTAAAGCACCAGCGCATGGGTCTTTCTTGGTTACTAAGAATGGAAGAATCAAAATCCAAGGGAGGCATATTGGCTGACGATATGGGTTTGGGTAAGACGGTACAGACGATAGCTCTCTTTTTGGCCAATCGCTCAAAAGACGAAAGCTGTAAAACAAATCTTGTTATTGCTCCAGTATCGTTACTTCGACAGTGGGCAGCAGAGATTGCTTCAAAGATCAAGCCGGAATATGCAATGTCCATTGCAATATACCATGGAGCTGATAAGAAGAGACTAGCAACGTTTCGAGATTTGCGGAAATATGATGTCGTGTTGACTTCGTACGGAACTCTTTCTTCTGAGTGGAAAAAACATTTTAAGGAAGCCTTGAAAGAAGTAAAAGAAACTGAACAGGTGGTTCCCGACCTCGAAAGCGGCGGCAGAAGTTATGTATCTCCTTTCTTCGGCAAGAACTCTACGTTTTATAGAATCGTTCTTGATGAAGCACAAGCAATCAAGAATAAACTTGCCATAGCTTCCAAATCTGTCCATTCTTTGCTTTCAACCTACAGATTTTGCCTTTCGGGTACTCCCATGCAGAATGGGATTGATGAGTTGTATCCCTTATTAAGATTTCTCAGAATCAGGCCATATACTAAAGAGACGAGGTTCAGATACGATTTACTGATTCCCTTGAAGAAAAACGACGTGCAACCAGAACTGCGAGCACGAGCTCTTCAAAAACTTCGTGCTTTATTGAAAGCAGTGCTTTTAAGACGAACAAAAAAGACTTTAATCGACGGTAAGCCCATCCTTAATTTGCCAGATAAACATGTTTATGAGGTTGATACACATATGGGTGTGGAAGAAATGAAGTACTACAAGAATCTAGAAGCTGGTATTAAAAAGAAGGCGGCTAGAATATTACGTACTTCCGAAGTCGGTGCATACTCAAATATATTGACGTTATTGTTAAGATTGAGACAGGCATGCTGCCATAGTTATTTGGTTGAGATGGGTAGAATGAAGAAAAAAAGCCTGTCAGACCTGGATGGAATACGAGACGATTATGGTGACTACAAGTTCAAGGCGATATCTAACTGGAGAAAAATGTATGAGATGGTCACTCAGTACGATCCGGAAACGGTTGAACAGATCCAAATTGAAGCAGGGGACAGCCAGGAAGATCAACTGGTGTTCACCTGTCCCATATGTTATGATGTCCTTGCATATGAATCAGTTATCTTGTTCCCTAAGTGTGGGCATATGATTTGTGAAAACTGCATTGAGAATTTCTTTGAAAGGTATGAGGAAGGTGACCACAGTGAGGGCGAACGGACTGCAAAATGCATGACATGTCACAAGACAATTGTTCATGAAGGTCACCTAATTCAATACTCAATGTTCCATAAAGTATATGTGGAAAAAATGGATGAAGATGAGATCGCACATTATTTCAGAGCACGAAATCACTCCACTTCAGGAGGTAAAATGACCAATGATCAGATGATTAGGGAACTCATTAAAGAAGAAGGAGGATTATTCACTCCATCGGCGAAGATGGAACAGTGTATGAAACTCATTCAGCAGATTTTACAGCGCAATGAGGGTGAAAAGATCATCATCTTTTCCCAATTTGTTTCATTTTTCGATTTGTTGAAACTTGTATTAAACCATTCCTCCATTTCTTTTTTAAGGTATGATGGAAGTATGTCGATTGAAGAGAAGAACGCCACAATCAAGAGGTTCTACCAAGAGGATGTGAAAGTGTTACTTCTTTCATTGAGAGCAGGAAATGTAGGATTGACATTAACTTGTGCCTCTCAAGTTATCATTATGGATCCGTTTTGGAATCCTTTTGTGGAAGAACAAGCTCAGGATAGAGCTCACAGAATAGGGCAACAGCGTGAGGTTCATGTTCATCGACTCTTAATCAAAGACACTGTCGAAAATAGAATTATGGAGCTCCAGTCCAAAAAGAAGGAATTGGTAAGTGCTGCGCTAGATGATGAGGGGATGAAATCGGTGAGTAAATTGGGTAAGAAAGAATTGGGATTCTTGTTTGGATTAAATAGTCTACAATAATTAGGGTATGGGAGATATAAGGATTATATATCAATTTATTTAATGTCATGCAGTGCTCCTTATGATCGAAACTTCTTCGCCTTACTCAAATTCCTCTTCCAGTCCTCTTCTGAGATCACTTTCTCTTTAAAACACAAATCCCAGAGTATTATACTCTCGAAGTCGACGTTATATATTGCCAAAGACTTGCATAGGTAAATCATTTGTAAAAGGATTCCGTCTTGATTAGCCAGGACATCGATGTCATCTTCGAGATCCTGTTTGACAGCTGATAATTCCTTATAATGGGTTTTCACCGCTGTTGTCAAAATTTTCACAAGGTTTCGAATAAACTGATTTATAAGAAGAGCATCCTCTTCATTGTTAAAATTTTGGGAGGTCGATGTAAAATTGAAGATTGCGTGATAGATAGACAATGTGCTAAAGATATGCTCACGGTACGTCTCAATGAATCTCTTCAAATATGTCAATCTGTTGAACTTTATGAGGGGCTCAAGGCTTTGTAATTCATTATAGATGAACTTATACCTTGCATTGAGATACACTAGTTTGAGAAATTTCTCCTTCTGTGACTTTTTTGTGAAGCCGGAGTTTTTATCTGCCGTTTGGCTATAATTATCGGATATGAAGACATGGACGGCTTTCGTCGTGCTCGTTTGGAGTAAATTGAGTTTGTTCAAGATCTGAAAGATCTTCAAGATGTTATTCTGTTTAAGGTTGGTGTTGAGTAACTTGATGAGTCCTTTGACCATAAGCTTGAGCTCGATCTCCACCTGGTCATTTATCTGGTTGAATAAGGTTACATTTGGAAATCTTATTCGTAGAGATTGAACCAATGTGGAAATTTCAAGGGATTCCTGGTAGTTTCCTTGAAGAATGCAAAGTTTACATAAGGATGGGAGTTCTAGAATGTCAAGGACTGAGTCGATGTTCGATAATATGGTGTTGTTGATATCAATTGCATGATAGAACTTTTCTGTTGTGGTGAGATTAAACTTCGAACTGCTTTCTTGAGATAAAGCTCGAGTGATCGACTCTACCTCTGTGGCAAGCAATTTCATTGACTTGGTTTTAATATCTTGCAAATCATTGGATACGTCAATAATGATGTCTTCATTTTTCTGGGTGAGCGAAGCTAGTTCAATATTGATGCTTCGCTCCAAATTGTCAAGTTCTGCTATCTCCTCGACGATTGTTCTCGTGGGCTTGTTTGAATCTCTAGTGCTGGAAGTGCTGGTGTACGCATCTATTGAAAATAGTTCATCGTTCGTGAGGAGATTATCAAGGTAATCCTCCGAAAATTTCTCTAGCGATGGGTCTATGTTCTCGCCCAAATCCTCTCGTAGTAGGTCAAGTAAAAGCTTAGACATGGGTGATAAGTAGATGCTTAGGGTCCGATCTCTAAATGTAACTCTGCCTTAATCTTTGGCCCGCGAGTGCACATAGTAAGTGTTGAAGGCTCGAGTAGGCCGATTTTATTGCTTGCACGACCTTATAATTCTTATCCCTGGTGATTGATATCCAACGTTCATTAACCTAAAAGTTGCAAATTGGTGTCATATCTTCCTTTCAGTACTGGATTTTACTGAACTTGATATTATGGAGGGTCTTTTCTTTAACATTGACTACGGATACGTTGAAGGTGTCGTTAGGGGTTACAAGACTGGCCTTCTTAACAACAGCCAATATGTTAATTTAACTCAATGTGACAACTTGGAAGACTTAAAGTTACAATTGTCGTCCACGGACTATGGCAATTTTCTTGCCTCATATTCCGGTCCTTTGTCAACCTCTGTAATTCAGGATAACTTATCCAAGAAGTTGTTTCAGCAATTCCAATACTTGAAGATGCATGGGTCGGGCAAGTTGTCGAAGTATCTTGACTTCATCAGCTATGGATACATGATCGATAACGTTTCTTTGATGATCACTGGTACCTTGCATGACCGTGATTGCTCGGAAATTTTACCAAAATGCCATCCGTTGGGCTGGTTTGATACTTTACCCACTTTGTCGATTGCAACTGATATCGAGAGTCTTTACAATACTGTGTTGATCGATACTCCATTGGCTCCCTTCTTCAAAAACTGTTTAACTGCCGATGACCTTGATGACTTAAACATTGAAATTATCAGAAACAAGCTATACAAGAACTACTTGGAAGCCTTCGTCGACTTCATTGACGAGGAATTCGACTCGCCCGATAAGGAAATCATGAAAAATTTGCTAAGCTTTGAGGCTGATAAGAGAGTTATCAACATCTCATTGAACTCTTTGAACAACCCAGATTTGACTGCTGAGAGCAAATTGAGTTTATTCCCTTCCTTTGGCAAATTGTACCCTGCTTATCATACTGCCTTGTCTCAAATAGAAGAAGTTGATCAGTTAAAGACACTCCTTGAATCCGTTGGAGAGTATAGAGACTTGTTTTCTGATGTTCAGGACGCTAACACTGGTCTGTCAAGAAACTTGGAAGATTGGTTCTATCTTCTTGAGATGCAATACTGCAGAAATGCTTTTACTCAGCAGTTCACCTTATCGACGATTTGGGCCTGGCTCAGATCGAAGGAACAGGAAATAAGAAACGTCACATGGATTGCTGAATGTATTGCTCAGAACCAGAAGAACAGGATCGATAATTATATATCAGTGTTTTGAACCTATCATCAGACTTTTTGGATTGTGGAGCCCGATAGCCAGCATGTTCAATTACATTTACTTCTCATCTTGACTATTATCAAGGCTATAGTTATATAGATATCACTACAGTTAGTACACTTCTATGTAAAAGATTGGCGTAATGTATATGATACGCTACCGCATCACATGATCTCACGAGCCTAAAGCATTTTGCAACAAAACTCCAACCGATTCCTCTGCCTCCCAGATCAGCCAGCCCATGTTTGGAGATCATTTGTCTTCTTCAAGGTCCAATTTTACATTCACAGCATCCACGAATCAAGTTTCACATCTTGCTGATGTTTTCTATGCCCTCGCCTCCATCAACAGTCAAGGGTTGATGGTAATAACGCCAAAGGGAATCACATTATTCGCAGAATTGAATCATGTCTTGAATGCCCTGATAATGATAGATGCCTCTCTATTTAGCACCTTCAACTTTTACGCCGAGGATACAAATAATAATACCCAGGATTCCCAGGCATTAAATGAGGAATTACGTCTAGGCATAGATATCAAGATCATAAGCGATGCTTTTGGCTCCGTCCCGACCTTTTCCAACAAACCGACGAATGATGTTCAAAGCGCTTCCGACTCCGCTAAAGCGACATCCACGAGCTCTAGTACGATGAAAAATAGTAATGGGAATATGAAATGCTTTATAACTTATAATGGGGACGGGTACCCCCTTGTAATCGAATTTGAAGATTCCATAATAAGCGAAAAGATTGAGTTCCTAACGTTCTACAGCGACCTAATATATCCAAATAATGAGGAAATCTTAGATGATGACGAATTGAATGGTCCGCTTCTCAACCATAACGAGGTGGAATTCGAGTTGATACTAAGAAGTGATGTATTGGCAACTTTGATCAGAGACCTCCAGCAGATCAACACTACCGATTTGTATTTATATGTGTCCAATGAAATTCAGTCTCTAGGCCAGAAAGTTAAATCAGCCGGATCCAGAGGAGCGAGGTACGTCGACAATCAACTAAATTTCATATCGAAAGGGCCTATAGGTCTACTGAAGCTCATTTTCCCTAATGAAAAATCAATCCTTGAAAAGATGTCTGTTTTCGGTAGAAGCCCAGAAAATGCCACAGAAATGATCCCGGTTAATTCTTCTGTGATTTCATGCTACAACTTCGCAAATTTCAGTAAGATTTTCAAATCGGTAAAGTTATCCTACAAGTGCAAAATCAGCAAGGACTTGTCGGGGACACTTTCCATACAGTTACTTTGCAAGAACCCAAAATTGTTGATATATTCAGGTACATTAATCACTTTTAATATGTTGGCAAAGTTGCCCGATGATGTGTTGACGTCTTTCAATGTCAATAATGCATTCGATGACGAGTCTTACGAATACATAAAAGAATACAGTAATGGAACCAAGACTGGTTTGACGAGACGCAGAAAAGACTTTGAAAGCATATCGGATTACCAGCTGCTAGATATCCAAGTTGATAGGACGGTAACTGATGATCGAGAGCAAGGGAATGCGGGTGACGATCAGGTTCCTGGGCTAATTGAGGTGCCTCTATTCCTCTAGTGTTATTCAGTAGTTGGAAGAAACTTATAAATAGCTTACCTTGAAAGCCATCTGGATGGTTTCAAGCAACTTATCTTTCACGTTGATTTTGCGGTTTCTCAAAAACCGAGTACCCGAGAATAACAAAATAATAATGACCAATATTACCGGAGCGTTACCAACAAAGTATTTCTGGGCAAGATGTAGTTGGTACAAGAGTCTTTGTTTTAGTTGTTCCACAGTCCTCTGATGTCCTGCTGGAGAAGAAGTCGAAGGAGAGGTCGAAGAAGATGAGGGCGTTATTGGCTTCGAGGAGTTTTTTATCTCATTCAAGGTTCTATACTTCAAGTTGTCATTAAGCATCTTTTCCTGTAGTGTCTGTTTCTCTAATCTCTTCAATTCGCCTTTTTTCTTCTCAGACTCTTTCTTTCTCTTGCTTTCCAATTCTGATCTCTTGACAATCTCTTCTTTGATAGAATTCAATCTGCTCTTGGATTCCTCGATAGAATCAGCATATAATGGATTATTGTTGATTATGTTGTTGGCTTCGGCAAAATTGTCGTATATAGTTAACACGTCAAAGACATAGAGGTCAATAAACTTCTTCACGTATATGTCATCAGCGTGCCGTGTGAAGTCATATCCGAAGAGTACGGACTCAAATTTTCGATCCACCTCCTCCTTTTTCAAGTTTAACTCGTTCCGATTGATGAATAAATTCAAGAATAAGCAGTATATGATTTCCGAAGGTATATTGGACTCAGTGACATATATTTCCTTCAACTTATTCAAAATTTGGTCATTAGCTAACTGCTCTACTATGGCCGCCTTTTCGTTGCCTTCGAGAATTATATTGAAGTCCTTCTTATTTGAGTCCAAAATAAGTCCAATCTCCACCAAATACAAATTAAGAATCTTGATAAATACGCTCTCTGGAATTATACCGTGTACAAACTGGTGATAGCTATTTTCATGGATGCTCTGGATAAGAGAAAATGACTTGTAAAAGTTCTTGTTCATAAAGTATTTGAGTGCTAACTTGTAGCTGTCTTGGATGGATTTCTTCGAAGAATTCGAGAAAGTTCTCGAATTCGCAAGAGAGTCAACTGACAGGTCCATTAGATGATGTAGTCTCGTATGTGTGGTTAGATATGATAAAAAGAAATAGATTGGGTAGGCAGCATGAAGATTAGCTCGGATGTATTTCGAATTTGTGGGGAAGATTGTGCGCACGGAAAATGTTCAAAACACCTACGAGCGGTCTCTGCTGTAATCGGTTCATTGTACAAAAACTCACTTACTTGTTATCTGTAGTCTGTAGATATATGCCTATAAATCTTCCTCGTATACGACTTCCGGGGACCCGTCACCGGTCTTCTTGAATGAATATACTTTATACCATCTTCTGACATAGAACCATATTCCACCGCTCAATAATACCCCAGTACCTATCACTGGGAAGCACCAATAAGGTATTGGCAGCTTGGAAGCTTGCAGTCCAGATGGCGGAGGCACAAATGGCAATAATGCCAAAAAAATATTGGCAAAGAGAAATGTGAAAATGAATATGTAAGGAGTTGAGAATACCTTGTTGACAATCAGGGTTGGTTGAGAAATCAAAGACTCGAAATCTGTGTATGAGGCATTATCATCTGGCGGGTAGTAAGGTTCTGGAGAATTCCCATCATTGGAATATGGATATGTTCCGATATTAACATTGCTGTTATAATGTTCATTGGCGGGGCTTCCGGAGTTTATGCCCCATTTTTCCTTCTCAGAATTGTATTTCAAGTAGATAAGACCACAAGTTAGCAAAATATTAATCCACGTTCCTGGGTAAATGTATAAATTGACCACGAACTCATATATTGACGATGATGGAGGAACCACAAGAATTAAAACTGTGATGAACCAGTGCAATAATAGAGAATGGTTAATGTCCACAAAATACTTTGAAAATGGCAAATAGTTACTCTTGGCCAATTCTTGGTTGACATGGCCATGAGCAAATGAAACAACTAGGACGTTTCCGAGATTTGATAATGCAATGAATATCGGTAAAATTCTCGAACTCAGTGATTTGCCGAAAATTTTAGTGAAGAAAATCCCTGCTACTAATACTCCACTGGACATCATTTCTTCTTTGGGTATAACTATAAGGTAAGAAAGAACCACAAAAAAATAAAGGGCAATTGTTATCATCACTGACAAGGGTGCAATTATAGTCAAGACCTTGTAAGGGTTGGAGACTTCTTGAAGAACGTAATTGGCATTTTCCCACCCTTTGAATGAATAAATAATCTCAAGTAATGCTATGGAAATGGAATAAAAGGACTGCGACGATTCCTTCTCGATGAACTGAATTGAGTCGTCATTAGAAACTTTAACAAAGCCTGTGAAAACAAGAAATCCAAGAAATATGACCAAAACTAAAATTAGTATTTTAAAAATACCAAGGAAATTGAATAACTGAGTACCTTGGTTGGGGAATTTAATATGAAGATAAATGCAGCCAGTAATGCAGAGCACCCCTACCAATTTCACATTCCAATCTGTATCAGATGTCGAATTGTAGCCAAATGCATACAACACATACTTTCCAAATGCAAACGAATTTCCCGAGCTGAAACCCAAGATCACCATTTGAAATGAATATATACAACCAATGAGACCCGTTGGGTTGGGGAAAGACCTCAATAGATAATTCTTCTCTCCTCCATTCTTGAAAGGGAGATTCAATGAAAACTCTAAATATATCATAAGCCCGCTCATAACTATTATACCTCCTATGAACCACAACAACAAGTAAATAGGAACATTTCCATTGCAATATTGGAAGATAATTGAGGGAGTCAGAAATATTCCCGTCCCGATCATCTTGTTGATGATAAGAGACATGCACAGTAACGAGGATAGCTTGTGGTATTTTCTGCTCAGACGAGAGATGTATGAGATAGTTCTACTCTCGGTAGAAATTGACGGAATGAGAGGTGGCATTTCGGGGATCTCTCCAGCATATGAACTAGCAGCTTAGTATTAGTCTTTATCATTGCATTTTGAAGCGTATACTGTGGTTGATATTATTGCACGTGACCTTGTATGCGGCTTCTGCAACACTTTTGAACTTTTATTGTACAATTCTACTTTCCAAATAGATCTACTTAAAACACTGAAGCTTGTCTCTATCTGTATTATTGTGATATTTCTTTCGATTTTGGATGTTTTGAGGATAAATAGTTCACGTCGTGGTGATTTGAGAGCCTCTTGCTGTCGTACCATTCCGCTCTACTTATTCAAATCAAAAACTTCAGGATTCAACCCATGTGCATGTAATGAGATGATCATAATGCTGATAGAGCAGTCCCTTAAAGCGGCAGATTCCTTGTGGTTTTTAATGGCCATTCGCTTGAAATCATCGTTGTCCGAAAAATCTTGATGAGGTTCATTTTCGTCTCTGAAGAGCTTGAGTTTGTGTTTATAGTATTGAGACTCTTGATCAATGTAATTGTTTTCGGAGCTTGCCAAAATATCAATCTTTTGCTTTCGGTCAACATCTATGCCGTACTCCCCTTGTAACATTATATCCAAATTTTCAGTTAAAGTGTACTCTGGAATTCTGATGATGCTGGCATTGTCGTACTCATCAAAAAACAATTGTTGAAAGTCAGGATTATGCTGCTTATACTTACGTGAGGTGGAGCAGTGTGACCACTGGTGGTTCATTGACGGGAAGTTGATATTCAAAGATATCTGATCAGGAAGCAAACTCAAACGCTTCTGCTTTGCTTTTTTATTCAAGAGGGTGCTTATTAGCTCAGAGATTTTCGAACTCATAAAATGTAGATTCTCAGCTTCGGGGGTGTTCTTTGTCTTGCCTAAAAACGGCTTTTGCGTATTCACTTGGTTTTCCTCTCGGAAGTAAGTATGCTCATTTTCCTCTGCAGACACAGTTATCACTGGAAAGTTTTTGATCATTGATAACCTAGCCATCTCCTCCAAGTTTGAAATAGGCTCCTTCAAGAATCTGTGCTGGACGGGAAGTTTTGGGGTTAAGTGTAAACCTTCATCAGGCCCCAAAATAACCAAGTCAGGTACAAAATCGGGATAGTATTTAGGTAGGATTATGTCGAATCCAATCAATAGGCTATGCGCTGGCAGATGGTTTACGTACCACGCGTCAATATTGTGAGGGTCTTGGCCAAACGCGTTGGTTTGTACAACTTTGTCATAGGTGTGGTCCCATAATTTCTTAACATTTCTGACGCTTTTGATCACCTTGTTATCTTCTTTGACCCTTAATAGATGTCCGAATTCCCCACCATCAACTATGGCGTCTTTTCTCATTGTTTTGTCCCCACAGCTGGCCAGGTTATCATTATAAAGAGGCGCGATGAGAATCACCTTGTGTCCCTCTTCCTGTAGCTGATACTGGAGGTACCTCACGCTCTTAGAAACCCACGAGTTCGATGATGATAGAAGGATGTCAAGAGCATATGAGAAAGATGCCGTTAAGCATAGGAGGAATGCTATATGGACATTCATGGCTGTGGTTTGCTTGTGTTTCACGTTGGTAGTGTTGCAAAATACGACCCTCTGGTTGTCCAGCTGCTTGACCAGCAATGCTCCTCACAAATGGTACGATTGAGAAATTCTGTGCAGAAGAAGAAAATTGAAGTAAATGCGTTGCTAATCGAAAACGATGGTCCATGGATCTGTGTGTTGCATTTGTGGTATGGAGCACCATGTGGGCACAATTTCAATTACCTATAACGCATCGTAAATAATGTACATTTACGTAAGCCTTAGCTGCTAGTGCTGCGGTGCGTGCACATTTTGGTAGAATAAGATTCCAATAGCTGCCGAAAATAGACGCGATACCAATGATTCAGGTTATGGTCTCAACAGCTCTAGCAGTTGGATCGATCAGCTGATTGTTGTTTTAATACCTGAGGGTATAAGCTGTATACATGCGCTGTCGGAAACAGTTATGCTTCGGAGCGTCAAATGATGTTTCCATCCCTTTTCACCCATTTGTATCTAAGCTCTCACATAAAGAAAGCGAGGGTCTAAGAGGCTGTAACTACATCAATGTGATATTGGCCGCAGTACAGTTATTTTTTCGTGTTTACCGCCAATAACGTATATTGCAACATTGTAACAAACCGCATTGTGATTAATAGAGGTATTTTGAAATGGAATTCGGCTATAGTGGCAAGTTAGTATTGCCAGGGCTTAACGTTGGTGAGTCTATGCCTTCCTACCACTTACTTCCTTGCGCATTTACGCTTAACTTTCGAGCAACTACCTTTTAGTCTATGAGCACCGCATATAATGTAAAAAATTTGGCTACTTCATCGAGGACCATCACCTCGAGACATAGTAGTGCCTCAATGTGATCATGCCCTTCGGATGTCTAAAAAAAGCTAGATCTTGTTTTTCAATGGTCAAAAAATAAACTTTCAAACAGTAGGCGAACGGCTCTTCAAGTTTTTCAGGGATGAACCCTTCATGAAATACGTATGTTCTTCTGCAGGGGCTTTTAATAGTTTGCTTAAAACAATCTTTGGTATTACCTTCTACAATTCGCCATATGTAAGGCAAAATGTGCAACAGCTCTTGCGTGTCACTTTTTCTTGATTTTCATGATTTTGAGTTTTCTTTCTTCAATTCGACACTTTCGTTTGTGTGGGCGTTCTTAAGTTAGCTCAAAAAATTTTGAAGATGTCAGTATCATGTGTAAATGTCGATGTTGTATTCTAAATTCGGGCGTGTGGTCTAGTGGTATGATTCTTGCTTCGGGTAGTTATCCGCTTAGAATATTTTTCGAGCATGTGAGAGGTTCTGGGTTCAATTCCCAGCACGCCCCGCTTTTTTTTTTTTATCTACACCAAAAGTTTGTTTTACTATGCTAATTTTTTGCATATAACTATGTAATGTCTATATACTGATCACTGGTCGATTGCAAAAATGTCTTGAATTATTTGCTTATCATCTTCAGTCAAATTTGCTGATATCAATTGATACTTCTGCGCTTCACTCGATTGAACATTGACCAAGAACTCTTTAAATAATTTGAATATGTTTAAGGCATCTAAAGGCGTACTAGCCAATGGGTCTTCGATCACTTCTTCGTCTTCCTCGTCATAAAATCCCGAGTTCTTCATGAAAGCTTTTTCCTGCTCTTTCAAGAAAGAGTCATATTCATCGTTGGCCAAACTTGTGTCTACTTTAGATATGCCTTCTGCTCTGTCTTCGTCTTCTTCATCGAAGTCATTATTCTGTCTATAGTTGTTGAACATCTCTTCTTGTTCAGTGATTCTTTTCATTTCCTCTTCATCCAATTCATTGAAATTCTTCCTTTGATTCTCCAAGTTCTTGATGGAACCAGGAAGGGTTTTCAATAGAATCATCAAATTTTTGATTAACTTCGAAATTGATGTCTGATCAAGTGTCGATAAAAACTCATTGTTATTGAGAATAGTCACAATTCCCAAAATGGACAATTTTATATCAAAGACTCTCTTCAATTGAGGAATAATCTTGAACCATCTGTCAAAGAATAATTCTGTCGTGTTCGATTCTCTCAATAAACCAATAGAATCGTTCAAATCATACACAAACGAAGCAATTATAATGTTGTTAATGCCGACATCATAAGTGTTGTTCTTGACATGAACTTTGTCTTTTATCAAAGTTCTGAAGATCTTCAAAACATCTTGCAATAATTCAGGGATATATTTCGCTGAATGGACTTGCAACGATAATATAAAGGTTGCCCCCAATTCACAAGCATACAATATATCGTTCAACCCAATTTGATCTTCATTTCCATTGATAATGAATTTAAAAATCAAGAAAAAGGATTGTGACAATTTTCCGTTCGAAATCAATTCCTTCTGCCCATAAATCAAATAGTTTTGTAATGATGGCATAAATTCTTCAATGTATAGTAAAGATATCCCATCGTCGAATGAGGTACAAAGTAACTGGAAATTCCTCCACATCGCAGGACTTATCGACCTCAACAAGAATGTTGAGTTTTCGATGAGTTCACCAACCACTGGGAAAAAGTCATCTAATTTATTAACCAAGATGAATTCTATGATAGGGCTGAACACTTGCTCTAATTTCAATAAAATTTCCTGACTTGTTTCAAATGATAATAGGACAGTAATCATCGTATTCAACAAGCCAATTGCTGCCATAATTTTCTCACTCAGCTCATCGAAGTCCGCATCATCATCATCACTTCCATTATCATGTTTCATGTTTTCATTGATTTCAATCAATAATCTTTTGCACTGCTCAACCAATTTTGTCATTAAATCGACGCCAAAGGGCTGCAATTGCTCAGAAAAGTTCTCAACACACTCTTGCATGACCCCCGAAATAGAATCATTGTCAATCTGTTCTGATAATTCCAATAATTTGGCCATTATGGGTAATATATTCAACGAAATTGATTCCTTGAACTTTTCCTGATGCAAGAATGCTTGAATAGTCAACCCGCATTCTAGATTTAACGGTAAGGACCTCTCTTCTAAGTCAAAATTCTCACTGACCGCCTGGATGATGATTGAAATAGTGGAATCTTGAAATTTCAAGTCCGAAAAATTCAGTAGGACTTCCAAAGTACGGGCCCTAACAAATTCAAATTTTGAGCCCAAGTTCGGTAAAATTATACTACTTATGAACTGTTCCATTTGGGAAATGTACTTAGAGTTGGGGTCGACCAAGTAAGTGGAAACGCATCCAATAATCCTGAGAATTCCTTCCTTTCTCTTCGCAATATCCAACAATTTTTGTTGGTCATCTGCATTTGTTTGCTCCTGATCTAGAGCAACCATATGATTATAAGCAAATGCAAGAATGGGATCCAATGTGACTGTTTTTCTCTTGTCAACGAATGTAACTAGTAAACCTAATGCAGCGATATCAGGAGCATTGATCTCATCGTAAATATCAAAATTAGAATTGATATACTCTTGAGGATCAGATTCATAGATTTCAAGGGTGTCGTCGCTTGGACAAAGCAACGGGAAGATCAAATGAGATACAAGGTTTTCATAGTATGGCTTGAGAAGAAGCCAGGTAGACTTTTGGGTGACACTGTGACTCAAAAATTGTAACAAATAGTAAATACTTGCCAAGGATAACCATTTCAGTCCCGAGCACCACTGCTCAACTATCCGTAAGAAATTTTCCAATAACGGCTTAACAATCTCTTCAAGGTAGATTTTGCGGAAATTGAGATAGTCGTATTTTTTGGAAATACTTTTGGACAGATACCTCGTGAATAATCGATATAGATTTGCATACGACCATTTGTAACATTTTGCAATTTGTAGCAAAGATTTATCTTGCTCCGACAAGGCATGATTGGAGTTATTATTGAGAACATAATCTGGAGTGGTTAAGTTAATGATAGAAGCATGGAATTGTCCCCAAGAATGAACAGAGTCACTCACCTGTAAAGGAGAAGGCAAATCAAAATAAGTGACAAACTTAAACGTCTTCAAGATCAATTTCAAGATCTCAGCTTTGAATTCAGTAATTGTACTAGGATTTGATAAAATGGCGTTTCCAATCGTTAACAAATGAGGGAATACTTGAACAATGATCGGATCTAGTTCAGCGCTTCTTTCTTCGTTGCCAATCCATCTGAACTTCCTGCAAATCTCAGAAAAGCAGAGTAACCCAGTATATAGATGTTGATAGCTTTCGTCTGAGGAATCGTTAGGAATCTGTTGAAGTAAATTTCCAGTATCGTTTAGAAGCAGGTGCCAGTGCTGGGGAAACTCGAAGGATATGAGAACTCGGAGAACAGGAATCAATTGCTGTTTGATATCATAATGGCTATTCACTATCACTGGTAATATTCTGTCCTTAATTATAGGCTTTTCGTCATTATCGATATATTTTGAGTTGGAACCCACCCTGTCGTTGGAGTTCACCCAAAATTTAACGACCCTGTTTTTAAAGTAAACGGCTGCAGCCTTACGGACGTTAGAATCGACTCCAGCCTCTTCACTTGATCCAATTACATCCAAGCATCCTCCTAAAAATCCCGGGGTCTCAGAAATCACCCGGAGCTTCAATTCTGCTTGGAGTCTTATAGACTGGTCTGTCTGTAATGTTCCCGCAAAGCACTCCAACAATACCCTGGGATCCATGGCGAAATGACGTGTTACTTGTACTTGATTGGAGGCAGTCTCTGGCTTAGAAGTAAATTTCGTGTATAATTTTTTGTAACACAAAGATATGAAGATGTCTGCGACATGCCTTCAAATTGCCTACTTACAAACTGCTTCAGTACTTTATGTGTTTCTTCTATTAATGCACAAACACACGTTAATGCAAGTAGCGTGTTCTTTTGAAATGCTGATACGGCTACACGTATTGACGAATTTTCTGCCCTTGCCCCTTACCATTGGAGACCATCTTCAATTTGCAGCTTCTTCTTCCTCAAGATCACTCTCTTGGTCTTCGTCTATGTCAGATCCTTCGACCCCCTCTCCATGTGGCTTCGGGCTCATCTCCATTGTGCCATCGTAATCATCATTCTCTCCGTTCGCATAGATAATACTGTCCTCAGTGGATTCTTTTGCATCAGCCTCTTTTTCTTCTTCGTCGTCTTTCTCATCTTCTTCACTCTCGTCGTTATTATCCACCATTCTTTTTCTAACCTCCATCTGCAATTTGAGCAACTTGAGTCTTCCCTTGAGCGCCAACAACTTGGGCATAGATTTCATTCCCTTTGTTAGTTCACTATTGAGGTTGGTCAAGCTCTCAGCCTGGTCAGGCCGGCCACCAATGTGGGCACCATGGGTGAGTAGAATCCACTTCAACCACAAGGACATGGCCGAATTTCTGTTAGGAGCTTGTGCCACTTGCTTACTGATGACTTTGAAAAGCTGATCAATTGCCTCGGTAGATTCCTCTGAGCCTGAAAGTAATTTGATGGCATTTTTGATATTACTTTCGTCGTTATTTTCAGTGCAAAGTTCTGCAATCTTCTGGTCTTCATCTTCGGCTAAAAATGCCGATAATTTGGTGTAAAGCTCTTCTGCAGAAATATTGTTGATTCTTGGCAACCTAATGAGAAGAATACTGTAGTCCTCCTCGTCGCCTTCCTCCTGCTGTTCCTCAAAAATTTCTAAGTTCACAATGATCTCTCCCACAGACCGAGTAGTCCAGTCGATTGACGCAAATCTTGGTTCATTTTGGTCATACCATATTCCCACAATCCCACTTTCATTACCACTAACATCGTGAAGAAGAATTTTCCTGTGATGGTCATGGAAGTTGGTTCTTATGAGACAGCTTCGGTCCTGGGTCATGTGGGAGGTGGACAAATCCAACTGAAATACTTCAATTCCTTCGGCAGTAGCGGCGAAGAGCCACTCCTCGTTTCCGAGGGAAACAAATTGGATGTTTTGTATAGATGAAGTGGAACATTTCAAACCACCCACAGGGTCTGAGGACTCGTTAGAGTAGAGTCTAATGACAGGGTCATTTTCTCGTACCGCAGCAAAAACTTCGGGGTGTTTGTTTGACTGTTGAAGAAGGCTGATTCTAGGAAATTTGTCTAAGGAATAGACTCTGAGAAGGGACTTCTTAGGTTTCGACGTGTCTACCAAGTACAAAGACTTAGGCCCACCTAGTAAAAGGTACTGAGAGTTTTTAGAAACTCCACTAGCTCCTTCCTTAATTTTTAAAGAATGCACAATATTGTAGGAGAAGTCTCCTTTATCAAACCGAAATACCTTGGGAGGTTTGGCAGAAGATACAAGACTTTGTTCGGTGACGCTAGTTGTGTTACTTGGTATGAACCACACGCTGTTATTTCTCCATGAAGGGGTTATGCTGACAATGTCTGGATTTCCGGGAATTGTAGATGTGATCTCTGAGAGACCTGGAGTGAAAATTAAGATGTCTCCGTTGGATAGAGATACAGCTAAGCGGTTGCTTTCCTCCTCTTTTGCTGTGCCATTCTGCTTAGGTCTATCGGTGCCGTTTCGTTTCCTTTTTTCTGCACCACTACCGTTGGAAGATGCTTCATTCAGGTACACCCAACAGATCGCTTGAATTGCTTGGTCTGCCCCGAGAACAAATCGGCTCACTTGAGTGTCTACTACTAGTGAATGGGAATCCACCTCATCGCGACATAACGGGAATATTTGCACCTCATTTCTACCATTTTTAGAAATGGTACTAGCAAAATAAGCTCCAGTACGGTCAAACGCCAGCTTAATATCGTTCATAATATAAGTTAACGACCCGGCTATAAAGAAGCTAGCTTCAGAGGTTGATGAGTTAAAATTTCGGTGATGCTTTGAGATGGGTTTTTTCTCACCAGTGCAGGAAAGTAGCGCGAGCTTCATGATATTTGGTACAACTCCTACGCGGCATAAACTAGGCATTATAGTCCTATAAAATGCTACTTTTCGTTCATCTCTATCATCTGCTGTACTTGAAGTTTGCACAAGTCTTTTAAATCTTCCACATCGGCCTTGAGTTCTTGCACTTGCTCCGACTTTTCTCCAATTATCTCTAGCATCGTTTGTTCTTTCTCTTTGTTGCTTCTGATCTGGTCCTCTAGATCATTGATTAACAGTTGCATCTTAGCGATATCTTCCTCTAGTTTTCCTTTCTGAAGTATCTGCAGTTGGGCTTCCTCTCTCTCATTCGCAAGCTGGTTATTCTCGCTTCTGAGTGTGTTAAGTTCTATCTCCAATCTCCTGATATTGGAGCTCATCTTATGGATAAGCTGAAGATTATTATGGGTGTTAGGGACGGTATTTGTATTATTCAGCGGTCCTGTACTGAAGTATCCAAGTGCACTGCCGCTGCCTTCGTTTGGATTAACCGGTTCTATGTCACCGACAGCTCTCTGGTTATAAGAAATGGCATCCTCTCCCGCCTCGAACCCATCTGCATTTTCGGTCGAAAAAGATGTCAGTGAAATATTAGGCCCAAAAAAGAGAGATGAGGCGTCTCTTGAAACTGCTGGTGTCGTGCAAGATTCTCCAAATTTTACCTCAGAAAGAGTTCCTTGTTCACTGAAACTTGTATTCGTGTGTGTAATTCTGGACTCAATAGGGCCAATGTTCAAACCCGAGTCTCCAAATCTTCTCATGGACAAACTGCCACTCTGGAGATCTGTTTGAGCTTTCTCTTGGGCTTCCTCAAGATTTTCAGTCAATTTTTTGATTTTTAAATTCAAATTAGCTCGGTCCTTGTTATAAATTTCTTTGAAAGTATCAAACCTTTCTTGCAATTCTCCGTAGTTGTTTTCTTTGAGTTTGTTCTGAAAAATAAGTTCTTCGTTGGCTTTCGTGAGTTCATTGAGTGACTTCTTTAGTTGAGCAATCTGTTGTTGCTTACTACTAATTTGTGTAAGTGCCTTCTTGAGGTCTTGCTGTAATTTGGCTTTTGCTTGCTTCTCTAATTCCACCGTTGTTTTTAACGCTTCCACTTTCTTCATCAAGTTCAGCTCAATGACTTTCCAGTTTTCTTGTGACGATAAGTACTGCTGTTGAAGGTTGTAATGGTTTTCAGACAATGAGACAAACTCGCTGTAATCGATCTGTTTCGCAGCAGAGCCGGTATCCTGTTTATCAACTCTTCCGTTTCCGTCTGCAAATGTATGGATGGAGCTCTCATTTTCTGCCCTGAGCTGTTCGACTTTTGCTTCCAAGCGAGAAATCTCTCTAGCGCTCTCGTCATTTAAATTTGATATATCTTTCTTTAGGCTTAATATAAGAGCGTTCTTAGTCTCTAAATCAAGCTGATGCTTTTTTTTGGCAATTTCAAACTGAATCTGAAGCTCATTGAGGTCTTTCTGCGCTCGATTCTGGTCGTCAATAACCTTCTCATATAACCGATTTTGGTCCTTGAATTTGCTCTCGAGTGCCTGATATTCCTCAATCCGAGCACTGTACTCTTCACATTTCGTCCGGTAGTGGTGAATGGATTCGATAACATTTTCTAGAGAATGAAAGTTATTACTCTTTATCGCATTTTCAATATCATTCACTTTACTCTGTGACACCTCGTATTTCTCTTTCAAGACTTCTATTCTTGACTCTAAGTCGCCGTTAGTTGCTTTGAGCTTTTTTATAAATTCGTTGAGCTTGAGCTCCTTCTTGGAAAGTGCCTCGCCTTCTAGGAGTAATTGCTGAATGGTCTTCTCCTTCTCTGCAAGTTTATCTATAAGATTCTTGGAGACGTCGCCCTTAACATCACTTTTGCCACTTGATCCCCTATTTTCTAGTTCCTTCTTTAATTTGGAGTTTTCAGATCGAAGTGAGTGAAGTTCTTTGTTTAAAGACTCCACTTCCAGTTCTTGCGGCCTCTTGTCTTCCGTTTTCCTATCCTTTTGGGCGGTCTGCTCTGAAATCGATTCGGAATCATTGAGTGATATATCCGGGGTCCCTTCCTTACTTTGGTCTGAGGGGTTTTCTGTGGAAATGGGCGTTGAATTCTTCTTCTTGCCCTTGGCTGCTAAGGCAAGCCTCTCCTGTAAAGTGAGTCGTTTCTTGTTTTTGGGACCATTTTTGGACGACAGTACTGGCAGAGTTGGTGTCGCTACTGGCAGGAGCTCCAGTATTTGCGTATCCACAGCGGATGTTAAGATCTCCGTAACTTCATTTGGTTCAGTTGGTGACATCTGAGAACCCCTAGGGCTGATCGGTGAGGATGCTGTACTTCCGCTAGCTAGTGGAGAAATTTTCTCTTGGTCAGAGACGTCTTGCTCGAAGTCATTGAAACTTTCGGTCTGTGGATCGCTATGTTGGGCATTTAACTGTGAGTTTACTTCAAGCTTTGACGCTTCCTTATCTGCGGTATCGGTGTCGTGATATGGAACATCATCATTATCAGGTGAAAAATCATCGACAAGAACAGATGCAGTAGTCTGCAAGCCAGCCAGTTTGTAGGGTCCCTTATTCTTCTTTTTAGCCATACTCCTGTTGCCATGAAACTCCCTCCAGGGCGCTGCGATTAAACTATTTCCACTAACGACCGCGGGTGTACGGGTTATTCTTTATGTCAAAGTCAGCATGGTTTAGAACAACACCCATATATACTCAGAGATGTTAGTAAGAGTGGTTATACTAATGTAGCAAAAGCCCTAAAAATTTAGCAATAATCAGAAAGAATTGTTCTTTATTAGGCCATTGTTTAAGCATAATTCGTGAACTATGTACGAATATCGGCGTACTTACTCGCGGGTTATACAATGTTAACGGTACTTTTAACACATTACGACCAAAATTTGAATTGAAGTATTCTCTACAGAACTTCTTCACCTCGTTATATATATTCTTTTTTGGATATTCCTCCTTATTAGTACATTTATTTGCTAGAACATAGCATGTGGACATCCAGTTCCGTGATACTGAAGGGCAGTCTATGCCCGATTCCATGGACGGAAAACCACCGGTCGAGTTGTTTTTATGTGAATCATTTTGTTTATCCATGCAATTTCTATTATACATAAAATACACTTGCTAATTAGTCTTCGGAGAGCTGGCTGGCAGAGATGCCTTGGTGTTGACTTCCTCCGCAGCCTCAATGTTCGTGACGGGCTGTGTCTGTCTAGGAATGGGAACAGACATCTGATGAGTTGGTGGTCGCAGCAGCGGCGCCCGCAAATGCTGAGGAATAAGTACAAGTGACAGCTGGTTACGCAGCTGGTCCTGGTGAGCGACAAGCATTGGCTGAGGCATGAACGGCTGTTGCTGATCTTGATGATGATGATGCTGATGCTGCTGTTGCTGGTGCAGAATCTGATGCTGAGGATTTTGCAGAATATTCAGCAGGTCAATACGAATCCAAGAACCCGATTGTTGCCTCTGCAGTTGATTGATTAAAGGATGTGACTGAATGCCCTCTCCGAGCACCAATGAAGGCGCCTGAAGGTGCATAATGCCTAGCTGAGACGCAGAGCTTCCACCATACCCATACCAAACCCGCTGTGGGCCTGCACCAGTGATAATGTTTGGATGTATCTCTTTTTGAGACTGGAAATCGGCTTTAGATTTGCGCTGGCCGTGTCTTTTAGACACTATATGCGTGTTAAGATGATTCAAGGAACCATAACTTTTGGTGCACCCCGGGAATGAGCACATGTATTTCCTTACAATTTGGTTATAACGCCTTCGAAACCTTCGACCTTTTCGGCTATCGCTATAATCAACAGGGAATTCCTGGGGGTACCCTTGAGGCTGAAAGTTATAGGGGAGATTGCCAGGACCATAGTGCGGGATAGAAAGTTGTTCGGGGTAAAATTCTGCGGAGGGTTCTGGTGTGGGCTGATCTGTTATATTGACTCCCGATAATGAGGAATTAATGTTGGATATTGTTCTCTGATGACCTGAGGTGCGGATTGGACTATTCTGTTGGGCAAAATTTGAATTCGATTGAAATGGAGCAGATTCATGCAGTGGAGTATCTATATGGGATGTTTCGTGAGGCGGATCAGCTTCAGTGCCCGATTTATTTGTGGAGGATTCGGGTTCAAATGAGGAAGCACTTGAGTCTTCTCGGTTTGTTTCTGAGGAATCTTCATTAAGGATCAGTTGAATTGAAACGTTTTTAAATGGCTTAGAGTACGCTTCATCGGAGGGCATCTTGTAATAAAGGCATGGAGGAAAGTTGTTCACGGTTTGGTCAAGAGAGACAGGGATTGGACGATCAATTCTGATCGTTAAATGTTGGGAAAGGATGAATTTTGATTTAAGAATGAGTTCTGAGGTCCAATTAATGACGATGAATTGTTCTTGAAGCCTTTATCGTCAAAAGAGAGTGAAGTCGATGGAAAATGAAAAAGGTTTGGAAGTTAGTTATGGTCAGGACAAGGGGCCCAATATGCGAAGGGAAGTAAGAATTTTGAACTAAATCCAATTTGATACCAATGCCAACTGATCTGAAGATATAATATCCTTTTGTTTATAAATTAACCAAAGGAACCAAAGTGCCAGGAGCAAAATTCAATTCGATATGAACAAGCTGGTGATTTTTCAAGGCACTTGATATTAAAGTAAACAGAGATCACCATAAACCAAACGCAAATGAAGAAAAAAGTTTGAGCACAGAATCTTTTGCTGCAAACACCAGCCGCCAATTCCGTTGAAAAAAAAAACTAGGTTTTAAGTATAAACGAATGATAATAAGTAAAACAGAAATTTGATTGAAAGATAATAAGGTCATGACCGCAGGAACACATACCACGCAGAAGCAAGAACGTTGAGAACTGCATGTACTTTTGAGCTTTATGCATACAATTATGCAACAGAGTAATAAGGTGGAGGGCAGTGGCTACTAATTACTTTTCTGAATTCTTATATTCAGTAAATGCCTATTGTTAACTATGATAATTTTTTTTTTCGTTTTGTTGATAATTCAAATATTCAGTTTGCTATTTCTTTGGGGCCCTTAAATTTGACCAGTGACATCTCATATACTCAAAAATCAAGCCAAATTAAATCAACTTAAAGTTATAAAAAATTTGAAGTAAATGCACTTCGAATTTACGAGTCGGAAAATAACACAAGATACAGCAAAATAACCATAAAGCACTAATAAAAAATACCAATCATTCTGCAAGTTTGAACGGAATATTAGGGAATAGATGAGAGTGGCTGGAGAAACATTTCTATTGTACCAAATTATTTTTGTCTCAACTTGTAATGTTAGATTATGATTTTGTAAGATTATTTAACCCTCGGTCTAGTTCACAGTATCGGAAAAGCTCATGGATGCTGCATTGAATAAGGCAGCGGGGAGCGAGATTCAAAGCAAAAAGCCGCCTTCAATGTAGCTGCGGTTGTACCTTGGCGTCACCATTTATTCCGCTAACAATAATAGCAAAAGATCGGATGTTATCGTCATCTTATGGCATCAGCTCAGAAATTATTTGCTACATTGTATTAGCGCTTAGTATTGAATTGTGCAAAAGGTAACTTCGAAAAGTCACTACTGCCATATGCAACTGGTTCAATGTGACTCCACATGAAATAGGCCAAATGAGAAACAAAGGATATAATAGGAGAACTAGAATTGCATAGTATTCGTGGGAGGAAAAGCTATGAGAATTGATAATGACACAAAAATACCGAGCTTGTTTTAGATAAGCCAAAATCGTCCCATATATCTAGTGAACAAGCAAGCTTTCGAAATAACAGTAACCTTCCTTTCCTTTTACCGTTTCAATTGGCCGCAAATTGGTGCGTCATCAGACATACATCGCTTTCCGTTTACGAGATGTACATCTATGCTGAGACTGGGAGTTAATCTTCATTCTACTAACGAAGAAACTTCGGAGAATTATCAAAACCTGCGGATATTCGTAATAAGTCAGTAATTAATTCAGGCTTCCGAGAAGGCCAGCTAAGGTCCCGCCTCCTAATTGCATTCTAATGCTTAATTTTCTCTTAATTTTCGTATTTCAAAAATATTCAAGGGTGTAGTGATGTGTTGGCGGATTTTCGGTAGCTTTGTTATTCAATGCAACAAAATCCTACGAAACGATCTTGAAAACATGGTCAGTATGCCAGAAAAAGTAAACCTGCTAACCATTTAGAGGAAATCCATGCAAAACTAAATGATTTCCTCAAACTTGTTGCATTTATGCATGCAATCAGCTATCTATTGAGAAGAAGCGAATCTCGTTAAGGGCTGCTAGATACATTTGCATGAATTTAGGAGTTTTTTTGGGTCGTAAAAAATAAGAGAAAAAAAAATAGTAGCTTCTTATAAAATTCATAAGAAAATAAGCTTTTAACATACAGCTACATTGGATATACGACAGTTTATTGGTATTCATTTTCAGCTACTACAACCTTAGTGGCCAGTTTTAATTATTTTCTTGTAGATTATTTCCCGTTTGTACGTTTTTCAAAATCAAATTACAAACGAAAGATGGAAAGAGTTACGTACAATTATACAATATGCTTTAACTAAGCCTACGCTAAGAAAACATTGGAAGTATCACATACAAACGTTCATAATGCTAAATTAATTATCTCTCACCTTTATTAAATCTAAGTTCTAGCCTCCAACTTTTTCAAACACAAACCCCAAGTAAAATGATACAGCTTCTTTCTCCGAGCCCTCCGCACCATATTTCCCATCTGACCTCTTCATTCCCTCTATCAAGTTTTTGTTCAATCGACCAAAATATTTGGGGATTTCCTGGTTAAAAAGGTCAACAAAATTCTTTTTATACCTAAGAATAAGACCAAAATCTTCACACATCAGCCGAAACACCTCGAAAGGCACCACATATTCGGGAACATCATCAATAGCATCTTTTAAACTGAAGTCGTAGATGTTGCCAAATGGAGGACGGAAGATTCCATCTTCTGGTGGCTTTTCATGAAATGTGACAGAATAAAGGTCATTCCCAAAAGCTTTTTCGTCAGAATTGGGCAAAAACTGTTTTTTCACTATCTTGTCCTTGATGAAGTCCGACAGAGGAATGGTTCCGATGAATGTTCCGCCTGGTCGTAACGACTTTGAAACATTGGTGAGAAGTTTCGTGACCTTTTGCTCAGTCTCGAAGGCGTAATGAAGAGCGAATTGAACAGAAACACAGTCCACAGGGAACAAATTGTTGATGATACCCGGAAAATTTGGCTCCAAAATATCTGGAATGTCTGTCGAAAAACAATCTCCCGTGGCGAAACAAGCTTCGAAGTTATACTTCCGACTGTCCCTGTTCTTTTTGGCCTCAATATTTTGAGGTATGAACCTCGCTTTATTTTGACTATATCTTTTGAAGGCCTCTTTGATCGACGCATCTGATATGTCTATGCCAATAAGTTGATCAGCTCCTACAAATTCACATTTGTTCAAATCCCCTCCCTTTCCACAGCACAAATCAAGAATCACCGTGGGTCTTCCAGGTTCTGGATTCTTCTTCACATAATTGCCCAAAAGAATATACTTGATGGTATTATTGAAATTGCGAAGCTTATAGATGGGGGACTTGGTCCGAGACCCCAGGCTCCTTGAATGATAGGTCTTTTGGTTGTAATGGGTCCGAACAATGCTGTTGATATCCTTTTCGTGCTTATTTTCAATATGGCTTCGGAAACTCTTGTACTGTTGAGTCTCAGCACTGCCTGCAGCCGCTGCAGCGGAAGCTGTTGCAGATACGGGAAGCTTGCTGTAGGCAGCCACCGAAACATCATCGCCGTCTTCAAGATTGGAGTAGCCGCTATAACTTCTCTTGTATGGTGCTCTCTCATCATCGTAGCCTGAATCATGGGATCTTTTAACTCTTGGCTCTTCAGTTCTCCTTACCCTCAGATCTCCCCTTTCGCTTTGATCTCTGGAAATGTACTTGGCATATCTATCAGCCGAATTTGAGGAGTCAGACAGTTGTGCAGCCACAGCTTCCACCTGTGCACTTTGAGCGACCAGATTTGTATCTCTATTGCCAGACGTAATCGACCCATTTATCGAACCATTTCCTGTTCCAGTGCTATTGAATGCAGTTTCACCTCTGGTCCCGTACTTATCATATTTATCCACCGGTTTTTTCTTAAGCCAAGCCGGGATCGGCTTCGTTGTGTCGCCATATTGTGACGAAATACCTGAAATAGAAGGACTTGACGTCTCTGCTCTACGAGAAAATGCATCCGATACGTCATGTACATTCTTCTCTTCTGAAATTATCTCCAGGTTCTCACTGAGCGACTGTTCACTTTTATTGGGTCTAGGCTCTTCCATGGTCATTTTGTTGCGCTCATATGACATTTCAAACAAGTTAGAAGAAGTGTGGGAGTGTTAGCTTAAGTAGTTGTGAATATAGACTCGAGCCAGAAATAATCAACGCCATGAATTTCATGTTGCTCGTGTCTATATGCAGTGGAATTAGCCCCAAATGAAGCTTGTGGCCGTGGAATGTTTGGAATAAAAGTCGACTTCAGCACGTTTTTACTAGAGTATTGAGGTTACAAATGATAGAGGTGATAAAGGCACTCACCTAGAGTAGGTGATATTTTTGGTCTTGAGCGATACCTTTCGAGCATAGGATGTTGTGCGTATGTAGCCTTTCACAATCAAGGTGTATTTTTTCCTCCACCTATAATGTGGGGATTGAAAGTGAAATAGCTTAGACAAAATAAATCAAATATATGCCCATATCACTCCCCTGTGGCGCTCTACTTCGGTTACAGGAGTCCATTCTTGCTTCACACTGGTCTTTCACGAGGGCGCACGCATATTGTCGTATTGGCAATGGTGATAATGAGTTCCACAGATTGTTTTCCTCTATAATATTTGGGCTATTTAAAGCTAAATCTTTGATAAATAATAACACATCTATAAATTGGGTTGTTCACCGGTATCAAATGCACTCAAAATCTCTTGAATGACCGGCTCCAAGAACTGCTTTTTATTGGGAACATAGTGCCCCCCGTCATGTTCAAATGAAGTAACTTGGCCCTTGTAAATCGTACCTAAATGTTTAGCCCTGATCGCCGGAACAATCACATCATTAGCGCCGTAAATATTAATTATTTTGGTACTGAAATTCTCGGGGATAGTGAAATACTTCTTGTACAGAGGGACAAACTCCACTTTGGAGGAGTAGATGTCAATATCTGTCTCGTTGTTATGCAACTGGATTCTGTCATCATTGGGGTCCTTTGAGTGAATAAAAGTGAACCCTGAAATGAAAATTGCCACCTTGAAATGCGGCTGACTAGGCAATAATTCATGGATAACGTTGGTGACCATAGCAGACATGGCTGCACCTTGAGAGAACCCAATGATACCATCATAAGGCCCATTTTTCTTAATATAGTCTACGATAAAGTTTAACGACTGGTCAAACCCAAGATATTTGTCTGGGTCTTGGTGATCCCACCATGTCCTGTTACTGTTTTTATCTTCAATTTCTTTCCATTTTGCATCTGCCTCTTCCTCATCAGCTGCTAACTTAAAAGAAATCTCTTCTTTGGTCTTGATCACAACAGGCGGATCGACGTAATCCAATTCAAAATTGTACTTCTTGCATAGTATTTTTCTAAGGCCCGAGGACTTTTCAGCAAACACCTTTCCGCTTTGTAGAAACCCGGGGAGACAAAGTAATCTTCTAGAAGTCATATTGCAGTTGGGAAGAGGAAATCAACTAGTCAATCATCTCGTTATTTGAAATAGGCTGTATGCAGGGACTTCACACACTTCAACAACCACGCAAATAATGCCTTCCACGTGAAGGTAGAGTCTACTTGGAGCCTTGATCAAAATTTGGAGGTCCTAACCCCTCTATGATATTTTGATTATTACTTAGCATTTGTTACTCTTCCTTCGCATCGGAACAATCGTCAGCTTTTCCGATGGCTGCGGCGGTGGTCTAGTGCGGAATCACTTCATCAAGGAAGTGTTAACACTTTGTAGCGTATTTCTACTCGGATTGATCTTGCAAATGCCCAGCAAAAGACCCAAATGTTGTTTAACCAAATCCTTCGATACTTTGGTATTAGTCAGCAGGTTCCATTGTAGGTCAAACCGCGTGCATAGAAGTATAAGTATAACAGAAATGCAGATGTCTTTTCCAGTGTCGCACAACACGAGGAGATTGTCAACCTTTGTATCGTTTATCGACTGTATTATGGAAGGCAAAAGTGTTCGTAATTGCTTAGAGCCTTTCTTGGAAGATCCAATCTTATGGTGAGAAACATGGCCATTTTTGTCCAGCTTTTGTACTGACCAAAGGTCACTGAAAAGTACTACCTGCTTCACTCCGTACATCCTCACTAGCTCGCTGTAGTCTAAATTTCGGTCGACCTTGCCAAAGCTTATGCCGGTGTCATTTGTGGCATTTCTGACCCTGAAAATGTCGAGTTGTAAGGGACCAGATGTCTGCAACTGAAAGCTGTCCTTGTAAATTCTATTTATCATCTCTATCAAATGAAAATCTTCTAAGTCATGGCGAATGTAGCCGGCCCCATTGACGATCTCTGGGCACCTGGCCACGTACTTCCAAAAAAACTCTGGCAGAAAATGCCCATTACAAATTTCTTGGGTGGCCCAAAGTTCATGATCATCTGCGGACCCTTGGACGTAGCACCAGGATCCTGTCAGTTGCGACTCAGTACCACTGCGCTTCGAGGCAGTCACGCACTGGATCGAATAGGACCTCGTCTCTGAGGTTGCACACTCTCTAAGAACGCTCCCGGGATAGAACCACTCAGGAACTAGGGGTTTTTGCAAGATCTCCAAGTTTTCTCTAGTGACAATGCCTAATCTCTGGGCCTCCTTAGCTAAATCTTCTACTCTTGCTTCCATTTGGCTGTGCTCGCTGCGGGATACAGCGGTAAGCGGCGTTTGTAACCAGCTCTGACCCTTGTTATCTCCAAATCTGATGCTGTTTAGTACGGCACACCACATGGGAATGGTCTTCAGAAGCCCATCGGGGATCCTTTTCCCTCGACGGGTGGAATCGACGATACAGATACCCTGGTGCTCGCAAATCAAGGGCAAGAGATGGAGGTTGAGCCTACGCATGGAAAAGGTCCACTGTCCAGTATGTCCGTCCGTAGACTTGAAGTAGCAACTCTCTGCTTGTTTTTCGGTAGGCACGTACCACAAGCCACATCTTTCATTGGCCACAAGCGGGTACTTAAGGTGTCCTTGCTTCTCCAAAGTCTCAATGAAAAATGCATCATAAAGAATGGACTGAAGCCTGTTTTTCACTGAAAGTGACTCCTTTCGAAGCTCACTTGCAATCTCATTGATGCTGATGTTGAAGTCATTGAATTGTATGGACTCCATATCCGAAAGGAACCAACGCCTCCTCAGTCAGGCATCGGGTTCCTGCAGAATAAGAAGTAGCGCACACAAATCATGGAGATGCTCCGTGGAAGAAACCTCCGCCCATACTCTACAGTTTATAGTCGTTGCTCTGTATTAATGCTTTCGAGCCCGTTTCAATGCAATCCTTCTTTGTTCCTCCTCAAACTCGCGCCTGTCTTCTCTCTCCGCCGTTATTCTAGATCTCAATTCTTCTTGCAAGATCTCTGCCCCTGTAGCCTCCATGTCATCCGAATCGTAGTCCTCCTCAAATTGGCGGCGCTTCTGGCCCCTGTTGAAAATGGCCCAGATTTCATCCCGGTCGTAGTCTCCGGCCTCGTCTTGCTGAACCTCCTCCTTATCAGAAACAATGAATGAGCCTGCATCACTGTCGTCTGAGTATTCTGCCTCTTCATAATGGGATACATCTTTGGAATGCCGGGCCTGCGTGCTCGGACTGTTCGACCTTTTATGAAGTAGTTTTTGCTCCAAAACCTGTGATGGCTTCCGAATTGGAAGCGGTCCTACGGAATTTGGCTTGCGCTGTGGAGAAGACACCACCTTTCTTCGCGTTGCCTCAGGCTTCTTCGACTCCCTGGTATAGCCCTCTGGTCTCTGAAGATTTCTTTCACCAACATTGGGCTTCTGCGGGGGAGCACTGGGTGATTTGGAGCGCGATTTTATTGTAATCAGTAGCTTCGAGTTGTCTATCTGTGACGCTTTCTTCATCAAGTCCGAAAACCGCATCTTGTTGCCTGAATGACCGCCGTTTGAATTTTTTGGGAAAGCGTGGGA
Organism: Chernovozyma palmyrensis; assembly: GCA_030558275.1. Lineage (NCBI taxonomy): Eukaryota > Fungi > Ascomycota > Pichiomycetes > Serinales > Debaryomycetaceae > Chernovozyma > Chernovozyma palmyrensis. The sequence goes on from JAJMSF010000009.1 coordinate 284,251, forward strand.
CTTTTCTCTTGAACTGGCCGAATCTTCACGAGTCTTTGATTTATCTCCCAGCTTTTTCGATTGAGCATTCTTTGAGGAAACCTGTCGAAGGGGAATGGTAGCCTTCGGTTTCTTGGGGGCCAATCCTTTTTGCTCTCGTCTCTTCTGCTCTCTTTGCTCCATTTCAAGCTTACGGGCTGCTTTCAACCTTGCCACCACAGGATCTACAGCACGAGGACCATTAGACCTGCTCACCGGCGATTTGGTACCTGACACAGGAGCAGCATTTTGTCTGTCGATGCTCTGCGGTAATTTCGGCGTCGATGAGTTGGATCCCAGAATCTGGCCCTTTCTCTGGATCTGCTGTAGGATATTCGAGAGGGACATTCGACGCCCTTAAGTATTGTGAGCTTCTCTCGCCGACGGCAAAGCCATTGATCAGCATTCGGGTGATTCATTTTGTATTTTGTGTAATTGTGCGCAAGGATTCAAAAGGTTGCGAAGGCGAGAGAGAACTACTTACCAGGGCACATAGAACATGGCACAAATGCTTACACGTTCAAATATACAAGGCTCTGACTATGTAGTAATCTAATCCTTAGGACCGATCATTTTCTCGGGTCTGACCCATTCGTCGAACTCCTGCTCGTTCAAGACACCCAATTCCAAAGCGGATTGTTTCAAGGTCAAGCCCTTCTTGTGAGCGTTTTTGGCGGTCTTGGAAGCAGCATCATAACCAATCTTGGGGTTCAAAGCAGTGACCAACATCAACGATTCGTGCAAAGTCTTTTCGATCTTGTCCTTGTTGGCTACGATACCCTCAACACAGTGCTCTCTGAAAGAAGCGGAACCGTCAGCGAGTAGTCTAACGGAAGATAACAAGTTGTAAATCATAACGGGCTTGAAAACGTTCAATTCGAACTGACCCGAGGCACCGGCAAAAGTGATAGTGCTGTGGTTACCAAAAACCTGAGTAGCAACCATGGTCAAGGCCTCATTCTGGGTGGGGTTGACTTTACCAGGCATGATGGACGAACCAGGCTCATTCTCAGGAAGAGCCAACTCGCCGTATCCGCATCTGGGACCGGAACCCAAGTATCTGATATCGTTGGCGATTTTGAAAAGCGAGGTGGCCACAGTGTTCAAAGCACCAGAGGCCTCCACGATGGCGTCGTGAGCAGCCAAGGCCTCAAACTTGTTAGGGGCAGTCTTGAATGGCAAGCCAGTCAATTCGGCAACCTGAGCTGCAATGTCGGTGTCCCAACCCTTTCTGGTGTTCAATCCAGTACCAACAGCGGTACCTCCTTGGGCCAAGTACTGCAAGTTAGGCAAGGTCTTTTCCACTCTCTCGATACCGTTGGTGACCTGCTGAACATAGCCAGAGAATTCTTGGCCGAGAGTCAAGGGAGTGGCATCCTGCAAATGAGTTCTTCCAATCTTGATGATATCTTTGAATTCTTCAGCCTTGGCATGAAGAGCGTCTCTCAACTTCGTCAATTCTGGTAACAAGTGGTGGGTGATCTCAGTGACAGCTGCAATGTGCATGACAGTAGGAAAAGTGTCGTTGGAAGACTGAGACATGTTACAGTGGTCATTGGGATGGACGGGCTTTTTGGAACCCAAATCGCCTCCTAAGATCTCAATAGCTCTGTTGGAAATGACTTCATTGGCATTCATGTTGGATTGGGTACCGGAACCAGTTTGGAAAACCACCAAAGGGAAGTGGTCATCCAATTTTCCTTCAGCGACCTCAGTAGCAGCCTGTTGGATGGCTTTCGAAAGCTTGGGGTCCAAAGCACCAATTCTCTCGTTGACAATAGCAGCAGATTTCTTCAAGACACCAAAAGCTCTAATCACAGGAATTGGCATACGGGCAGCAGGACCTCCAATTTTGAAGTTGTGCTTCGATCTGGCGGTCTGAGCACCGTAGTATTTAGAAGAATCGACCTCAATTTCACCGAAAGCATCGGTTTCAATTCTAGTGGAATATTTCATGCTGGTCAATCTGAAAGATTGGATCGCCCTCCCGGAAATTTTGGAAGACAACATCGTGAATTAAGAGATAACTGTCGATTTGTAAGCCAATGCACAAAAAAAAAGAGGAGTTTGGCCGACGGAACAATAGCGGGTTAAGTAAGAAGGCTTTGACGCTTGGGAATTGCACCGCTCTTATACGATCCTTGACCGGAGAAAAATTCCGGGGTACCACGGAAGAGATCGGTGAATTGAGAGACTTTGCACGCTTTGATTGGCTGGAGTGTTGCTTATGTACAGGACAAAGGTATCAAATCAGAAAGTTTGGCTGCAAATGGAGGCCACTCCGGAGCTCAAGAAGAGAAGACAAAAAATAGACAGTGTGAAAGGAAGTGTCTCTTCATATACTACATTGTCTCGTTTGATAGAGATGCTATTATTAGGTAATCGTACAGGCATAGGACAATAGTCAGTGACAGGAAGGGGAGCTTAATCGACACTTCTCCTCCCTACTTCTGCTTTGACCTTGCAAATTCCTCTCTGAATATTTCTAAAGACGGCCAGGGCCAGTCTACCGTCGAGGGCGTCCTTTGATGCTCCAAGCTGCCTATCAGTGCGGGCAGGCTTGACTGCTGGATGTGCCGTATATGGCGCTCTCCAAAACCCTCGGGGAGCGCCACGAGGAGCAGTAGCAACGTTTCCGCACTAGGGGTGTACTCAAGGGCCTCCCACCACCCCAACACCAACGAGAGCTCTGATGTGTACCCGTACTTTGAAAGCATCGCAAGGTAGCTCTGCCAGAGATAGTGAGTGGGAAAGATGCGCGCTGTCTGGTCGTGGGCACTCTTCATTACGTGCTGGTTGAACTCGTGTACTGCCACCTGTGGAGCGTACATGTCATTCCAGACCAAGCAATTACCATCTTTTTCGGTCATTGCCGCCTTCAAAAGCGCCGCCAAACACTCCTGGTTTGGGAGTAAGCCGTTTTGATCCAATTCCTGTCGATAGAGCTGGTATACCTTTTGGGGTTGTAGGGAAGCTTCCCCGAAGAGCATAATTCCCACAAGGCTCAGGGTTTTGTAAGGAAGGGAGTCGTACAAGTCGTGGCACGCGGCGATAACGGAGTCATAGGACGGGGGCCTAGAGAGAGCTTCCCTCAAGAGCTGGGAGACCTGCAAGATGCTTTTGAGGGAATGTTGCGCATTGACTCCTTGATAGAGGAGGCGGAGGTACTTCGGAAGAATCGAGCTTCTGTGAGCAAGGATGAGCCTTCTGTTTGGTTTCATAAGTCTCAAGAACCGATCCATGGCATTGAGCGTCTTCATTGGTCTGAGAAGGAGAAGAATTATATCTTTGGTGATGAGGATTTGATCACCCTTGGAGACCAATTTCTCAAGCACCTTGGTAGCGCGGATCTCGCTCAAGAGTCCAAATTCCTCGAGTTTGGTGATGAACCCAAACCAAACTAACGAAGAGTGCGAGTGTGTGACTGCCGCTTGGTTGAAGTTGTACAAGAGCTGGTCAGGGGTATCCGATAAGTAGATCTTTGTGAGGTAATAGGCGATGTACTCTGCAGAAGAAACACCCTTCTGAGCGCTTGACTCTTGCAGGATCAATTTTCCTTCAGCCACCTCAAACAATTTCGTGGCTTTCTCAGAAGATACTCGGCGTATTGCCAACACGATGCCCAAATATCCTCGCAACTCGAGCTGGGAATATATCTTGGAGGACGGCAACTGCTTTGCAAGACTCCTTACGAGAACCTCCTGCGACCTACTACTGTGGACACTGGTCTGCAGCCTGCTGCTATTCCGGATCGAATAATACAGCACGTCCCAAATAAGCTGATTGATGTATGCTGGGGTTACGTAAGGCTGGGAATAGCCATCTTTAGAGGTACCATAGTAATCTAAAGTGTCCGAAAGCATCTTGGGCACCTTCTGGAAGTCGTACTCCACGCCATAGTAGAGCAACAGCAGAAGGACTTCTCTGAGAACACCGGACCGCCGGCTGTATGCAGAAACAATCTGGGGCTGGTACTCGGCCCAGATCTGGAGCTGAAGCTGATACTCCTCTCTATTCATGGGGGTTCTGACGAGGATGTCGGCGAGGACGCAGGGAGCAATATTTGACAAGTTCGAAAGTGCACTGCAGCTATCTGACACATTGGGCGCAGTAACGGACCTGACCCAAAGTGAGACGACGGACGTAGGGTAATGAGGAAAAAGCGAATGAAGGAGTTGGAGAGCAAATTCAAGGTTTTTCATGGTGCTCTGCAGTTTTATCTGTCCTGATCCACAAGACTCGAGGAACGACACCGTCAAGTGGTGCTGGGACGAAGAAGGTACTGAAACACCAGACTTAAGCAGAATTTCCTCTAGATGTGCCCTCTGTATCTTGGAGATCTCTGTAGTGCTCTGGACGCCACAGGTGCACAACACAATGTGGAAGATCACTGCCTCGAGGAACTCTTCCGCCTTAGCATTATTGGGCACTAGCACCCTGGGAGACAAATGGATGTCCTGGGACAAGCCTTCCTCAATTTTGCGCACCAAGACAAGTAGGTGGCTAAGGGTTGTGTCTATTGTGGTCCTTTTCTTGTTGTACCAGAGGCGCTGGCGTTCGAGCACATGGTAGAGCAGCTGGTGGTTCTTGTCCAAAGTGCGTTTGTAGTAGGACGCAAGGAGGGATTTAAGGGCAGGAGTGTTTACAGTAGCGCCAAGGTGCCCAATTGGCTTTTTTGAGGAATGATGGACTGTATGTGCTATGCTGGGGTTGGAACGAGGCCTGTGAAGTGGTGAAGGAGAATGTAGCGGGCGAAAAGCCCGAGGCAGCCGCCATCTGAAAACAGTGGGCCCAGTATGTCGTAGGAAAAGATGCATGCGGAAAGCTTCTTAACGAAGGGATGACGAGGGATGACAAGGGGCGACGACGGAGGCGTGGGTGCTGTGAAGTCTTGAGCTAAGTCTTCGCTCTGCATCTCTGCGGCCGGGGCGCGCCTTGAAGGTTGCACGAAGCACTCACTACCCCAGCACTGGAACCTCGCAGTTGTCAGACTCTTGCTCCTAGTACCAACAGACCTTGCTCCTAGTACTGGACCTCTGGACTCTTTGATTTTTAGTCCATGGTTCCAGATCTTTATATGACCACCACAACTTGGTAGTTGGCACTACACCAGATAGCAAACACCTTCCACTATGTCAAACTCACCGTACAAGGATCTTCTACGGCGCCAGCTTACATCTGACGACACTGGAGACACCCGCAGAAAGCGCAAGAAAAGACTACCGACCCCTGAAGTGATCAACATCCCTGATGACGATAGCGACGCACCGACCTCTGCCAGTGGCAATGAGCACTCCATTACCGTTGCCACAACTTCACAGAGCAACTCAACCGGCTACAGCAGCTCAGACTCCGATGAGTTTGAGGATGTGGAGATTGGGCCTGCCGCAAATTTTGAGTTCATGGACCAAGCCTCCGGGGCACTGGATGCCATCACTGTTACCTTAGGCGGGTCCCACCAGGTCCCCGAGGGGACACACCGAAAGAGAGTTAAATTGGTGCTGAAGGAAGAGAGACACTACCGCGTGATCCAACATCAATTGTATCTTATGGCGATGATATGTCATGGAGCTATTCGCAATCTGTGGTGCAACAACCGCCTGTTACAACGCCAGCTCAAGAAGTACGTCTCTCCAGAAGTCGTAGAGCTACTACATCCACAGAAACAGGCAAGAAAAGAGGGTAAGAAGGTGCTTGACATCGTGCAGTCTCGGAGATTTCTTGATGGGCTCCGGCGCATTATGTTGCTCTACTCGCAGCGATTTCGTACCACCAGCAGAGGGCTTGTTCGAAAGAATTGGAACGAATTACACATACAGAGGCCCAATGTGGACAAAGGGATAACACCAGAGAAGTTTGCGAGCCTTGCCGAGAAGTTTCGGGGCTCTCGAGACTTGGGAATCCAAGGATTTGTGGCCATGCTCAGATCGGTTGGGGTCAACGCACGGCTTGTGTTTTCTCTACAGCCACCAGATTTTTCTACCACCGCCGAATTACCCAAAATAGAGCCAAGTACAGAACCAGAGGCCCTGGCACCGGCGAAATCGAGCGCTATTCTCAGCAAATTTGGCGGCAGCAAAAAAAAGCTTTTGGGCGGGCTCCGTACGGCACCATCGGCTCTTTCAAAAGGCAGCAGCAGAACAAAAAACGACTATTTTGAAGATTCGCCGTATCCTTTGTTTTGGGCAGAAGCGTGGAACAAGTATGCGCAGAAATGGGTGAGCATCGATCCCATTAGCTTGCAAACCATCGAGATGGCCCCTATGCGCAGAAAATCAGCCTTCGAGCCACCTGCAACCGACACAAGAAATCAGATGACATACGCAATAGCGTATGACTCTCAGGGAGGAGTGAAAGACGTTACTCGGCGCTACAGCCAGTACTTCAACAGCAAGACCACCAAGAAACGAGTCGCATACAGGCTAGGAAACAACTGGTACGAGCGCGTTCTCGCGGCAGCCAGCTCCCAGAGGCGAAGAGAACGAGTCAAAATCGACGCGTTAGAGATGAAAGAGTTTTACGACAGAGATCTTGCGGAGGGCATGCCGAACAACTTGGCAGATTTCAAAAACCACCCATTGTATGCCATTGAGAGCCAGCTCAAACAGAACGAGGTGATTTATCCGAAGGATAAGAACACTCAGAGCGGCATGTTCCGAAATAAGACTCATGGTTCACGTCTGAATGGTTCCGAACAGGTAATACCGGTGTACAAAAGGTCAGCAGTGCACCATCTTCGTACCGCTAGAGGATGGTACATGAGGGGTCGGGTGTTGAAAGTTGGTGCAGTGCCTCTCAAGGTTCGAGCGAAGGCCCCTGTAGCTGCGGACAGCGAAGAAGAAGATGAACAACAGAGCAGACTCTACGGCGAGTTTCAGACGCGCCTATACGTTCCTCCGCCGATAGTAGACGGAAACGTGCCTAAAAATGCGTATGGAAACATTGATCTCTACACGGAGACAATGATGCCAGAGAACGGATGTCTTATCCGAACAGACGGGCGCTACACTATGAAGATGGCAGAGAGATCAGCGCGTGACATTTTACAAATTGACTACGCCAAGGCGGTAGTTGCATTCGATTTTGGAGGAAAAGGAGGTCGAGGGCGTCGCAGGGCCCCCACAACGAAGGAAGGTGGTATAGTGATTGACTCTCAGTACCGAGAGGCCATGGTGGCTGTCTTGGACAATTTGGTGGAGCAGGAGGAGGACGAGCACCGCGACCTCGTGGAGACAAACGCGTTGAGAAACTGGAAATATTTCTTGACAAAATTAAGGATATCTGAGAAGCTTAACCGGGAGCACGGGGAGCTCGAGAGCGATGTTTCTGAGGACTTCAGCGTACACAGCGAGGGCTCAGGTTCTGATGAACCGGGTGGTTTCCTCATGGAAGAGAGGAGGGAAACCCCTGAGGAAGATGGACCACAGGAGACAATCACAGGCGAAAGAAATTCAGGAGAGGAGAACTTAGAAGAAGAAAATATTGCCGGTGGGTTTTTGGCTGAGAGTGGCGATTCGGAGCAGGGTGTTTCTGAGCAGTTTGAGATAAATGAAGGAGGGGGTTTTATAACAGAAGAAGGGGGCTTTGTGACAGAGGGAGACGGGCCATTTGAGGATCCAATGGAGAGTGTAATGTTATTGGAGGCACACGAAGAAGGTGGATTTTCTCACCAAACAGTTCATAGCGGAAGGCCTGAAGAGGAAAATGTCTTCATTCCAGAGGCGATGGCAGTAAACGACAACCATGCCTCTGAAGATGATTTCTTGGAATTGATTCCGCAAAGCTTCTTTCGGGAAGAGAACGGGGAACTTATTTATGATCCTAGCGGAGTCCAGGAGGAATCTTCGAGCACCCACAGCGAAGCTGTCCCGAAACGAGAACTTTCGAATAAAGAAGACCAGCTCGCAACAGAAGATATTCTCAGCCATTCTGAGTCTCACTCTGAGAACGAGCAGAAAAAGCAGGTTGAAGGTCAGTTGGAACACGATCCCGAATTTTCAACCCCTGTGGTACCTGTAGCCGCTCAAAAAGAAGAAGTCAATCCCGCAATTATGAGTGGAGATGACTCAGGGATTCAGGATGCGCTTATTATCTCGCTGGAAGAGCTGCTGCAAGACGCCGAAACGATGGAACCACTTCAGGTGGACGATGAGTTTGGTTTTGAATACGAGAGCGAGTGAGGTGAGTACCCTTAGGCTTTGGAGGCCATTCTATTGAAATGCTCAGAAGTAATTGCTGAGCTGTGGCAAATCGCACCATGGCGCCGTGAGTTGCAACCCCATGTTACCAAACAGGAGATGCGCGTCATGTCGGACTAAGATTCCTAATTAGGCAAAAATTTGCGACGATCCCCCATATGCTCATCTCGGGTGAGCTTAAAGGGTACTCCAGGCCACTCGAAAAAGCCCACGAAAATTCGAAAAGGTCACAATATCAAGCCCTTTGTGACCTTACTGCCCTAGTTGCCCCGAATAGACCCCAAATTGGCACATATTCTCTTTTTGCTAGGTACAAAATTAGCACCCCTTGACAAAAGAGTTCCACATTCTGCAGAAGCGCATTTCCCTTTTCAGAAAATATTGCTTCCAAACTTTCACATATAAAAGAAGGTCACAGCTCTTTTTCAATCGGTGTACATCCTTCATAGCAAGGATTTTATATCTTATATTTCATCCCAGGTAGTACACAGCGCATAATTCCAGTCACGCTCCAAGGACATAGAACTCAGAAACTCAGCCGTGCATTATGGGAAATGAGGTTGCAGTTAATGTCCTAGGCACCATGGGCACGGTGTTCTGGTGTGTACAGCTTATCCCCCAAATCATACGAAACTATAAGGTGAAAGACTGCGAGGGTATCCCTGCATTGATGATGTTCCTCTGGACTTTCAGTGGGGTCCCTTTCTCCATCTATTTTATCGCCACAGATGGGTCCATACCGTTAAGGATCCAACCCCAACTATTCACGTTCTTCTGCTTAATTTCATGGACACAGGCACTCTACTATCCACCAGTCAAGATGTCTCACAAGAAAATTTTCATGATCATTGCTCCTTTTGTATTGATTAGTATTGGTGCAGAGTTGGGCTTCATCTTGTGGTTACGCCCCGTTTATCGTCATGGCACTCACTGGCCTATGCTTGTGTTTGGAATCTTAGCCTCCATTCTTCTTGCAGTGGGATTAATTCCACCATACTTTGAGTTAGCTAAGCGCCAGGGGAGGGTTATTGGCATCAATTTTGTCTTCTTGAGCATGGACTTGACCGGGGCCATCTTGTCGATGCTCAGTATTGTGGTGGGTACCATCGACATTATGAGTATGGTGTTATACGCCATTGTGATTGTGCTAGAGTTGGGGATAATCGCTTCTCACCTCATCTGGTATATTAGAATTGGCAGAAGGCTCCCGAAAGAGGAGTCGGAAGATGAGACGAATAACAGCACTAATTCGCAAGATATTACCGAAGATAGGATCAGCGAAGGAGACTTAGAAAAGGTCTAACGAGAAGTATTTCATTAATTCAGCATATATAGGAGATATCTCCGCTAATACTATTTATTCATAGACATTATCCAAGACGTTATGTAGGGATGTTGGGATTGAGCTCGTAAGGTAGGGCCATGTGAGCTTGGAGAACTTAGGCCAGTGCGCCTACGCGATCACTGATTCGCGATCAACACTTCAACACCACCATCACACTACAATCAGTAAACCACAAAGTAGTTGGTGACAATTGAGCAAAAGGCAATGGTAAGTCACTTTTCAGGTCATGATTTCACGGCGATGGCTCCAGTTGCCTGTGTGCTATGTTTACATTACTAACCCCAGTCTTCGTTCACTCCTCTGAACCTTGCCGAGGATCTGGCAGCTTCAAAGAAGGATTTAGAGGAGGAACACACACGCGAAATCCAAATCGAAGAGGCATTCAAGATCTTCAATAGGGCGTTAGAGTTACAAAAGTCATACCAGTACAAGGAAGCCTACAGCGCATATGAGAAGATCTTTAAACTTGATGTTGTATCGAACCACTATTACGAAGAGGAGGATTACATCAAGGGATTACAAAATGGAGGCATGGACACCGTGGTTGACGAGTTGTCTTTTTTATCACCCAATGTCAAGCTTTTGCGATATTTGGTCTTCAGGAACAGAGGCTTTCTTTATTACCACATTTTAAAACTGAAGTTTGACCTTCTGGAATTAAAAGATCCTAGCTCCTCTGGAAATACACCCAAATTGTCAGAGTTTGAGCGCTACAAGCAGATATTTTACTCAATGATAGATGACTTAATTATCTGCTTTATTTACCAAGAGGTAGATGAGGAAGTGTTGAAGGTGGTGTACCAGATCTTCAGCTACTTGAATTTATGGAGATTGGAACGTTTTTCGATTGAATATTCCATAAGCAGTGTAAAGGAAAGTGAAGATATCCTGGGCTTTCTTCCTTTAGACAAGCAACTGCGCAAGCGATTGGACTACTTACTTACTAAATTGAATAGTGTCAAATCACTTGAGATCTCAGAGATCGACAATTTGATAGAGAAAAGATTGCTGTTCTTAGAACCCATTCGAAAGGATTTTGAGGCACAAAAATTGGCAGCACAAAGCGTACAGCGATGTGAGGTTACCATACGACATCTTGAGTGGCTAGAGGTATTTTTGTCGATTAACCAGCAGTTGAAAGACCTAGCCGATAAAACAAAGTTGCAGGATGTCTCTAAATTAAAAATTTGGGATCCAGACCCTTATATAGTCACGGAGCATCCCATAGAGAGAATGCGGTTTATCGTTCCGGAGCTTGATCAACACTCAGAGCAGCGTCAATTGGGAGTACCAACGACCCCCGAAGAAGAAGATGAGGACGAGGACATTTTCTTTGAAGTGCGGGATGATTTTCTTGACGAGCCTGTAACCCTCACATATAGTCCTATGAAACCGCCTGCAGCAATAAAATCAGAAAATGAATCAAGGGTTCAACCAGCAGAGCAAAACGAAGCAGCTCACACGTCGCCATCACGGTCTCCAAAGCAAGTCATAACCAAAAACACCACACACAGGGCTTCCAAAAGACTTCAGAGAAATGAAAGCAGTGAAATGGTTGAAGTTACACTCTCGTTGGACACATTTCAAGAGACCACCAAGTTCTTTGATACGTTAAACCGCTATTTCAAAAGAATTTCGCGAACATACACTTTGAATGATATGGTTAGCCTGTATCTTGACGAAGCAGATACAAGCTACCTTGGCGATTTTGTTCGACTGCTTAACAAGTGGAACAAGCTGCACACGTCCAATCTTTTTATGAACAGTAAATCGAGCCAGAGTGATGACGAGACTACCGAGAACGAAAGAAGAAGGGTTCTTGACGTGCTCAGTTCCTTTGATCGTAGACACTACAATATCGACCCAGATGCAGAGGAAATCGTGGAAATTTCGAAGTTGGAGACACCCTCAGTAATCCGCCTGTTTCTTCAAAGTTTGGAAGTACATCACCATGAGTTGAAATATATTCTCTTGAAAAGGTTGCTTGCGACTAATGGGTCAGAGGATAACTGCTTGATCATTGACACTAAGTGGGAGTCCAAACTTTTCAAGCTTGTGAAAGAATGGGTGAAGCAAAGTGAGGGTGAGGTCTTGAGCGGATGGAAATGTACACTTTTCAGCAATCACCACCAAAACTCACTCGAAGAATTAAGTGTTGGAATTAGTATTTATGAGATATTGACCGATACTCTCTTGACCGTCCAGCAAAAACTCGAATCTACTAAAGACGCACCCAAACAAAGGGGTGCAAAATCCAACAAGTCCGCGATCGGGGCCATGAAGTGGGAAGAGGATAAATTGAAAGAAAATTTGGCTAGGTGGAGGTCATTTTTAGATGATGTCATGTATTTAACTCCCAAGGAAGATATCAACAGAAAGTTGATTTACCGTTTTAAATGGGCCAGAACCTTTCATGAAAAAAGTATCTGTGACTCGTACGATAACTCATCCGAGCTGAGCTTTCTCGAAGATCTTTTGGGCGAAATCGAAGAGCATGGCGATGATGAGATCACAATTCCTCTACAAAACTACGAAAACTTGTCTGGACTTTCAGTGGAAAGTATACAGTCTCGCTTAAGCACTGCTTCCATTTTTTCGGTCTTCTCTAACATTTTGGATACTGATGGCGACAAGAATGTGGCAAAGAAACTTTTAGAGCTAATTTTGCTTGAGGAGGACATTCCAAGCGACAACAAGGAAGGGCTAATCCCAGTCAAAGTTTTAGCTCCTATTAGAGAATTTTTGAACAACTCCCAGCTTGATATGAAGCTTAGCCTCTGGAACATATTATTTCTGTTTTATGATGAGCCTAGTGACTTGAAGTCCTTTCAAGTGAGCTTCGAGAAGTTAACAGAGTCTATGATATCTTTTCTCACTTCTGAAGCTTACTCGAAGACTTCAGAAGCCCCCTTCAATTTGATTAAGGTTTTCGGCAGTTATAGTGACTACCTGGCGTTGTACTTGAAGAAACTTAAGGAACACAAATGGCAATTGGACAACACCGAATCAACCTCCAAAACTTTTTACAACCTACTTCGGTTTTTTGAGCTCCTGTACTTATTCACCATCCATGAAGAAGCTGCCATCCTCACGAGCACCAAAACTTCTGTGCACGAGAGCTCGGCTCGGTCTTATGCCAAGCTCAAGAATACTATAGTGTATTCAATATCGCTTATTTTTGTTTACTACAACAAGCTTTTACAAGGACGGCTCACTGAGAGGCAGCGCAAGACATCTCACACGATAGTACTTGATCTCATCTGTACAATCCATGAACAGCTTGGCTTAAGAAGGCTCTGCGATGCGGGTGAGGGTACTTTTTTGAATTTGGCTCAAGATACAGTTACTCTTTTAGATTATGCAGGGTACGAGAAGGATTTGATGCAGATTATTAGCTGTCGCTATCATTATAACTTGACTGTTGATAACATTGCGCCAATTGATCACGAAACCGAGCAAACCGCCGACTTGGATTTGCTGTCGACTTATGAGCTCTCGAGGCTAATTCTTCCTTTCTGCTTTAAGCAGAATCCAATTTTGCACCCGCCCAAGGCAGATATGAAGCTGGTCATTGATGACTTTTATGATACCGTAGGGGACCCAGAAGCTGAGGGATGTTCCGCAATAAGCAGAAACACGGTACTGTTAGAATATTTTCTTGACTCCACAATGCTCACTCCCAAGATCTTTCGAGACTGTTTTCATGGCTTACACAACAGTGGACTTGAAATTCCTGTTGGGCCCACTACTCGCTTGGTTCATGACGGCTTGTACTACCTTCAAGCGCTCTCGATGTTTTCATCGTACAAGATTCGCAAGAAGTCGATGCAGAGCAGGGCAGTAGAGCTTGAAAGCATTATCAAGCTATTGAAGAACGACCTTATTTTTGGCACTACGAGAGTCGAAAGCTGGTTTTTATTGGGCCAGGCATACGGTTTCCTTGTTGAGGATGACCTAATATGGACGTCAGACAAGCTTATTTTTCCGGAAAGGAAGACAAGTACCGCTAATCTCCAGAGAAAGGCGTTGCTTTGCTACCTAATGGCACTTAATCTGTCGATTAGGATTGAAGATGAGGATAAGAAGCTTCTTGTGAGGCCAATTTTTGGAAGTCTCATGTCTTTCTTTGCCAAGGAGATGTATAACGCGTGCTTGAAGCCAATGGAGATGCACGCGTTCAAAGTCCAGCAAAATCCAAGATTTACTAGGACTCCGACGAAGATTGAATTTGTGCCAGTAGCAAAAAACAGCCCCATCAAGACATCGTTGTGCTTCAGAATTATTCAGCAGTCGCTACATTTGGCAATCACCGACAATCCGAAAGATTGGACAAATTACTACTATCTTTCGAAGATTCAGAGCAAATTAAATCTAGAGCCAGATGTCATTCTCCACACTCTTGGTACTGCTGCTACGCTAGCCAGTGAGCAGTCCAACCTGGTAGATCCCATAGTGGAGCCGCACTATCGTCTTTGTTCAGTTCTCTATAAGTTGGTGAAAGCAGACAAAATTTCCATCAAAAGCGCAATTTATACCATTTACAAAAATCCAGTACTATCAACGGTTGAGCCAATTCCACTGGACCTCACTAAGGAGGAATTCTACAAATACATCTTGTCATGCTTAAGGAGGATTATGTCCTACGACAAAAAAAAGTGGCACCATAAGCCACGGTACCGGTTAGCCAAGATATATTTCGATGATTTCGACGATGCAGCAACAGCCAAACTGGAAATGGGCACCATTGTCTCTTTGAAAGCAGCTAGCAAGACTTTGGTTCAGATCTGGAAACCGGAGAATGAACGTCCCGGAAAGCATTTTCACTATACTTACCAGTATGCTCTTTTCTATATTGTCATACTCACCAAGGAATTAGATCTTTCAGAATTGATTCAAATGCTCCCGAAGCTTCGTCGCTCAAACTCCACGATGGTTTCATTATTCAGTGCATGGGAGACATTGTGCTCTTCAATATGTCGGATAATAAGAGACCTGCTTTTTGTGGGTTCAAACTTTACTGAAAACTTTATGCAATCATCCTCTTACCACAAATTCATGTTCCAGTCTAAGGCTATGCTTGAATTCATGAAACTGAAGAAAGGGCTTCCTTTGGAAATCCATATTTATGTTTGCCTTCTATATTCCATTAGTGACATGAAAAAGTATAATAACGGATACGGACCTACAAGCATGATCGATGATACTATTGTTGCTGTGTTTATCAGGATGTATATGACATTTGAAAGTCACTATTTATCTACATCAGAAACCGAATTTGAGTCGCCTTCCGGACGCCCCAAAAAGTTGGCCAAAAGAGACGTGTTTCCATTCATCACCGACATTTTGAAGTCTCTCAAGAAGGAAATTGAAGATATTCTTAAGGACCGCCCAGATATTTTCGATTATTTTGCTGAGATAGCAGCGAAGAAAGCGAGTCAGGTAGACGCGACCACCGAAACAACTGAAGAGACCGGCATAATCAATGAAAAAGTTCTGCTAGATAAGGATCCAACGACACCAGCACCGGAACTAACCCTGGAATTAGTCCAAGGACCAACGACGTCGTTCACTAATGTCTTAAATGCCAATATAAGAGAGAAGACACTAGAAAATAATACTCAGATAAGCAATACCCAAAAGAACACTCCTCTTTTATCCATGACTGAAATGAAGGAAGACAAAGCGGACCAGTCGATGTCTGATGAGTCACACGAGCAGGCAAATAAGAGGCAGAAGCTCAGCCTGGAGGTGAGCGATGTTAAAGTGGTAGAAGCCATTGACAGTTAGTTACGAATCAGGGTCAATAAACGTCTAGCATATCCCACATACTATGTAAGCTCTATTACTAGTTATTTCAAATTTGCGGAAATCCTGTCTAACTCGGCTGAAATGTTCCGTATTTCGACCTGCTCTGTGATCTGATTTTCAAGAGAGAAATCGCCTCCGGAAGATTTCCTCCAGAGCAGGACAGTACCACCCTCCTTTACCACATCAAATCCGTGGAATAGAAGCTCATCATCAAATAGCAGAGCCTTAGACAGAAATTTTTCGTTCAATAACGACACAGAGACATGGTCTAGTCCGGTGCTGGAGATCCACTGCCGAACACTGAGAGTTTGCAACAAGGATATTATTCGGTGTATGGCACGGACATATGTGTGCTTTCCGGGATATCTTTTAATGTCGAGATTATAAACCATTCTTTGGAACTCTGATTCTTCTTGGCAATCAGGTTCAGCGCAGTATTTCGAAATCATATTAGGTACCTTGAGTCGCTCTTTATAAAACCCTTCGAAGAGGTGAATCACGCCATTAAGTTTTTCCTTATAAGAACCGTGATGGAGGATTGAGCTGATGCATTTGTATCTGGCACTGACAAAGCTTACACTTCTTCTTTCCTGCTCATTCAGGAACTGCTGAGCTATTGAGACTGAGCTTGAGGAGACAGAAACACTCCTGTGAATGTCAGCCGAGATAGTGTTCGAAAGGGCACGAACAAGGAACTTTATTTCATCTTCAAATAGCTTATCGGGCCTTATCAAATCCTTTAGACTATTCATACTCAAGAGATAACTCAAGCCAAAGATGAGAGAAATTTCTTGCCGGCTTTCGATATTAATGTGGGGCTCCACTAACTGATCCGCCAGGTATTGATTCTGATCAGTCGAGCCAGCGGGATCACTCTCCTCCGAAACAGAATCCAATTGTATATCGTCCAGTTGGTGACCAGAGGCACTGTTGTAGTTTAAATTGAACTTATTGGAAAACTTCGAATTTTCAAGCGTTCCCCACACTCTGAGATTAAGATTAGGGAATCTCAATAAAGTTTTAAAATATATCTGAGATTGGATGATGTAGAAGGAATTATCTGGAAATTTGAGGGCAAGAGATACCATAGAAAAGGCCATATACCTATAAAAATCAATCAAGACTCCAAAATCCAAGTTGATGTACTCAATGATCTTTAAGGGCGACTTCGGGGTGATTGTCTCAGCCTCAACCATCGGAACCAAGCATTCCACCTGGTCTGTTATGTATGCAGCTCTTATTACCTCCACTGTCGTTGGGAATGCCTGCTGTACCAAAGAACCATTGGCAGTTGATTCCGCAAATTGGTGTAAGGTAACCACGAAGTATGATACTAGCTCTATACAGAGAGCTCCATAGTCAGACACATCGGATTGAAAACCTTGCTTTGGAGGGCCTGATATCACCTCCTCATTTGTATCCACTGTTAACGCTTGGAGCAATGTCTCCGATAGCGTAAATAGCTCTCTCAAGATTGGCATGCCTCCTTTAATCAACCTTGGGAAATTCAATTGCGGGGAGAATAACTTCCGGGTATACTTCACCAAATCACTAGTTATCTTAGCAGTTTTAGAGCCGATCTCTTTGTAATTGGAGTCGAGTGTCCTTAAGTTGGAATTGCTGAGCCCCAACTGAGAGCCACTGAAGCTCAGGTCAGGTCTATAGTACACCGACTTGATATGAAATAACCTGTTGGAAATTGAACTTAAAGAACAGATCCACAAATATTGGTGATCAGCAAAAGGATATTTCAAAAGCAATCCTGCCGTCTCATATAGTTTCTCTTGGAGATCTTCGATGCTGGCCACAATAACTTTAGAGGCAGTGCCCTCTTCTATGGGTTCAAAGTCGTTCTTGGATTCCACATAGTGCGCCACTTCTCGGGCTAAATGTGCACTATATCCTTCCGCTTGCAGCTCCGGCGTACTAAACGATAGGGACATGCTTAGGGCTGGTATATGGAAGAAAGTAAAACAATAGATAAGATTTAATGTTAGCGCGATGTTAGCACGACGTGCGCTCTTATCCTGGACTACAAGAAAGGCAATACAAAGAAGTAAACCCTACAGAAATTTCACCACACTCTATCTAACTGGAAACGGCAACTTTCTATGACTGCGGATTAGTATCTCGTTATAGTTTGGCTCTGTCTCTGGTGTAATGTAGCCGTGTCTTATCAAGAAATCGATGATGACCAATCCACAATTCGGCTTGAACTCGCCATTGAAGATCCTCTGAAGCACCTCGTCCACCTCCATTAGAGTAAACAGAGCTACCTCGCCGTCCTCGGGGTATGGTAAGACATCGGTCTCGTTATCAAAGGCCATATCGTAAATGTACTCTACTTCTGGCAGCACCATGGCGCCCTCAACGCCGCCGTGGTCCTCGATAGGTACGTGAATGTACAGCACAACACCTGCCGATTTGGTATGCAGCTTCACAAACAGCTCAGAAATGCCGCCCTCCTCAAAAGATTCCTTAACTACCGTCTCCCACACGCCGCTGGGATGTCCAATTCCCCCGGCTATCGTATTATCCAATTGGCTCGGGTACGTGGGCTTGGAGGCACTCCTACGAGGAACCCATATCTTGAGCTTGCCATTGCTTGAGTTAAAGGGAGGAATGTATCCGTTGATGTGAACACCATAGGTTACAATGCCTATGTGGTTGCAAAATGCTCTCTCTATATGAAAGTAGGGTACGCGAGGTGGGTTGTATACGGTGTAGAGCTCGTTTCTCCAACAGCGGGCGATTGAGTTCTTAAATTCGGGTCTGGCCCTCCATGATAAGGTTAACTGCTCAAAAAATTCATCTCTTTTCTCTATAGTGTCCAATTGGCTCGAAAGACTCACGGTCCTTCGTTTATGGTCAACCTTCAAGAGGGGCTCCGCTTCAAAGAACTGAGCTACCTGTGGAGTTATGTAGCCAATTGGGGTAGAGCCGTCATGGGCTATGAAGAAGTAGTATTCGTCCTCTGACGAGTAGGGAAAGTTATCCACAGAGGCCACAACATCCAAATAAGACATAGCAGAAGAGTCTGGTGCTTGATATGAAGGTTTGCGCGCTATCTATGATTTCTATCAGATCCCGCTCATTAATGAATGGCCATTGCGGATAAGAGAGCACACAGCTGAACAGCGAGATAAACCACAGCGAATACTCACACGGAACGTAGGACAGAGACAACGCTTTCACATGGTGGGCTCTTCTCGCTCGCTAATTCGAGCTCTTGACAGTGTGTTTAGCAACTGGAAGGACGAGGACAGCGGCCATTCTGTTTCGGATGCCATAGAGGAGAAGCTAGCATCTCCGGAAGTGAAGGAACTATTCCAAACAATATCCGTGTTCCTAGAGCGACATAACACTCTCCTGTCGATTAAGCAGTCAACCAACCTCAATGACGATCTTTTTCGCATCCATGACTTGTATGTGAAGCCCACTTCTAACTTGACCAGGGAAATATTTTTCCTTGAAGTTCTAATTAGGGTGTGGGCCTTCTTCATCGATGATAGCGCCCTTTTGTGGCTCGACACCTACTTGAAGCCGGCAGTAAATAGTGCAAGCTATGACCTCCGCTTTGTGACAACCTGTAGAAGGTTTGTCAGTGAAATGACCACGAAAGTTTTGCCTACAGATGACCCGCTACTCCAGGAAAAACGCAACAACTTGGCCGAGAAAGCCATAGAGAAAGTGGTAAAGGTTTACTTGGGTGGGTCAGACCGCAGGAAGAACATACTAGATAACATAGAGAACGACACAACACCATCATATGACGAGGAAATCGTGGTGAACAAGCAGGAGTTCCTGGAGCGGTTGCGGTATATTAAACAAAATTGCAAGATTTTGTTAAGTGAATACGGGTCCAGTAATGCCCGATCATATCTCCAAATACTTGACCAGTTCATCACGCGTCCTGAAGATCGCCTAGGGGTTTTGGCCTTGTTGTCAGAGACAGCTTCCCTCAATGAGTGCAGCTCGATTTCTGACTCCCCACTCTTCAAGAGCCTCATAAAGTGCCTAGCATATGACCAGAGTGACTCTGTTTTTGCCATAGCGCTTTCAGTTATTTGTATGATAATCCCTCAGGCCTACGGAGCTGTGGCCCACTATCTCTCCGACTTATTTTATGTTTACACCAGGATTGAGGAGAGAATACGGATGAACGAGGTCCGGGCTGGCGACCAAGTAGTTGAGCAGCAAGCAAAACTTGATACTCAGACAATCGACAACTGGCACATTGCCCCCTCTGAACCAATCTTGCCCTCGTCCAGGTTCGTGCAGTTAAACTACAAGCTCGATTTCGACTCCAAGTGTTTCATATCTCTCCTATATGGGCTTTTCCCGCTCAACTTGACCAAGTTTAGCCGTGAACCGTTCTTATACCTCACCAAGTACCTGCCTCGGTTGATAAAAGATGGAGGCAGCAAGGGACCCAGAGACACCGAGGGCACCGTTGTCTCAAAAGAACTTTGTAAATATCTTAAGGCATTCACTATACATCCAAACTTCTTAAAGTTTGATAGTACATCGATGAAAAGTGAACTTGAGGACCCCATCAAGTGGCTTGAGGAAGACACTGATCTTACACCAGGAGATATTGCACTAGGTTGTTTAAGTTTGAATCCCGAGTTGATTATCCACATTCCCGACTCATTGATTGACCAAGCCAGTGGACTTGTTGGAAAGCTGTTCCTGATAGGTAGATCGCCCTCCCACACCAGCTACAGCAGTAGATCCGATCTCAACCAGCTCAACCTCCTGTATGAGTCCAGAAAATCTTCTGTGGGAGAGCCGATTTATATCAACGCCAAAGAGGTGTTTGACCTGTCCAGCTGCACCAATTTTCAGAAATATCTTTTCAATATGACCCGAAACGCGTCGTTAATACCTAATACTTTGGTGGAAACGTCTTCCAGCAGGAAGAACAGTCACAATAACCACGGGATCAGATTCAAGGAGGTCAATTTTAATGATAGTCGCAACACTAGCATTGATTACGCCGACGAGAGGTTTAAGGACGAGAAACAAGGTGTGGCTCCAAAGCGACTATCAGTACGTGCAGCGGAGGCAGCGCCCAATGATATGTTTAAATCAAACGAGGCGCTCTCAGATTTGCTTTCTGTTCACGAAAAGCTATATAGCTCCGCTAAGCATTTTAACCGGGAAGGGTCTCTATCGAAGAGGTCATCAATGACTCTCAACTCAAAAAGCGAGCCTGCTGAGAAGGTCATCGCATCGCCATCCCTTTCTTTTGATAAGCTTGAAGAGTCCTCGGTGCAGTCGAGCACTCAGCAGGATGGAACAGCCATCGATTTTTACCAACGGGAGCTTCTCCTTATGAACAACGAATTGGACTTTTCCAACTACATGCAGCAGCTCACCAAGTTTCAGTATGCGAAGCTTAAATTGAGAATGAATCAGCTTGAGCGGGAGTCCAAGGGCCAGTTGCGTAAGAAAAGTGACTACGAGCTGCAAAACTCAAATCTTCAAGAGATGTGCCGGTCGCTAGAGGGAACTGTTAGAAGCCTACGGGCAGAAATGGAGGAAGCTCTCTTGGTTAAGAAAAATGAGTTAGCTGAGGTAATGGAAGAGAGAACTTTGATGTCCACTGAAAATAAGGAGCTTAGAGCGCAGTTGGATGGATGTCAGAGCGAGCTTCAAGAGCTCCGACAAAGCCTTGAATACTTGACAAAGCTGGTTATACCCGATAACGATACCGAACTTCGTGAGTTGAAGATTCGAATACAAGAGCTCGAGTTAACACGTGCGGAGGAGAAGGATGTGACCAGCCAGAGCTCGGTAGGGTCCCCAGGGAGTTACTTTGGAAGCAAGGAGCCTGGAATAGAACTCAGTGACCAAGAGAAAGAGATACACCAGCTACGCACGGAGGTGCTTCTTGAGATGGACAAGAGCAGAACTTTGAGTAAAGAGATGAGCAGGCTTCAGGAAGCTTACGACACGACCATCAGCAGCTACGAGCAGAACATTTTGTTGCTCAAGAGCCAAGTCAATAGTGCAAACACCGCTTATATTGCCCTGTGCGAGAGGAAGATCCAGGAGCTCAATGCGATCATTCTCAGATACGATGGGCTCTTGGAGAACAAGAATGCGCTCATCGCACAACTCTCCACCACCAAGCCCATATCCATTCCTTTCTCTTCCTCAATTCATGACGCGGTGCCTCCGATCCACAGCTCGGCCAGACCCTCCATTGGCGTGCACTCAGGCAGCAGCAGACCGCGGCTCTCGACGGGAACGATGTCGGAGCTGGAGAACAAGACCATTGCATCTCTTGAGTCGGCAGCGTCTCCCCCAAGAGCCGGCAGCGCCGGTCACATTCTGCAGATCCAGCCCCATTTTTTTGCGCAAGGCTCGCCATTGCGTACCAACAGCAACAGTGCAAGTACTTCCTCTACCAATGTCCATCCGATAGTGAAGGGTAGAGGAGGGTATCAAAAGAGATCCAAAAAGCATATGTGATACACAGCATACAGTCGAAAAATAGATAGTGCGATTTCTAATATTTTGTGAGCCTTCATCGGCAGAAGAAGAGAAGACGGCCGAAAAATAGCTCGACTTGTAGAAGTATCGGCAAGTGTTCGGTACAGGGACACTTGCAGAAGCTCAAACTATACGCTACCAAGATCAATTAGTAAAAATTAATAAAATGAGGGCATCCTATTATTGTTTTTGCTGCGGCCGTTCGGGAGAGGAAATACCGGAGATAGCTGAAACTCCGCCAGATTCTCAGGCGTTAGGAGATCATCGGGTCCGTCTCAGCAGGGTACAAAACTTGTTGACTATATCCCGCAATCTCAGTGAAGCTTGCGGGCCATCGACTATATTATCAAGTATCCATGAAGATTGCCATAATCCAATACTCCACCTACGGCCACATCACCACCCTTGCCCGGGCCATCCAAGTGGCTGCGAAAAGGACCTCTCTAGCGAGCGCGGTAGACTTGTTTCAGGTACCTGAGACCCTCTCCGACTCGGTCTTACAGAAGATGAACGCACCAGAGAAGCCGTCCGACATTCCGATAGCTACAGTCAACACCATGATCGAGTACGACGCGTTTCTTTTTGGAATTCCAACTAGATTCGGTACTCTCCCAACGCAATGGGCTACGTTCTGGGCCTCTACTGGGCGTCTCTGGAAATCGGGCGCGCTTCTAGGCAAACCAGTAGGCATTTTTGTCTCCTCTGCATCGCCCGGCGGCGGTCAGGAGACCACGCCAAAGAACTTTCTCTCAAATATTGTTCATTACGGAATGGTGTTTGTTCCATTGGGATACGGCAGGGCCTCCAAGTATTTGACGAACCTCGAAAAAACCCACGGGGGCTCTCCTTACGGAGCGGGTACCTATGCGGGCCAAGATGGTTCTCGGGAGCCCTCAGAGCTCGAGCTCAAAATTGCTGCCATCCAAGGTGAAACCTTCACCGAAATAGCTAGCAAACTTGTTAGAATCGAACCTGAGCCCAAGAGAAAGTGCTAAATAACAGAGTATAACCATAGAAACACCTTTTGTAGTACCAGTATCACTGCATAGAAGAAGAGTCTTGGGACCTCACGTGCGAACATACTCAACAACTGCTTCTTCGACGCCAGCCAGCTGACCAACACTATGCTCAGGCGCATTGTGTTGTGGCCTATAAGGCTTGTGGTCTCCTCCTTCTTTATTTGGATTCTTCTAACGACATCAGTGCCTCAGATAATCATCAAATACGGCAATCCCGAGGTGCAGGCAAACACATTTACTTCCTCTTCCTACCCATATCTGTCGCTTGTTGGGCCCTCTCCCATACAGAACAACACGGTATATTTTATAATTGGACACCCTGACGATGAGGTGATGTTCTTCGCCCCCTCAGTGATTGAAATATCGAAGGTCAAGAACCATAATGACGTCAAACTCTTGTGTCTCTCAAATGGCGACGCAGTAGATCCTTCCTTGGGCAGAATCAGGGCCGAAGAATTGTATCATTCTGCGAGAATCATGGGCATCAAGCAGGAAGATGTGATTGTACTCGACACGTTCAAGGATGGAATGACGATTGAATGGGATGCCAAGGAAATTTGCAACACTTTGAACCACTACATAAAGCCCAAGGAATTGGCCCGCCAAAATATAACGGTGATCACCTTTGACGAGTACGGTATTTCAGGTCATCTTAACCACATCTCCTTGTACAATGGTGTACGTTATTGGTACAAAAAGACGTTCAAACCACGAGACACGCTGTGCAAGGTCTATGGCTTGAAAACATTGCCCTTTTGGGAGAAGTATTCCTTCACGATGCTTACCAACGTCGAATTATTTGTGGAGCATTTTTCCCGACTATTTTTGAGCAACATACTGATGTTCAATGTCAACATCAGCTTCTTCAGTCTCCAGCCCAAATCCACACAACCTATCCTGTATTATTCCGATTTGAACATGTTAAGTGTCGCCTATGCAGCAATGTCATACGGCCACTTTTCCCAAATGGTCTGGTTCAGGTACGGGTGGTTGCTTTTCAGCAGGTATTTGACGTTCAACCAGTTGGTTCCGATACTGGCCTAGGGAAGTACAAGTCTCAGACAATCCCTAGTGTACATTATTCTATATATTTTTGAATCCGAATTGTCTTTGGCACCAATTAGAGCCATGCTCAAAGTACTCCTTCTTGGAAATGCTTATATCATCCAACATGCCCAGCTTAACCAAACCATCCGCACCAAACCAGCTGGACTCCTGCAAGTCGTGGTCTTCCAGGTTCGTTTTAACAAACCAGTCCAGAGGAAGTTCGCGCGTAAGCTCATGGGATAGTCTTTCGACGAAATGTGGGAGCTTGGCAGTGCCCCCGACGATGGAGATGTTAGCGACAATAAGGGGCCGTGTCACTTCAGGACATGCCATGATGGACTCCACAACCAAGTCAGTAAGGTTCTTAATAGAGGAGTTATGAATTTTGGAAGAGTTGGATGTGGAGCTATTGAAAATAATTTCAGGGTGATAAAAAGACTCTGGAATACTGAACCTTTCATCAGTAAGTCTAAGCGTCTGTAGTTCGTCATCTGCTTGCAGCTGCAGAGCCAGGTCTCTTATGTAGCCAGTGGTTGTAGTTTTGAAATCTGGCAATACAAACTCACACATGTGTTTCTCCTTTTCATTGAGCGTTTTGTTATAGTCTTCTGCTACGAAGCATGTAGCTTCCTTTATGGTGTTGACTAATATTGACTCATCAGAAACATCATAATGTCTGAATGAGATGATCTCCTTCAAAAGGCCATTTAGAAGCTTTCCTGCTACCGGAAACTTTCGAATACCCCTCCAATATACGTTCTGATAAAGCACAGGCACAATCCAGGTGCAATTGAAGCCTGAATCAATAATGAGGGAGAAGTCTTGGGGGTTTACCTGCTGCCATGGAACTAAAGAAGGCGCTATACACCTGTAGTATTCCTGAAACCCATATTCCTCAAAAATGATTTGGTCTGTATTTATCGAGAGCTGAGGAAGCTGGAACGGAGTTTCCGTCAAAGTGAGGTGGGTTGTAGAAGGGTCAAAAGACTTGGTTTTATCGAGTTTTTCAAAAGCTAGATCCCAGATTGGTTTTTCCATTTCCCACGATATAAGATTCCCTTGTTCATAGGGCCTTTTGAAGAGCATGCCGGAGTACTGGTGTGTCTGGGAGAGATATTCGCTCCCAAGATGAATTACTCCATCCTTGCTTCGAGCAGTAGTGTTGTGCGTTATTGAGGGAGAACTGTCGCCCGAGAACCCTGCTTTTATGCTGTATGAACCATTATCCACTATCAAATGCTTCATACTGAATGGGATGGAATGAAGAAACAGTGCGTGGTGTATCTCAGTGAAAGGTAACGTATGGAGACTGCATAGAACAATCAAGCTTCTCTATCGTGAGAGTTTCTGGCAGGCGAGTCGGGAGATAAATACGAAGCAAGAAACTTCGAAGTTGTTTTCTGATAACCAGCCGCTATTACACATGTGACAGGTTCAGGCATGGCCCAGGGTTGAGGTGATCACGTGCATGTACTAACGGGCCTCCGGTGAGGGTGAGACCCTCGCACGCGGCGCTTCGCAACTTTTATGAGTTGACGTTGCTGGAGGTCCATATACGAGCCACAGTTCCGAAGGTTCCACCTTCGTGACGAGTCAAGGTATAACAGGTGACGAAGACATAAAGCAGATATCGATATCTTCATACATATTTCTTTTTGAAAACTGGCTGCCCGAACTCACAGTGTTGCCCTGATAAGCTTTTCCTCCGGCTTCCCTGCATTGTCATTTACCCTGGGGCACGTATCCGCAGGAATATTTTCCCAGAGCCACTTCTCAAAGTGAGGAACAACCGGCCCGCCGACTTATCACGCCTCTTACCTGAGTTTGTTGTTGCTACCTGGCCTTGTCGATCCATACTTAAAGCCAAAGGTGGGCTGGAAAAGGGTAATTTGTGCCGCTAGAGGAGCATTTTGACTTCGTGTTTTTATCATAGCTTTTTCTTGTTCCATCGATACAGCTACCACTCCAAATCCAAGACCCCACTTTTCAATAGCCTTGTCACTAATCAGAGCATACTCCTTCAGATGGCGCTCTTTTCAAAGGTCCTCCACCATGAGAAGACAGTAAGCAGGGATTCTGGACACCCGCTTTTGGGTTTCACCTCCATATCTCCTCAGTCTTCTCACACATCTATTTCGTCGAAGGGTCCTGACATCAACCCAGTGACACTAGCTATCAAGTTAGAGTCACCTCCCATTATTTTATATGGCCAACCGGACGAATCTACAGGATCAATAGTATCGGGGTTGTTATTATTGACCATAAACTCATCGCAAGGTTCTCCGCTTACGCCTGCAACTTCAAGAGGCAGACCTCAAGAGTTCACTCCTTCTCCCGCAAGCTCCCAGCTAGCTCTTCAGCCACAGTTCACGGAACTCGAATCAGTCACGTTGTCACTCATCCAGACTATCCGCTATACAAAGCCATTCACCATCCACGCGCCATCTATCTCGAGCTGTAAGGACTGCACTATGAGGCGCAACGTCTTGGCTCGCTGGGATGTGGTTACCGATAAGATCGCCATGGAGTCTGGTACCCATGCTTACCCCTTTTCACATCTTCTTCCTGGGTCACTTCCTGCGTCTTCAAAGCTAGGCTCGTACCACTCTGCATCTTATATCAAGTACGAGCTTATTGCCGAGGCCAAAGTGTGTGGTTCGTCTTCGCCCGTGGTGGTAGATCTTCCGTTGAATATAGCGCGGCTGATCTTGCGGGGCCCAGACCGCAATTCTCTTCGTGTTTTTCCCCCCACGGATGTCATTGCTAGCTCGGTTCTTCCTAATGTTGTATACCCAAAATCGTCTTTCCCCATAGAGCTCAAGTTGGACAATGTTGTGAATGAGAAGGGGGATCGCAGGTGGAGAATGAGAAAACTAACATGGCGAATCGAAGAACAGTTGAAAGTGCAGGCCCATACATGCGCCAAGCACGAGACAAAGTTGAAGGCGTTCGAGGACCAGCAGAGGAAAATGCGTCTCCTGAAAGAGTTGAAGACAGGGCATTCTCCAACAGGGGCCAGCGGAACTGGCTCCGGCAGCTCAGAAACTAAATCAGCTTCAAATTTGCACCACTCTACCATAGAAACAAACACCATTTTGTCGGTGTGCCCCTCACCTCAGCTCCAGATGCGCCAGCGCGTACAAGAACTGGAAAGGAACATAGAGCAGCAATACCAACAGTATCAGAACCGCCTTCATGACATGGACGAGGAACCCGAAGAGCAGGGTCCTAGTCACGCGCTAGAGGAGTCTCACAGAAGCTATGCAGAGGATTTCGAGTCTCCTGCAGCCTCCTCAAGCGCACCTAGCGCAGCTGCTTCACCCAACGGTTCTATCACCGGCAATCAAAGTTCTAATCCTTTACTTACAGAGGAGCATGTTTACTTGGAAGAGATTCGAACTGTGAGCCATGGAGAAATCAAGACCGGTTGGAAGTCTGATTTTAGTGGCAAGGGACGAATTGAATTGGTAGCTGACATCAGCGCCGTCAACCTTTCGTCAGGTCTCGTTCGGCATATCACCCAGAAGAGCAGTCTGGAGCCACGAGCAGATCCCAAGGATGGACTAAGAAACGGCGCCACCGTGTCCTGTGATATTGACGACCCAAATCTGGGCATTTTTGTCAGCCACACATTGATCGTGGAGGTTGTAATTGCGGAGGAAATTGTGACGGAGAAAAAGTTTGCGGGCGAGCTTAAGCCCGTGACTTCCACGGCTTCCAGTGCTTCTGTCGAATCTGGCGTTCAGGGTGTGAGCACTACGCTGCCGAAGCATGGGGTCCCTAGTGGTGCCGCCAGAGTCTTGAGAATGCAGTTCAAATTGCCTTTTACAGAAAGGTCTGGTTTGGGCATTGCCTGGGATGACGAGGTGCCTCCTACATATGAGGACGTCCGCACGCTCAGTCCGCCAACGTACGACGACTCAGCCAGCAGTACCCCTGTGGCGAGATCTTATTCCTCGAGCTCCAGCATTTTGCCTCCTCTGGCGGCGGCCCTAAGAAACAGTGCTTCAGTGCTTTACGGTGTGGGCAGCACTCCTGGGACTGGGAGTTTCAGAGGTGGAGACCAGGGCATAGACAGCATGATAGACTTGGACGATCGGATTCAAGAATTCACTTTGTGATACGCAGGTTAGGTTAATAGGATTAACGGGATACAATATGTAGAGAGTAATTGTGATTAGGCAAGAAAATGGCTTTGTTGAGCGTGTGAGCTTTGATCCGCGCAGTCGCCCATTCTCTCTGAGCTCCGCTTACACCAGCTGAAGCCTCTTAGCTCGCCCGCTCAGGTTGCTTTCTTTCCTGACCAGAAACTTCGCCCGAAGCCTACACACTGAAGAATAAGAAAATAATCTCCTCCATCAACCCCAGGCGCTGGCTTCTGGTGCAGGAATACTCTCTGCAGAACTAAATCAATTGTCTGGCCGTAATTAGGCTCAAGTCTGATCTTCCCAAGCTCAGGTAAACCAAGCCCCGTATCATCTACTGATAGTCAGACATAAGAAAATATTGGCGAGAGAATCTTGCCTTGATTTGCCACATATTACTTTTGGAGCTTTATTCATCACTTTTGTGCAACGTACTCCAGCCGCTTGCCCCTTGGCATACTTGTTTTTCGGCGAGACTCCGAAGAAGAACAGGTTTCAGAAAGCAGAAAGAAGGCGACATTGTGCGGCTCTTAAGCAATATTAGAAGCCCTAACTGTGTATCTCTTACTGTCACAACTTCCTTCTGATTGCCCCACAGTTCTCATGCCTCCCATTCTTAAGCAACCAAAACTGCTGTTCTACATAGGAGAAGAGGAAGAGGAAGAAGAGTTACTCGACACCTTTCAAGAGGGCAGCTCGTTCACAAAACATACTCCTGATATCGAGCCTGTGAAGTCACGCGGCTCCCTCAATAAGCTCGGTGACTCTGTGCTTTCACATTCAGGGTGGCCGCCTACCCGAAGCCCCTCTGCTTCCTCTACCACATCAAGGGATTCTCATAGCCCCAACATTCCCCAGGATCTTCTCCAATTTCCCATAGACTCCTCGCATGCCTATTCATATGCGCACCTTTCACCCAATTCTTTGGCTCTTCGTTTAAACGTTTTGAAGAGGTCGTTGGAAATTCTCAAAGATCGGCCTGAGCTTTTCAAATCGATTAAGGAGCAAGATGAGAAATTGTACTCAGATAGCCCAGATTCCACCGGAGCCTTTGGAACAATATCAGCATTGGGTTCGCCTCTGGTTTCTCAAACAGAAATACGTGCGCCCAGACTGATCTACCGCCATCCGCTGGCAAACAACAGTTCTGAGTCTCACAACTACGCCTCCCCCACCTCAAAACTCCAATCCAATGCATCGTCTGCTGCCCTTGCGGCATTGTTTAGACCTCAGCTTCAACGCACTACCAGCTTAACACATTCTGGGCTCAAGCAAGAAGAGGCGCCCAAAAAACCACTGCAGCTTCAAAATGAAATAGGCACTGCAACGGTGCCCCCCTCATCAAAAAAGGCGAATTCTCCCTCCAAGGCAGGAGACATAATCCTCAGTGAGGATCTCAAAGACATCATTACTATTTTAGAAAAGGATAGCGAGTTTCTCAAGGAGAACTCCGAGGTCGCCCTCAATTTGCATAAAATTTCTCTTGCCTCTGCAGACCACGACAGAGTTAAGCAGGATATCATCATTAATAAGTTGCTTTATGCTTTGGCCACTCCTTTTGTGGAGACTTCCGTCAATGCTCGGACTCTTCTAACCTCAGAAGTGTCAAATTCTAGCTCCTCACCACAATTCAGCAGCGCAGCAAGCTCCCTTAACCTATTTGGAGCGCAGTCAAATCTACAAAATCACGTTCCTCCAACTTCTACAAGTGCAGCGCGTCCCTTCCATGGGCTTACTGCTGGCAAACATGCACTCCCTCAGTCCGTCTTCACAGTAGATACAGAGAGCCCTTGGTCTGTAAAGGCCGCCAATGATCTCGCGTGCCTTATGTTCGGAGTACTGAAGAACATGATCAAGTCGCTCACATTAATGGACCTCATTGCACCCCAGTTTCGCAGTTTTGTTTCCGAAAGAATTTCTCTGTCCGTCGCTCATTCAGCGAATGCGGACCCAAAGAACCAGGCAACCCACCCAAGAAATAATAACATCATTTTCGCCGGTGAAATCGTTGCCGTGAAACGTGCTGGCAACAACAACTTTGCTTGGACTTCTGTATGGGCCAAGCGTAGAGGGAATATGATCATTTGCATGTTTGATCAGATCCCTTGTGATGCCTTCGATATCGTTGTTCTGCGTCACAAAAATGCTCTTGCCAATAGCAGTTACTCCATTGTTAGTATAAAAGAAATCGCGGGCAACTTGGTTGACAGTTTGGAAGCCCCGGTGGTGAATCAGGAAGTTTCGTTGATCAGTGAATCCATCGATGACGAATTGAAGGGTTTAGACTATCAGAGCATTGAAGATATTCCTGATGGGAGAGAAGTTGAAGACAGTGATAACATTAACAACATAAGATATTTTACCTTGAAGTTGAGGAACTGTGATAAGGGCATACAGCATATTCCATGTGCGGTAACATCGAATCCCCTTGAAAGTGACCCTGCGAAACACGAAATCAAAGTGAAAATACACTCATTACCATATATTGGGGGAATTTTTGTTATCAGTGCAACAACTCATAGTGTTTTATCCTGCAATAACGCTATTGCTAAGAATTTATTTGGGCGGTCCTCCTATGAATTAATCGACCAAAGCATTGACTGGCTCATTCCGGATTTTTCAGAAATCTTGCAAAAAGGTCTCAATGAGAGTGAAGGTGTTTTCAATCTTGTTCCGGGACTTGTTTTACCAGAACATTTCTTTAGAAGATTTTACGCATCTTTGAAACTGACCCAAGAAATCAGAGAAGGAATGAACAAGCAGGCACTAGAGGATGAACTTTTTTTGACTTCAAGGGGAATTCGAGGATTACATCGCGATGGTAACACTATCTGGATTGATGTACAGCTTCGGACCGCTTCAAAGGACGCCCTTGTACTATGGATTACATACTCACGTCCCAGTACTGAAAGGGATAGTATATCAGAAGATGTGGAGAAGCTTAGCGCGAGTACATCATCACTTTCATTATACCTGGCAGGCCAGAATGAAGAGAAATCGAGACAGTCTACATATGAAAAAAGAATCAAGAGCATAAACCTTGACCTTCCATCGCAAATGGATCTTTTCCCAGCCCGCGAGTCTGAGTTGGCCGAGTTAGGGTCCAGTTCAGACGTCAGCAGAAAGAGCAGTTCTAAGAATTTAAAATCTGACTTGTCATTTTCTCAGTTGACCAATAAGCTCGAAGTAGAAGCAGACAAGCAAAAGGGTAACAACGTCGACACATCAGTGGGCAACACCGAGAATCTATCGTCTTTTGATGAGAAATATTCGGATTTAGTGAAATCGGATGCCGAGATCATTCGTCTTGAAAATGAAATGTTGGAGGACAAGATCAAGAAATCCACGCAATGGCCTTCTACTGTTGGTGCTCAGAGAAGAACTAAAAAGTTTTCGGAATTCAAAGTTATCAAGGAGATGGGTGAGGGAGCATACGGAAAAGTTGTCCTTGCTCAGCACATAGAAGATCCTGAGTATAGAATCATCATAAAATGCATCGATAAAGAGAAAATTTTGGTCGACACATGGGTTCGGGATCGCAAACTAGGCACCATCCCCTCAGAGATTAACATCATGGCCTACCTCAACAGTGAACCACATCCGAACATCATGAGGATCATAGATTTTTTTGAAGACCTGAAATGCTACTACTTAGAAACACCCTTATTTGGAGATCCCCCAGCCATTGACTTGTTTGATTTTATTGAAATTAAGAGCAACATGACTGAGTTGGAGTGCAAGTTTATCTTCAAACAGGTCGTGCTGGCGCTTCTCCATCTTCATAACCATGGGATTGTTCACAGAGACATCAAAGACGAAAACGTTATTGTTGATGAGAACGGAATCATAAAATTGATTGATTTTGGCAGCGCAGGATACATCAAGCTGGGACCATTTGAAGTTTTTGTCGGTACCATTGATTATGCATCTCCAGAGGTTCTCAGAGGAGAGAAGTACGACGGAAAGCCGCAAGATATATGGGCTCTAGGTATTTTATTGTACACGATGATTTACAAGGAGAATCCATTTTATAATGTGGATGAAATAATGGAGGGAGACTTGAGAATTCCTGTTGTCGTGAGCGAAGCATCTGAGTCTTTGATAAGGCGGATTCTCGTTCGTGATATCGAAAAAAGACCAACCATTTCAGATATTGCTGAGGATTCATGGTTAAAAATTTGACAATGTGGTGCCAGCGTATGAAAGTTCGAGCAGATATATATTGTAAAACATTTCAAACTTTTGAATTCTAACGTAGCCTAGTGATAGACTCTTCATGTCTTCGCCCATTTGCAGCCATAACTTGAATGCTTCTCTTATTATGCAGGAACATACATACATCAAAGTACCTGCATGTGGCTATGCATATAAGAGATGGTCAGTACGGATCTTTACGTATTCATCAGGTATGGAGCATCCCGATACTCCTCTGGAAAGTGTGGAACTGGAAATTGTGGCCAGCGGTGGTCACAGCTCTGACCCTGCAATATCATTTGAAGCTTCTCTCAGATCCGGACCCACCCTGATATCAGTGTTACAGCCCATTACAGGATTACCTCCCCTCAGAGAGGTTAACCTTGAGACCCAGCACCTTCTCAGATTATCCCCCAAAATTGGAGATAGGCTTTCAGCCTCAGAAGGTGTCTTTTCTGTCAAATTAGAGGGACGTGGCCCCGGATTTTCTGGCGTGCTATTCCACATAACAAACGATATTTATGGTCTCGTAGCAGTACGCGAGACTAATCTGTGCTTCAAATACGACTTGACGCCTCTTCCTTCCTATAGCAAGTCCAATTCTATAAAGAGTTGGTTATCAGATGGTTTGCAAGGTCCCCCAGATGTTGAAGTGAAAAATAAGACGACTACATTTACCATGTGGCCTCCACACCGATCTGATCAAACCATAGAGGAAGAGCATGCGCTGCCCAAGGAATTTCTATGGTCTCGATACTACAGCACCCTTTATTCACAAAACACGCCGCTAAGCTACTTTCCCAAGACAGCCGTGCCCCGGTTCAGGAATATGTGTGATTCGGCAGAGCAGATGAAGCAGGAACTTCGTCATCTTTACATCTCGCCGGATAAGCTTGATGAAAGGCATTTAGGGAGATTTGGAATACTTCAAGGGAAAAGGAAATTTGACTCACTTGAATCGCAGTTTCATATGGATTGCATTCTGCAACGGCAGGAGCTATTCGTCCAACTTCAGAAAGGGAAGGAATCAGACCGAGAAAAGGCAGAGCATAAGCTTGAAGCGTTGGCTACAGAATTGAAGATAAGAGAAACTCAGCTCCAGATGGTCATTTTGCTAGAGCTTCATTTATGCTGGGGAAACAACAACTTTGAAGCTGATTTCTTTGTTCGCAACCTTAAGATTCAAGCGGATAATCTTATGAAGCTTCAAAAGAAGACCAAACTGTCGCTTGTGCGAAAACGGAAGGACAAAAAGCAGAAGAAGATTGTACCTACTTTTTTAGGTATGGGAATTGATGTTCTGAGCGGCTATGAGGGCGTCGAGAGCAATAGTGATAAACAAAGTAGCGATGAAAGCGATTTTTTTATTTTCACTTCTTTGAATGCTCTTATTGACCGCATTGGAATATGGGATACTCTTACAGTTAGAAAAGGTTCAGAAGATAATTCTTATGAGTTTCTTGCGTATGTGCTAGTCCCTTATTTTAATAAGCGATTGCCCATCACTATAAAATACATCATTGATAAAATCAAAGGACCGTCATTTAAAATTAGCCGCAAAGGTGATTTCAAAAGGCTAGAAAATTCTGATCAGGTATCATCTATTACTGGTGCGACGGATCAAAATACGAAGCACCCTTCAAAGTACCGGAAGACGTTACTAAAAGGTAGAAGGCCCCAGCTACAGTCCAGCAATCTGTCTATCCTTGCAGACGATCTACTACCAGCTTTGAGTCTCAAACGGTCGAAGTCAAACGTGCTGTCTAAAAGCCTAGAAAAACGACAGGTAGACATATCACAGTCTTTTACCGATAAATCAGACACTGCCAAGTTAGCAAGGGCAACTGTCCTAAAAGATCTGTCGGCTCCTATTTTTGGTAAGGCTATAAGATCGAAATCTCTTGCGCCCACAGCAGAAACAAGCAGCATTTCGCAAGTCACTTCGACTCCCAGGAAGCAGAGAATGCAAAGGATTGAGCAGCAGACTAACCTTTTAGGTCCTCCTATTCCGAGCATCTCCATCATGACTGAAGTCCATGCTACACCAAGCACAAACAAAAGAAGAATCGTAAATGATACGCCCACACAGCAAATGGTTCCTCCAGATATAAAACAGACGCCTGTAAAGGAAAAACTAAGGAACGAAAGTCTTGTGGTTATCTCACCTTCTAAATCTGTTGTTAGCAGTTCACCCATCAACCCTCTGCTGTCTACTAGAAGAAAGAGGCCAGGTGATCCAGTTTTGGCACAAGACTCGCCCTTTTTTGGCTCAAACTTTCAAGGATCCCCAGTGAGCAGTGTCGCTAGGCGAGATAACTCTACAGAGGAAGATAGCGATTCTGACTACGAATTGCTAGCGAAAATGCAGATGCCTATTACAAGACCATCACCAAGAAAGCCAGTCTTTTTTGGAAGGGATGTGAGGACATATAAGCCCAAGCAGCAGTAATTGATGACTAGAACTAGCTGGCATAGTATTTATCTCAACTGAAAATACAAAAAAATGGGAAATTGAAATTGTCGTAGAGATTGCCTTGTATATCGTGAGAATTAACGCCGTGTGTTCGCGACTCGGAACTTTTAAATCTGCGAGAGAAGCATCGCGGAAGATAAGTTCGGAGATGATCGGGATCGGGGCTTATGAAAAGGGCCCTTGCAAATTCACCGGCTGCGGTAGATAGTCCCTAAACGGAAACACCGAGCACTGCGTTGTGGCCATGTGCGGAAATACGACCAACGTGCTGTGACCGAAAAACTCACACTCGAAGACTGTGGGGCTGTAGGGATCTACTAGACTAGTTCAAAAGCAATGACTGTATCTATAATCTGTAGTATAAAAGGCGCCGTCAATTCCCCGATTTAAAGCAAAAGAATATCCATCCTCTATTACAATTATCACACAACCTACTATGTCTACTACAGTTTTTATCTCTGGTGCCACTGGCTTCATCGCGCAGCACATCATCAAGCTCTTGATTGAGAAGGGCTACCTGGTGGTTGGGTCTGTCAGATCTGCGTCTAAAGGCGAGCAGTTGAAAGAGCAATTGGCCTCCCCCAATTTTTTCTACGAGATCGTGGAAAGCCTTGAGTCACCTGGCGCCTTCGACAAAGCGTTACAGAAACACCCTGAGGTTACCGTGTTCCTTCATACTGCATCGCCTTTCAACTATGGCAACGACGACCCCGAGAAGAACATCTTGCTTCCTGCGATCAACGGCACCAAAAATGTCTTGAAAGCAATCAAACAAGCTGCCCCACAAGTTAAAAAGGTGGTGGTAACCTCCTCCCTTGCAGCCATCTATTGGTTCAAAGACCCAAACTTGACTGTTGATGAGAACACCTGGAACCCGATTACGTACGAAGAGGCTGTGCAGAACGGATTAGATGCGTACTATGGCTCCAAGACTTTTGCCGAAAAGGCGGCTTGGGACTTCGTCGAAGCTGAGAAGCCAAATTTCACTTTGTCCACCATCAATCCGCTGTTTGTATTTGGCCCACAAGCTTTCGACAGTAGCGCCAAGGGCGAATTGAACCTCTCCAACTCGTTCATTAGCGCCTTACTTAAGGTCAAGCCCGGCGATGAAATTCCCGCCTTTGTGGGCAGTGAAATTGATGTGAGAGATGTGGCTGCTGCCCACATAGCTGCATTTGAGAAGGAAGCTGCTGCTGGTAAGAGACTACTTGTGGATGAGGCCAAGGTCAGTAGTCAAGTGCTCTTGAGCATCATCAACGAGAATGTGCCAGAATTGAAGGGAAAGGTTCCTGAAGCTACTCCTGGTGAGCAATTACCGGGCTTCGTTCTTGACGATAAGGCATCGAGAGAGATCTTGGGCTTGAACTACATCGATCTCAAGACCACAGTCGTTGACACCATCAAGCAATACTTGGAGGCAAACAAATAGTGAGATACTGTTAATTGTTTTATTTTTATTTTGAATTGAAGAGAAGTTAATTATACTTCTTCTAGATACCTTTCCTTACTATACATTTATCTCCCCAAAAAAGATTCCCCTTGCAATCTCTTTTCCGTCTTCAGCATTACGGATTTCTTCCGCAAGAACACTTCCAAGCCTCTCTGAAAGCTTTTCAAAAGTTTCTAATGTCAATTCCGAATCCTCTTCCATTTTCTGGTCCTCGTCAATGCCAGCTGCGGACTTTCCGTCCTGGTCCAATTTTAATTTTCTTAAAGTATCCAAAGTGGCGCCGAGCAATATTTCCTTCTCCTTTTCACTTCTGTCCTCACGCTCAATAACCAGCTTGCTCCACATTTTTGAATTGCCGACTAAAACCAACTTGATAACTTCGCTGCCCATATTTTGTAACCCCAATAAAGCACCATAATGAGTTCCTATTGGCTTGGAAGAGTCCAACAAAGCTCTTAGAAGTGTCCTGGTAACTCTGGGCATAAGCGTGGAGTAAGAAGATCCATATGTTTTAATAATATGCTGTAGCAAGATCGCCGCGAACTCTCTCACGGCCAATTGCTTCTGTAAAATCTCATTCGCTTCCTTATCATCAGTAGCCTCTTTTACAATAGGCCCAATTCTTTTCGCTAACAACAATGTTAGTATGCAAGGCATCAACGCATGAACATAGGGGTCTAAGAAGATGGTTCTGTTCTCAACGAGCGCCGATATGACTTCGAGCATTGTGGATAAAATTTCTATGTTTCTCAACTGATTTGTAATTTGCTCAGCGGCAAATTGAATAAAGTAAGGAACGAGCTGATGTAAACCGGGGTCATTTTTAAGTGATGTGAGAGCTGCATACTTTAAGGTTTCCTTCTCTGGATCGGCGGAGAGAAGGACTTCAGTAACTTTATCAAAGTAAAGCTGCAATTCCTTCGATAATACGTGTCTTACCAAAGGCTTGATTTCCACGGAATCCTTCTTCTTCGTCGAGCCATTTGCACCAACAGAGACGCCCGTTGTACCGTTCACGGCGGAACCATTTGCCAGAGGATTCGTCTCATCCAACTTCGAGTCCTTTTCACCTGTGGAATTCAAAAGATCAGCACCTAAGCTTGACGACGTGGCGCCTCTTTGAATTGGAGGAAGTGCTTTGATTTCGGAGGGAAGGGGGTTCTGCGATATCATCGGTTGAACCCCCTCTATTGCTAACCAATGAGCCGTATAACTCGATTGTCTAGGTACTTTAGGTAGTTCTTGGTTAATAAACTTCTCAAATTCTATTTCGTGGTCATCAACGTAGTACAATGTCTGGCCACCTGCTCCAACCAACGCTTCTTTAAAATTCAATGGCTGAGAGTTGTCGTAACCATACAAAGGTTCAATGTTCAACATTTTGAGGGCATAATTTATATCGCTCGTCATTAACAACTTTCTCTTGGAATGTCTCATAAATTTGATGGAAGTTTCCAAAATTTCGTGGATTCTGTATTCCACATCCATGGCCAAGTTTTTGGCGGCTTCCTCAGGTAAATTGATCCCCAACGACTCAGCTGCATCTTTCACTGTATCATGCGGTGACCACAACGTATAGGAAAGAGGAATTTTCGAGCTCGAATCCATATTGTAGCTCAGGTTCAAGAATGGAATGTATATGGGGCTGGTAATATGGGATTCTTGAAAGGGGAGTATTCATATCAACTGGAGCTCTAGTTCGGAGAATTCAATATGCAGGAATATAATACTTCAATCTACATCTTACAATGTTTACTCTACAATAGTTGTTTTCGGCAGCAGCAGATGTCCTTTCTTTTTGGGTGTATTTGTAACACTCTATTGTATATCAATCTGTAATGCAAAATGCTAGCGTTTACCGCCGTTCATCGTTTCCATCAAGTCGTGGTTCAATTCTAATAACTTCTTGTTTTCCTCAGTTAGCTTGTCTAACTGGTTACTCTTAGCCTTTAATTTCTCTTCCATTAGCTCTAGACGCTTCTCCAACAGTCGATATTTTTCTGCCAGTAGCCTTTCGCTTGCTTGCACATCTGTCTGCTCCTTGTCCATATGTTGCCTTATTTGAGCTTCATATCTTTCTTTGCTTATTTTGGTCATAACTTCGATATCGTAGTTTCGAAGATAAAATAGGTCACACAATATTATATCAGCTCGATCAGTGTATTTATCACGATTCGGTAAACCCAGTGTCATCATTATGGCGTTGTTTTGACTGGTGAAGACGACCGAATCTATGCATTTGATAAACTTCTTCATTAGCTCCTCATATATTTCCTTGATGTAGATACCACTAAGGATAGGTAGCTCATCAGTATTACCTTCCACTGACTTAATCGCATCTTCAAACCGGTAGGTGTTGAGTCTTGTAGCAACGATTTCCCATATATCATTCTGGCCACTCACGGTAGGTTGTAGATGTGGAAGGTATTGTAGAACAAATTCCAACAATGGTTCTTTGATGAGTTCTTTTACTCGAAGCTGCTCTTTCTGATAAAATGAAGGTCCCATCTTAACAAAAACTCAGTTAGGGAGCTTTCTGCAAAGTGAATGACAGATTATAAATGGAGGGAGTAAAGAAAAGTGTGTCCTTTTGTTTTTCTAGCAATTTGGATCGGTGCAACATATCCTCAGGGTCCGCTTTACACTATTTATAGCTAATGTTTATACTATTGCTAGATGTCTGGTCTAATTGGCAGCATTTACAAGCCTTTTTCAGCTCGGGATTTGCCTTTCATCAAATCCAACTTCTGTTGACTGGACTTCAACTTCTCTTGCTGCTGGTTGTATCTCAACTCCGCTGCTTGTGCCGCCGCTTCTCTCGTACCTTGGCCTATGGAGGTGTCTTTGGAGCTACCAAGTCTTTGCCCTGAAGATGAGGAAGCAGTAATTTGATGTTTTTTTCCCTTTCCCTTAACTGAAGAAGTCTGGTTAGCAATAGTATAAGCATTGTCGCCAGGTTGATCCCCCAATTTTTGAGTGACAGACTTGAAACGAGTTCCTCCTGTCACTGGTTTCTCTTCAACCTCATCCTGGGCCTTGGAAGCACAGCATCCCATGTTTTGGACGTTCAATGTACCGGTCAGGGGAATTGTGGATGGATCAATTCAGGCGATGGGAGTGCACAAAACGTTAACAGATGTATAACCTCAGCCTCTTGGACTATCTACTACGAGATCTCCTCTAATAAACGTAAAATAAATTATATAATTATGTTATGCCTGGCAAGGCCTATTCATAAGTTCCGTCGCGTGATTTCATGTAAATCCGCCATTTTGTCTATATACAGTGTTTTCTCTTCATAATAAAATAGGTCTGGCAAGTTCATTGAAGTTGATGTTTTCCCTCAAGTTGGTGAACTCGGGTACATCAAGCTCAACATCACAGCCAAACTTTTGGGATCCATCCACAAGTTTTTTAATCTCATTGACCTCCTTTTGCTTCAACCAGTGGTTGCAAAATCTAACACAAGTCTTGTGGTCCTGAATGTAGTTCTTGTACTTGTTAGTGACTGTCAAATAGAAATCTTTTCTTTTGTCTGAAAACTGTGATAGAATGGTAGAATCACGTAATGCAGCCCAATCGGCAATTGGAATATAAGTGTAGCCACTTTGGTCCAAATGCCTTAAAGACTCATTCCACTTGGCCAAAATTTCGCTATTGTTGTAATCATCAATTGAACTTGTCTTCTTCAAGCAAATTCTATAGGAAACCGGTGTCCTTTCAATGTCGAACAACTCGTAATACTCAATGAGTTGTTCTAAAACCATCTTGTTGTTCCAGTTGTAGTTACTGATGATAGTATTAACAAAATATTCGTCAAGTGATTTAATTTCACTATAAGTTTGTATGAGCTGCTTCAACTTCGAATAGGATTCTTCATTCAACTCGCTATAATATTTGAAAAAGATGCCAAAAAAGGTGTTGTTCAAGTTAGAATATCTTGA
Source organism: Chernovozyma palmyrensis (assembly GCA_030558275.1). Lineage (NCBI taxonomy): Eukaryota > Fungi > Ascomycota > Pichiomycetes > Serinales > Debaryomycetaceae > Chernovozyma > Chernovozyma palmyrensis. The sequence continues at coordinate 324,393 of JAJMSF010000009.1, forward strand.
GTTGAATTGGGTAGGCGAATCTGTCCTGTGGAAATACTCGATTGTTCTTCTCCAAAAATACTCAATTTTTTCTAAGTCATCTTCATTTTCCAAACAATTCGTCAATAAAGATTGAATATATGGAACTTTCAAAGGAACGGAATATGGTAACTTATCATCAACGACTTTATCAAAAAATTGCTTAGAAATCTTGAGCTCTTTGCAGTTTCCAATAAAGCATAGATGTAATTCGGATAACGATTTCAACACACCATATCTTTTGTACGGAGGAGCTTCGTCATAAGCTGACAACAATGCTTCCAAGGAGTCTAAACCTCTAGTGTAATCGCCACTTGAAATGGCAATTCTGCCAATCGAGGATAACAAATCCAGGTTAATTTTCTTCGGAGACGGTACTTTTTTGGTATTTAACTCATATATGTTCAATATCTCTTCGTAAGTGAATCTTTGAGCTTCATATGCGAGTTTCAAAGCAATGCTCAAAATGCTTTGCGATAAATAGAGATGTCCATTCTCAGAATCATTGACACCGTTTTCCCACAACTGAAGCAATTCGTTATGTAATTTGAATTGTTGCATGGTGTAAAATAAAAACTTGACACAATCATAACTCAAGATGGCTTTGAATTCACCAGCAGTGATCCATTCGCTCATTTTGAGAAGTGCTGACTTCAACATTATATCATCCCTGAGATTAGCATTTGAGTATTGATCACTGTCTCTGTTCTTGTTGGATGCCAAACGAGACGATCTAGATTTATAGGTGGCAGTATTTAACAAAGAAATATACTTCACGAGATCGTCAGTACCCAATAATGCTCTAAACTTTTCCTCCTCTAATAGTTTGGTGGTATTCTCAACATAACTCAAGGTATCGTCTCCCAATTTTTTGGATGGCTTTCTGCTTGCAAGGTTCAACTGTTCTTCAAAGAAGTCAAGTTTCTCTTTGTACTCACGGCTCATAAGCTCGCTATAATTGGGGTCATTCTTTAATGTTTCGATGAGAGAAGGTCTGTTACTTTCGAATTTGTTTCTTTGGTAATTGTTTTTTTTGCCTTGGCGCTTTTGGGTGTTACTATTCCCATTGCTGTTGCTGTAGGTCCTACGGTTACTTCCCTTGGACTGCTCTGGAATATTCGAGACATCAGGAGTAGGCTGGGAAGTCCAGTCGACCTTGGTTTGAGTTGCGATAATCTGCTGATGAGCAGTTATGTTCGTCAGGAGATAGGCATTGGCATTTGCAGGGCTGTTGGTGCGTTTTGGAGGGGCGGAAGTGGGACCAGTGAGGGCCACATGAGGCCCATTTCTAACTTTGAAAAGGGGCCGGAGACCCTGAGGAGCTAGTCTAAACATACTATATATGCTATAATAAACTCCTATTAAAGTTCTGGAGTTTTTTAATTTTCCAGGAAAAGTTTGATGGCTGAGTTACAGTGTTCCAATGGCAAAAGAAAGAAAAATAGAGTCACTGGTGGTATATGCAGGCCCTAAAATGAAAGTCGGTCAGACAGCGTTAGTGGAAGTAGATGAGAGAGCACCTAAAAAAGATGTTATAGATACACAAATCCTCAATTCGTAAATTAGATCATGATGCAGAAGAATATGCTAGCGCTCCCACGGGGGGGATCATTTTACTGATATGAATGAATTGTATTGATAGAAGAGGCTGAGAGTTTTAACCCCAGATTTGGAGTGGCACCACTAGAGAAGCCATAAGACACGCGTTATGGGGCCAATTTCAAACCAAACTGCAAATTATTTAGAAGTTGGCTCTTTAGTATTCTAGCTTCGCATTTGAAGTGTGATGGGGACCCTGGGCAAATGTAGCAACCGAGTAGATCGTTTACATAGAACCCTTCATGCTCACGATAGCCAAGACCAAGCTTTCAGTATTTTGGCATTTTGAGATGAATCTGCTACCTCCTTACCCTGCTTTAGGTAGGAGTGATTGCCGAATGTTTTGCCTGGTGCGTTACGACACGCGACGAAGTTGGCCGCGATTTCCGAATCCAGTCGATAAGACAGAAGCTGCAAATGTCCACTTTCAAAGACTTTTTCAAAGCTAGAGAAAAAGGAACCGCCTCATGAAGGGAGTAATTTTTTCCAGGTAGAATTCACTTCTTCTTCCACCTTATACTTCAAGGGCCTTCTTAGGGACGAATTGCAGCCTATCAAGTACCTGCATATAGCCGAGCAACATGAGCCAGGCCTATCTACAGCAATCCCGGGCTATTATCGGAGCAGATCAATCTGATACAGCTGTTACCAGGCTTGACATATTTCGCCCTTTTTTATTCACTTCGTATGGATTTTTACTACAAATTCAACTTCCATATTTTAGCTTCATATTTACCTTAATTTTTGGGGACGTCAATGTCAACTATCCCTCTATTGCAAAATGACAATACTACATCCTTCACAAGTATTGGTCCCATTATCAGTGCCTCGGGTAATCAATCCCACGAAGCCAACAAGTCTGTAATACGGACCTTATACCATTCCCATTCTAAAGATCATAAGCATGGTGGCTCCCACACGAAAAAGGCCCATGTATCTAAACTTGGTGCCTTTGAAGGAGTCTTTCTTCCGACGTCTTTGAACGTATTATCCATTTTGATGTTTTTACGTTTCGGATTCATTATTGGGCAATTGGGAATTACAGGAACCTTCCTATTACTTTTTATGTCGTATGCAATAGATATTTTAACAACCATGTCTATTAGCGCAATCTCAACGAATGGAACTGTTAAAGGAGGGGGTGCCTACTATATGATCTCAAGATCTTTGGGTCCTGAATTTGGAGGAGCGATTGGAATTATTTTCTTTATAGGGCAAATCTTGAACTCCTCCTTGAACGTGGTAGGTTTCATAGAACCATTGATGGGAAACTTCAATGTTGAAGATGGAGATATTCTCAAGGTTCTACCCATAAGTTATGCTTGGCAAGTCATTTATTCCACAATATTGCTAGCAATATGCACAGGAGTTGCATTGGTTGGTTCATCTTTGGTTTCAAAAACAGCGTTTTGGCTCTTCATTGTGTTGGTATCAAGTACTCTCTCCATTCCTATCCTGTCCTTGTTAGTGAAACCATTCGAAGCTTCGAAAGGAATTTATTATACAGGGTTGTCGTGGTCAACCTTCAAGGAAAACTTATACCCTCACTTCACAAGCGGAGCAGCCGGATCAGTATTGCCTCCAGGGCAACCAGAGACGTTTAGGGATTTATTTGGTATATTTTTCCCTGCCACAGCGGGAATTTTTGCCGGAGCTTCTATGTCGGGTGAATTGAAGAACCCTTCGAAGGCTATTCCCAAAGGCACATTGAGAGGGTTACTTATAACTTTTGTTTTATACTCTTTGGTTATCGCTTCCATGGGAAGTTCAGTTCCAAGAGATTTACTCAGAAGCGACATTAAAGTCGTTCAAACAGTTTCAATCTATGGAGTCATTATAATATTAGGAGAGTTCTCCACCTCCCTCTTTTCTGTTATCATGGGTATCGTGGGAGCTGCTACGATGCTTAATGCGATTGCCGACGATAGAATTATCCCAGGGTTATCTATTTTCACTACTGCAAGAAAACCAAAGCAGTTGAAAAAGAGAGCTGAAGTTTATGCTATTTTTTGCAGTTGGATTATAGGACAGGTGTTTCTTTTTGCTGATATTAATCAAATTGCAACATTCATTACTATGGCGTTCTTAATGACATTCATCGTGACTAATTTGGCATGTTTCCTTTTACGAATTGGATCGGCTCCAAATTTCAGACCTTCTTTTAAGTATTTCAGCTCCAAGACCGCATTACTGGGCGTTATTTCTTGTTTGGTCGCGATGTATATTGTTGATGGTATCTCAGCATCAGTGGTGATTATATGCCAATTAGTCCTCATTATGATGATTCATTACCTGACCCCGCCTCTGAAGTTTGGGGACATTTCACAGCTACTTATTTATCATCAAGTAAGAAAATATCTTCTCCGATTGAAGTTACAAATGAGTATCAAGTACTGGAGGCCACAGATTTTGTTGCTCGTCGACAATCCACGCACTGGGTGGAACTTGATCGGCTTTTGCAACCATTTGAAAAAGGGAGGCCTTTATGTTTTGGGTCATGTGGTCATATTGCATGACGACTCAGATAATGATACGGACAATCATTTCGGAGTCACATCATTTAGAGAGCTTCAAAAACAAAATCAAGCTTGGGTGAAATTAAGAGACTTATCTAAAGTGAAGGCGTTTGTTCAGTTAGCAATTGGGCCCACTTTACCATGGGGAGTCAGAAATGTTTACTTGGGGTCTGGATTAGGTGGCATGAAACCCAATATCACCGTTCTTGGTTTCTATGATTTCGTGAAGCATGGAGTTTCACTACCAGAAATCAAAACTAATCACAACGAGCTTCCTACGGACTCTTTACGGAAGGAAAGGAAGGTTTCTATCAGTCAGTGGGTGCAAATAATTGAAGATTTGATTATTATGCAAGCAACAGTTGCAGTTGCAGCTAATTTTGCAAAAGCAAATATGCCAATTGGGGTGCCCAAACCGCCGATTTGGAAAAAGAAAAAGGTCACCAAAGTCAATGAGCAAACCAGATTCATTGACTTATACCCCATCCAAATGTCTTCGGTAGCGACGCTTGAAAATGGGAAATCGATTTTGTCCACAAATTTTGACACCTATACTTTGATCTTGCAATTGGGTGCCATCTTATCTACAGTCTCCGAGTGGAAATATACTAATCATGTCTTGCGGGTAATTGCATTCGTGGAAAATGCTGATGAAATTGATGACGAAGAAACCCATCTCCGAGAGTTGTTGGAAACATTGAGAATCGACGCAATTCCAAAAGTTGTTTGCCTTAGTGACGGCTCTTTAAATACTTACAATTTTTTGGTGAAAGGATATACTCGCACCGCTACGAATCAATTCGAGTATAAAAAGATGGAGAGCTGCTTAGCTCAGGAACAATGGTGGAAGAACCTATGCAATGCTCGCTCAGCAATAAGAGACATTGAGAGACAAAAGGCTCGGAGGAGTAAGCAGAAAGCGGAAGGCTCCGTATCCCGCGTAATTGCGGCGCGCTTTGATCCCCTCAATTTGACTCCTTCTGGGATTCCAGGCTCCATGCCTAATAACAGGAGCTTAAGTTTCAATAAAAAGAGAAGAAATACAATCTCGGGTTTACACGGCCAAGGCATCTCGCTATCCTTAAGTATGAAGTCTCAAGGAGGTTCTTACTTCCCAGTCGATTCTATTGAGAGCGACAGTGACAGTGAATCATATTTTGACAGTGAGAGCGATTATGGTGATTACAGCGAGGATAATTCGGAAACAAACTCTTCTGCTGTTTCTTTCAACCATTCCAGTGGCAATTCTCATTTAAATATTCCTTCTTCAAATGTGACACTGGCTGTCCCTAATGCTTCAAAACGGTCACCAGCGCTTCACAAGTCACTAGAAAAATTAAGAAAGCCGAAGAGCGGAACGAAATCTGATACCCCTTTTAAAATAAAGGATCAAGTCATATCCGACCAAGGCTCAGTCAGATCTCTCAAGTCTTCCTTACGACCCAACTTCCTGTCTGTGAAAATTCCACAGCCAAAGATGAACGATGAGAATGACGGGTCAGATGACGACAACAATCCTACATTCGGATTCGCCAATGACGATGAGAAAGAAGATGATATCCGTGCAAGCCCCCCAGAGGAAGGCGACGAAAACCTCCCCAATAAAACCTCCCATAGTTCTGCCGCCGAGCTTGCTAGACACGAACATGCAGTGGAATCTATTTTGGAGAATTCAGTAGATCCACTTTCTAAACCCAGAAGTGGTACATCGACTCCACTGCGTCTCAAAGGTAAAGAGTCTAAAATCAGGCCCCCACCTTTACTTTTCACTCAGAGCCAGGAAGTGATAGAGAAGCTAAGAACACCTAAATTTTTCCCTGATGAAAAAATTGATGAGGATCCTGGGACTCAGCCTGAAAACTTCAGTTTGAACGCTAGTGCACCTAGTACACCTAGTATTTCGATCACGAAGCCTAAAGTTAAGGAAGAGCACGAGGCTCCCAGATGGAAACATAATGAAATTTCTTCCGCTTCCGCAAATCAGGAGTCCCTAAACGTTGAGTATGATGACGGCACAGATGAAACCATCAGCCAGAAACAATTGCAGGAGGAGTTAAAACTGTTGACTTTTAATAACTTGCCTGCCAAGGGCCAGCATTTAATCCTAAATGAACTCATGAGAGTTTACTCCCCCAATGATAAGACTCATGTGATATTTTCGACATTGCCTACCCCCACACTTGGCACTCATTTGGACGAAGCTGAATCCTTTGAGTATACAAATAATCTTTCTATTTGGCTTGACGATCTCCCACCAGTTCTACTCGTTAACTCCCAAACAGTTACTGTCACAACAGCTTTATAGTATGACCTCGGTCACGTGAACATTTGCATCTTATATTTATTTTGCGTACGCTATATCTGTAGAACTCTAGTATTGCCCACCATGGTGGTTGGTACTGATAAGTATGGCAAGGAGTCTTCAGCTGAGCAACAGACGAACGGTACTAACTCAGAAGAGCTCTCAAAGGAAGAAAAGCTTAAAAAGCGTCAAGAGAAAATAGCCCAATGGAGGCTAAAGAAAGAGCAGGATAAACGGCGAGCAGAGCAAGAGCAGCAAAAGCTTGCAAGGCAGCAGAAACTTGAGGAATGGAAGAGAAGCAAAGGGTTTCAAAATGATGCTTCTTTGGCGAATGTGACCAAAATAGCCGTTGGAAAGCCTTTAAAAATCACGGCAAGAAGCACGGGGGTTCGAGCCCCCGACAACCAACACACTAAGCGTTCCATTTTTGATGATATCGATGAGGACGACAACTTACCAGCAAAAAAGAAATTTGTACTCCCTTCGTCTAAGAGAGTCGTGAAGTCTACTTCGTATGTAAGAGACGATGCTGTGGATGAACTAGACCAGTACTTACTCTCATTAGAGAAGGAGGACAAGGGTTTCGTCCAGGACTTCAAGAATGAAAATGATATTTATAACGTTAACGATGGCGAAATTGAAGAAGACGATACGGAAGCTGAACCACTTGATCAGAACAAGGTACTTGCCTCCAAAATTGAGAAATTTCAGCAAAAGAGCCTGAAGTTGTTGCTGACTGTTGATCATGACACAATAGCGTATAAGCCATTCCGTAAGGTTTTCTACAGAGAGCCTGCAGAGCTAACCAATTTGAGCAAAAATGACGTGGACACCATGCGGTTATTACTCGATGGTATTAAAGTCAGAGGAACAGATATTCCGAATCCTATTCAGGGATGGGCGCAGTTGGGTCTTCCAAGCGTCATCATGGGTATCATTTCCGAAAAGCTCCGGTATAGTGAGCCCTCTGCCATACAGTGCCAAGCATTACCTGCAATTTTAGCTGGTCGTGATGTTATCGGAGTAGCAAAAACTGGCTCCGGTAAAACTCTTTCTTTCGTGTTACCCATGATCAGACACATTAAGGGACAGGAGCCTCTAGAGCAAGGCGATGGCCCTGTTGCGTTAATTATGAGTCCAACAAGAGAACTTTCACTCCAAATTTATAAAGAGATATTGAAGTTTTCCAAGAGACTTGATATTAGGGTTAGTTGCTGTTATGGGGGATCCCCAATTCAAACTCAGATTGCGGATTTGAAAAGAGGAGTGGAAGTTATTGTCGGAACACCTGGAAGAATCATAGATTTACTAGCCGCTAATGGAGGTCGAGTCACGAATTTAAGACGAGTTACGTACCTTGTTTTGGATGAAGCCGACCGTATGTTCGATATGGGTTTCGAACCCCAGGTGATGAAAATATTCAACCAAGTACGTCCTGACAAACAAACTGTCCTATTTTCAGCTACTTTCCCTAAAAAAATGGAACTTTTGGCCAAAAAGCTGTTACATAATCCAATTGAGATTACTGTGGGTGGAAGAAGTATTGTTGCTTCAGAAATAGAACAGAAGGTCGAGTTAATAGATGGAGATGTTGACGAGCATGATCAAGAGGCCGAAAAGTTTAGAAAGCTATTAATCACATTGCGGGATTTCATGTTGAAAGATCCTCAAGCAAAAATTTTGATTTTTGTTGAAAAACAAACGAAGGCTGACGACTTGTTGGTGAATTTGCTAAAAGAAAAGTATGCTTGTGTGACGATCCATGGAGGTAAAGACCAGATGGATCGGAAATATTCAATCAAAGAGTTTTCTTCAACCAAAAGTGGTATCAATATTTTGATTGCTACGTCCATTGCGGCTAGAGGGTTAGATGTGAAGGGTTTGAATTTGGTGATTAATTATGATTGCCCTAATCATATGGAAGATTATGTGCATAGAGTTGGGAGAACTGGAAGGGCTGGACAGAAGGGCACCGCCATCACCTTTGTGTCCACGAAGCAAGAGAGACAGGCTGCAGACTTAGTGAAGGCTATGAGGCTCAGTAAGGTTCCAGAAACAGACATTCCCCAGGGCTTGATTAAAGTCAACGATATGTTCATGGAAAAGGTCAAGTCAGGGAAGGAAAAGTTCAGTTATGGATTTGGAGGGCATGGTTTGTCGAAGTTACAAGAGATTAGAGAAAGCAAACAAGAGATTGAAAGGAAAACATACGCAACAGAAGACACGGTCAAGCCGATTGCCACAACCTCCACCAAGGCGTCATCTGCGTCGAATTTATCGGAACCTGCAGGCACAAAACTTCCTGACTTTGAGTTTCCCGATTTTGAAATCATCGAAGGTAAAGCAGCAGAAACAGCTGGACCAGATAAAGGGAAATTCCATGCGAGAATTGCCGTCAATGATCTCCCTCAAACAGCGAGATGGAACGTTGTTAGCCGGGAAAGCTTGTCAAGGATTATTGAGAGTACCTCGACATCGATTACAAACAAGGGTCAGTACTACCCACCAGGTGCGAAAGTACCGAAGCCCACCATCAAAAACGGACGGGAAGTTGCCCCTCCACCAAAGTTGTACTTGCTAGTGGAGGGTCTCACTGAGAGTGCAGTACAGGAGGCGATAAATCAGCTTCGCGATAATATGGTAGAAGGGCTCGAGGCAGCTGCTAAAGATCGGGCACCGCTGGGAAGGTACACGGTATAGATGGGTTTATTATAGGCTTTACGTATTTGTGGTGAAATACATTCATAGATTCTTATTTCTCAGCATATGCTACAATTCTTGAACAAGAGCTTGAGCATCAGCAGCCACCCCCGCGTTCGATGGCTAAAAGAGCACTTTCCTCTGAAATCAACGATCCTGCGCAAAGGATAACTCTCACTAAGAGCCTCGGCTATACTGCGCATAAAGCGCTTGGGTATAGGTCTGCAGTAAGTGGGGAAGTTCTGCGTCTGGGTATATAAAGAGAGAAGCAGCAATATGGTTTCCACATTCTAGAGAATCGCAATAAGTTAGAGCTTGTTTTCAGTGGCAGAAATGACATTCATAGTGGAAGAGTACAAGAAGTATGATGAGTATATCGTCAGTGAAATCGAAGAAGGGTTTGTTCAAGTTCAGTTCAACAATCCTAAAACGTTGAATGCGTTCAAGGAATCTACTTGGAGACAATATCAAGAGATTTTTGACAAATTAGGAGCTGATAAGAGTGTGAATGTTATATTGCTTTCTTCTCCAATTAAAAAGGCTTTTTCATCAGGCTTGAACTTGAAGGATGCCATGGGCATGATGTCAGGTAAGGATGATCTTTCCCCAAAGGAAAGATACGACAATTTATACAAGCACATCATTGATTTCCAGCATGCCATTGCTGCTCCATCAAGAATCAGTACTCCTACCATTGCGTTGCTCAACGGAATAAACTATGGTTTGGCTCTTGATATTGCCTCCGCTGTCTCTATCAGAGTCGCGACTACCGACGCCAAATTTTCTATTAGAGAGATCAAAATTGGCATTGCTGCAGACATGGGCTCCTTGCAAAGATTACCTGCTCTTGTCAACAACCAAAGTTTACTTAATGAAAGGGCGCTTACAGGATGCAATTTCAGTGGCCAGGACGCCTTAGATTGGGGATTTGTGAGCAGAGTGTTCCCAGATTTGGAATCTGGCTTGCAGTACTGCAAGGACCTTGGTTCAGACATAAACTCGAATCAAGACTGGGCCATCAGAGGTACCAAAAAGCACGTACAGGAAATTCTTTTAGGCACCACTGTTGAGCAGGGATTGGCGAATGTAGCTGTTTTCAACGCCACGAATATCGATTCTAAGTTTGGTGACAGTATGCTGAAGGTAAAGTTATAGTGCAAATATATGGATTATGAAACGAGTACATAGAAGGCGTAGATTTACTTATAACCGGCCGCGATTCGTACCCCAATATTCAAATGGTGGGGCCAAATCAGAAGCCCGATCTCAGCTGCGAATCGCACTTGCATTTGTATGCAGTGTTCAGATATCAAATTTTTGGGACCAAAACTTTTCACCGAGCCATTCACAGCAAGGCCTCCGGACTTACTATAGAAGCATGTCTGTGGTTTTTCGCCGTGGTGGAAGAAACTTGTCAAATGCTATTCTGAACAGACGACAGGTGGCTACGCTTCATGCTCCGACCATATCCGAGGAGTGTTTAACAGACTCATTCTCTCCCGCCAAATCCGCCAAGGTCAAACCTGTTCCCGCCAAAACAGTCGCTGTTAAGGATGTTATAAACGAGCTTAACTCTACTGCATTTTTAAGAACATCCATGGGTCAATCCCGGTCGAGTACTGTCAAAAATGTACCGGCACTAATCACTCAACTATTCAAATACTCGCACGAAAACAGATTCGACATGATCTTACAAGCATTCATAACCTGGACGTCTAGCCCTGCCGGTCTCAGCTCATTAAACCTGGCTTTAACACAGGACCAGATATCTTATTTCTTGGGGCTTGTTATCGAGCATGAACTCCAATTACAGAACCAGTTGAGTATGTACCATGCCTCACACAGGACTAACAAGAAGATCGACGATACGGTTTCCATGGTCAAGTCTTTTCGCAACGGAATTAGAACGATTTATGGCAACCTCCTTTACGGCAGCAGGTCCGAGGAGCACGTCTATGCTTTGGACAAGAGAGCAGATCTCTATAACTCTCCAGCATTGAGCGGCTATAGATTGAGTGTCACTGATTACGAAAACCTCATCCACCACGAGCTCATTAATAGGAAGCTTGACTTGGCCTCGAAGTGGTTCCAGAGGTTTGAAACCCAGTTTGGTCTGCATTCAGGAAAGTTGATGACTACCAAATTGTGGGTGTACAAATTCCATGTATACTCCATGGGTGCTCCTCATCTCTGGGAGTACCCTGAGCTAGTTCTATATCTGAAGCCATTTCCAAATCGGTTGGAAAGTCGATTCAAGTCATATAAGCCTTGGGTATCGGTGTTGACAGAATTCTTGAATCTGCAGAAAATCTCCACGACGAGCACGATGTTCAACTCTCAAATGTGTGAAACCTTGATCTATTGCATCGGCCACGCCCAGAATATCAGCTACTTAAACAAATTCATTGATCTGATTTGGGGAATAGTATTGGAGGGGAAATCAACGAAGCAACCACTTGATATTACAGATCCCCGGTACCCTACTATAGGGATTTTGACAGCTATAGTGGTAGCTTACTCTCACAATGGCAAGTTTTTCCAGGCCATGAACTACATAAACGAATTCCAGAATGTCTACAATGACTCCCTTGATCTCAGTGGGAAGGATTCTTTACCATTCTGGAACTCAGTTTTCAAGTGGGCAGATTTGAATACCAAATTTGATGAAGAGAGAGCGCTCAAGAGCTTTTTGAAGCAAACCTCTATAAGCGATAACAGCACCAATAGTGGCAAATCGTTGATCGATGAAGTGCAACAGAACGCTGATTTTGATTATGAAGGGTTTTTGAACTACATGAAGGAACTCCAGGCCCAGCGTGTGAATACCTTGGATGAAATATGGGAGCTTTTCCGTTCCAATAACAGCCATTTCTCATCCCCGATATTCAAGGTTATGTACCAATTGACGCAAGAGCTTTCATCTGAGGACCGTTTTTTCCAATTATTGACATCTATACTGGAAAAAAACCACTTCTACAAGATATCACAGCATTCTTTCAACAGGGGTGGCAAAATTTCTCAGATTCACAAGAATATTCGGAGTCTATATGAGTCAGTTATGAAGTGCTTGATCGACCACAAGGGTATGAATGGATATTTGGGGCAGTGTACACCTTTGATAGAAGAGTGGAGCTTGGACAAAGAAATGGCCGGCTCTTTGGTACTCTGGATCAGTGATCGGGTGCCGATTTATGAGGCCACTTTAGAGAAACGGCGTGAAGAAGAAATGGTCAAGCAGAAGACTGAAACTGAGAGCGAAGAAGAAAGATTCTTAGACTTGTTTTAAGAGGGAACTGAAGTGTCAAGGGTCATTCAGGGTTGTGCATCATTTATATGTGATATAGAGTTTATAGTGAATAATGGGCATGAGTGGTAACGCTTCTTTCGTATAGTCTAGCTCGCCCTTTGGCGAGGTGTTCTCAGGCAGAGCGCGCTCCCATTACGCACTCTGGCTTCATATCATTTGCCTCGCACGACCGAACAGTTGTCCAATATCGCAAAACCACTCAAAATTTCGAGACTACGTGTATCTGTTTATCTACTCTACTATAAAAGATGGCCAAGCAGGGATTAGAAAAGATTACTGACGTTCCAGTCGAATTTTTCAAAGACGGAAGTGCTTTCATCAGAAAGTGCCAGAAGCCTGATCAAAAGGGTACGTATATTTGGATCTTTGTAACTACAGGCGATAAGTTTTCGTGGTTCAAAGGTGTATCTATTGAGGTTTATGTGACCGTTAAAGATCGCCATTATATATGTCAAGCTTTAGATTGTTCAGGCTCTACTGTTATTTTGATGGCTGGATTGTTCGGGATGATGTCGTTCACTTTCACGTCCCCTATCTGCTACTACTTATCTCTATCATTTCCATACTAACAATTAGAATACTTCAAGATCATCAGAGCTGTTGGTGTCGGTTTTGTGATGATGGGTGTTGTGGGATATGTCGTTAAATTGTTGCATATTCCAATCAGATACTTGATTGTGTAAGTTGTGATGGTACGGAGCATTGAGTGACTACCAAGACAGTTTCCGTCATAGTCCTCATGTTTGATCTTTCTACGTGTTGAGATGTATAATAAATAAAATCGAAATATATTTGGCAATTTTGCCTGTAAAGTACATATCGGATGAAAACTCTATCACCAGCGTTAAGCTACTCTTGTAAGATGTATGCACTGAATGCCTTCTCCATAGTCGCCTATGAAGCCAGGCTTTCGCGCCCCAGTTTAGGGAGCTCCGAAGCCCTCGCTCACCCCAGAAATACTAGCCCACCTGCAGTCCCTCATCATCTCGTACATCGAAAATTTAACCACCACAGACACCACCTTTACCCTTGGACCCACTTCACCCTCGCATATCCTCCTCATCATGTCCACATCAGCATTTGTCAAGAACTTAGCATCTAACGACCGTCCTACCCGAGACTCGGCTTTTGAATCACTTACAAAGTATCTTTCTTCCAAGAGCCAATCGAAGAAGTTAACTTTGTTAGACATGGAAAAGCTTTGGAAGGGTCTTTACTATTCCATGTGGTTTTGTGATAGGCCAAAACCACAGGAAAGATTAGCAGAGAAATTGGGACTGATATTTTCGGAAGTTATTCCAGAAAGGAGCTTTAATCAGTTCGTAGAAGCTTTTTGGGTCATCATGATCAAGGAATGGCCCGCTATAGATCAGTGGAGGATAGACAAGTTTTATTTATTGATTAGAAGGGTTGTGAGGCATTGCTTGATAAATTTAAAGTCTCAAAAGTGGTCTGGCTCTTCTATAGATGGATATAATGCAGTCCTTGAGCTGTTGCCATTAAGTGGGGACAAGTCGGTCAGTGTGGCCCTCCCATATCACCTCTGCGACATCTACTTAGAAGAGTTAGAACTTGTGATGTTCGAGGAGATTCAGCATGAAGAAGACGAAATAGAAGAAGGTGAAACGGAGAAGTATGAAGAGTTTTTCGCCAAGAAGCTCGATATCGCTAACAAAACTCCGGTAACTAAATTGATTGAGCCGTTTGAAAAGTTGAGCAAATCAGCACTTTTAAAGACATTGAGAGAGAAGTGCAAGGAGGAAGTTTTGGAAAATTCAAAGTTGAAGGAATGGGGAATTGTGGAGAGCAACAGTGATGCAGAAGAAGAGGAAGAGGCTAGTGAAGATGAGGACAGCGATGACGCGTGGAACGGTTTTGCCTGATAAAGAGGTATGTAATATAGATCGATGGGGGAATAGACGTAAAACAAACAAAATAGATTTGTAAGTTGTAGAAATCTAATCTTAGTACCCGGACGGGCTTTTCTGGATCGTAGCTGTCCAGGTTATGATGCTCCTGTATGTAATACGCACCTTATATGGAAGCTTATATACAACGGTACTTCCATCCGATATCATCATGGCGGAACCCATTAAAAACATCCCGAAGTTTATTTCTAGTGTTCCGTGGTATCACAAAACTGGAGGTGACGACGATGAAAATTCACATCAACGCAAGGATGCAAATATAGAGGAGGAGGATTACAGTGAGCCCAAAGCTGGGACAGGAGTAAAAGACCATTTCGAGAAGGATAAGGGCACAGGCATAGATGTCAGGAAAGACGATACGTGGGATTCAAAGCGAGATGCATGGCACGGATTTGATGTAAGCGACTGGGACAAGGTGGCCGAAAGTTGGGAAATCAAAAAGAAAAAACTGCGCCAACAGCAGAGAAATAGGTCCAATGACGCTGATTACGAGGATGATGATACTGATTATGAACTTGAATTGAGAGAAATGGGCTTGGGAAAAAACGATCTTCGTCGGCAGTTAAAGGAGGACCCACTAGAAAAAATATTGAGAGACAGGCAAGATGTTCCTCAGTATATATTGAACATCACCTCCAACGACCAATCCAACAACGACTCAAGTAACATTACCCGAAATGAAGATGAGTATGTGAGCGTCGATTACAGCGCAGGAGTAAAGAAACCAGAGGAGTTTGCATGGGAAAAGAATTCCATAGGGGAAAAGGATAAAGTAAAGAGCATGTCAGAAAACCGACGTGTCTCAGGCACGCTGGACTCGGATTTCAATTTGCAGGCCGATCATGTCAAGCTAATGGAACCAAAAGCTGTGGAAGAAAAAGAAAAGGAAAGGGAAAATAAAAGGCAAAGGCTTGCCAAGATGTACGGATAGACATAGACGTACGGTTGAGTATGAGATGGCTCATGCCATAATCTGTGAGAACAGAAGCGTGGCTTTTGTTACGCTCCCGGTGTCTCGCATACAAGGTTAGTGGGTCAGCATTCCATGAGTAGGAGCACTACGACCTCATTAAAAATCATTTCACACGTACTGATTTATTCTTGCTTGCAATACTATGGGCATAATTCAGCTAAGAAAGCAACGAGCAGTTGAGGTGGTTGTATGCAGTCCCTTATCGGTGGTCCCACCGTTGAATTTAAATCAATCACTCGCATAATCAACCACGTGCCCACGTGGGATAGCCTCGTGTGACAAATTTAATGTTACACCAACGTGGTTCTATGGGTCTTGTGAATCGAGTTCAAGTATAATAAGTTGCTGTTGGCGGTTTAAATCAAGAAGTGAGAGAATCAATATTATTATCCTATTAGTCTCAGCATGAGCCTTCCAGCACCTCCTGTTCTTAAGACGACAATTATTCAACTCAACAAAGACCTAGATCTGAACGAGAAAAATTATGAGATCTTGACAAACGAGTATAGCACGGAAGGGGCCACAATATCGGACCTGTTCATCGAAAACTCAATTGGACCAGCTAAAAAAAAACGTAGACGATCTTCTGCAAATGTGGACTCCAATGAATTGGCGAAACGAAAATCAGAAACCAAACAGCTCCACTCAATAATAGAAAAGAGAAGAAGAATAAAGATCAACCGAGAATTTGAAGCGTTAAAATACTTGATACCGGCTTGTCGCTCTACTTGTCCATCGCAGAAGAAGCCCAATGGTTTCAATAATTCTGTTGCAAACAATGGAAGTAAAATAGATGGTATGTACAAGCTCACTATTCTTAAGTCTTCCGTGGAATACATCCTATACCTTCATCATATAATAAGGCAACAGCATCAATTATTAGAGAAGTCCAACAACAATTACCAATTCGAAATTGATTTTGCGAAGGTCCCACTCGATGTAAATCAGTACAGAAATATCGACAAAAATTTTGATTTCAAGGAAATGAACGTTGCTGAATTGTCAAAGCAGAGCCAAAATTCTATTGCTGAGGTATCTGAGCACGCTGAAAATGACGAGGACTTACCGAAAGACACCAGGATACATCTTCCTAGTCCAGACATAACTCCAGACATGGCGCCCATCCTTTCAATGTTGAATAGATTTGCTGGTGGGAGTGGGCTACCGGCATACTCGCTTGCCCCAACACGCTCTGCTTCAAGCCACGTTCTTTCGGGTTCATTTTCTTGCATTTCGCACCCAGGTTCACTGAATACCTCACCATTAACAAATCCTATAAAATCAACCATTGGGAACAATGTGAAGTTCTCGTTACCAGATCCTGCAATCAACGAGGCTCTGGAGACGACAACGCCAATTGTTTCCGACAGTGAAGGGAAATTTGGTCTAAAGAGGAAGTTTTTCAAAACCAAAATACCTCAAAATAACGTTATAGCTGAAAGCTGCCCCTTGGAAGCAAAATCGATTTCCATTGATGACATTCGCAAGAGTTCGCGCCCTGACGTCTCTGATCATGATGCCTCCAAGACTTTGCTAGCGTTGCGAAAATCGAGTATTGACAGTCTTTTGAATTAGCATCTGTTAACCGGCTAGTTATCTTTTTTGTCTTCGATATTCTTTTAAATAAAATTTATAGTTATCTAATGACATCGAGTTGACATGATAATTGTATGATTTGTAATGTAAACTATTAGTCTAATAATTTTTCTATAAGAGACTATTCTCATGTAAATACTCCACATATTCATCAATTACGCTCGGCCAGGCGGCCATTTCATCATATCCAGATAGCTTTTCCGGATCGGTCGCTATAACTTCTATGACGAAAAGATAAAACATCTGCCATGTATCTTTCGAAAATCCCCTTTGATATTCGCTAGTCACAAATTCAAACCATTGATTTAATCTCGCTTCACTTTGCTTGAGCTCTGCCCTTGACACTAACAACAACTTCCAGTAGTCTATGGCTAAATCGTAAGGCAAGATCTTCTGCCCAGGGTTTTCCATCAAAAAATGGAAGGTGAAATCATAAACTTCCTTGAAATAGTTGTTGTCTGTTAGATATTTCTGATATAGGTCATTGAGATAAAGTTTCATTGAGTCGATAGTGTTGATTTTGCTCTGAGACCAGATTTGAATAAACTTGTCCCGGTAGAAAACTCCCATAGATGGAGACTCCAAAAAATATGATAGCACCAAAGTTATCACATCATCAGGGTCCAAGCCAAGATCTTCAATGTACCTCAAGGTTCCCTCTATACCTATGATCGATTCGTCGTCTTTGTCTTGATATTTATCGAAAAGCTCCTTCACTTTTGGATCTGATCTTCGTACTCGCTTATCATTGTTATGGTTTCCAGTACTGGAGTTGAGATAAGCGTCAATAGCAGCTTCAAGTTTCCACTTATATTTCTCTAGCCACTTAGACAGCTCAGAGGTGGGGCAACCAGTGACATCCGAGAATTGCTCTTTCAACGATGATTTGTGCGGGAAAACTGCCTGAAGCGGTTAGTAGGTTCTTTAACTATTGCTAAACAGGTTATACGTACCATTATAGGGGTTTTATTTTGCAGTTTTTACAGCTATTGCTGGTGCCTAGACCAGAAAAAGCGTTGATTGATCAATAAGCGGGATTTTCAGCATCGCTCCTACTCACTCAGGCTGCAGCCGCATTTTGTTTACCATTTGTAACTGTGATATTGATTTATAGATGTACCGCCAACGTCCGATTTAGTATCACACAGAAAATCCCCAACTCTATATGAGCATGTCCTGCCCCCCGACTCAAGATGATTTTCAAAAGGTCTTCCCAAATCCTACTCTTCTGAATCACAACTATGACCTGTTTAATGAGATCGAAAGTGATGTTCAACTTTTGATTGATTGGCTTGATCCCGGCTTTCCATTAGGTAGAGGCTTCACAGAACCTTCTCCGAGAATCAAAGTAGCAATACGAAACAGCTTAAAAGATGAATTGTCACAATTGGATTTTATCAAGCTTTACTCCAGCTCTATAGCATTTATGTTTGCCCGGCATGCTCATTCATTATTCAATTTGGATGCCCTTGCCCAAAACGAGATACCCACAATCATCAAGAACTTAAAGAAGATTAAGTCTTATTATGACCACAATTTAAAGTATTTAAATTTACTGGAGCTTCCCCGCCGGTTATTTGAACGACATTTAAACTCTTTGTTTTACACTTACCTCATCAAAAATAACACTGATAATTCCTTCGAGTTATTGCTAAGAGAGTTCTTCAATAAAGTCTTTTTTAATGAAGACTATAAAGATGTGGTTGTCGATTGCATATCAGTTCTAAAATCCTGTGGGTTGGAAAATGAGGTCAACTCGGTCATTGTGCTGTTGTCAATTGAAAGAATTAAAGTCTACGTATTAACAACATGCTCTAATGTGTGGGCCAAGCCTGTTCTTTCTACTATCAATGAGTGGATTTTGAAAGAATTGTACTCATATTTCAAACTTACCATCCTTTCCCTGGATTCTAGATCACCATCATCCAATCGTCTTCCATATCTAAACGATCTCAAGAAGGTTGCACATGATGAATTAGTACTGCTTCGCATTCAAGAGATATTTGAGATTGTCATTGATTACCCTAGTTCGAAGATTGCCCTTGAAGAACTTCGCCAGTGCATCCTGTTCAGGTATGCTCCTCCCAGCTTGTCATCCGCATCACAATCACTGTTCACTTCGCATATTGGCTGGTCATTTTCCGCAGACACGTCAACAGTGATTTCTAATCTGTCTATATCCATGGCTTCTTCTCAAACGCATCAACGAGAAAAATTGGTAACGACTTTCATAGACAGCTGCCAGAGCAAACTCTTACATTCAGGAGCTGATACAGTTGATGTTGTGACGTGCTATGCATCGACCATCAAAGCATTCTTAATTGTTGATCCAAAAGGAGTTCTTTTGGACAAGGTTGTACGACCCATAAGGAGGTATCTCAAGACTCGAAGTGATATTGTCCCTAAATTAGTTCATGGACTTTTGGATGAAACGAATCATAACAGATTGATTGAGTTAGCTCATGAACTTAGAAACCTGCCTACAAGACAGAGAGATCATGTTGATGATTCCCTTGATATTAACTGGACTCCAGACCCTATTGATGCACTACCAGATTTTAAAAAGGATAAAGTAAGTGATATCATTGAGTCTCTTATTTCAATATTTGATCTGAAAAGTGTTTTTATCAATGAGTTCACTCAATTATTTGGAGATAAGCTTTTGAATTTGAGAGATTATGATGTGTCTGAGATAATTGAAAGGATAGAATTGTTGAAGGTGAGGTTTGGTGAAAACGAGTTCTCAACTTTAGAAATTATGATTAGAGATGTCATGGATAGTAAAAGAACCAATGAAATCATATTCCAAAAAAACCAAACAAAAAATATAATTTATCATCCCAAAATCCTTTCTCATTTATACTGGCCTATGCTTTCAAACGTTGAGGAAGGTTTGAAATTGCCTGCGACTATTGAGAACCAGTTCCAATTATACAATGCATTTTATACCAAGGCTAAATATGGAAGAGATCTCAAGTTGATCTCCAGTTTAGGGTTGGTCAAATTAGAATTAGTTTTTGGGGAAGAAATACTCTACTTCGAGGTATGCCCTGGAGAAGCTTCAGTCATAAGCTTGTTCGATAGTCAAGATGACAGCTGTGAGCTAAGTAAGGAACAAATCGCTTCGCGACTTGGGTCAACTCCATACTCAGTTTCCAGATACATCCAAGAGTGGGTCAAGCGGAAGATACTCCTTTTAGTGTCCAATGAAGTATATCAACTAAACTCTTCAGCACCAGAGGACTACCGGTTCATGATTCCAAGCTCAACTTGTTCCTCTTCGCCAGCAGCATCATCTGCTGGAGTTTCGAAACCAAAGTCGCCTTCTCATTCGCCTTTTACTTCAGGTTCATCTGCTCACAAATTTGCCAATGTTGATAAAATTTGGCCTTTTTTAACAGGGATGTTAACTAATTTGGGTCCTTTACCGCTTGAAAAAATTCAAGCATTCTTGAAAATAACTGTGCCAAAAGAACAACAAGAATATTACTCAAACAACAACGTTACTTTGAAAGAGTATTTAGAGTGGTGCAGACAGCAAGGAAAGCTACAGATTGACCAACATGGATCATATATAGTATTGAGAAAGTAGTAGCGGGTTCTTTTCATTTTGTATGTATTACTCCTAAAACACAAAAGTCACTTGATGTTTCCGTTGACAGACTTCGAAATTTCAACGCCTGAGACTTTCTGCGAATAACTCGAAGACGGTTGCCACTTTCTTGTGCTCTTGATTTCATCCACAGCATAGCCAGGAATCCTGATATTCCAGTTTCTTTCCAAGTGTAACTGAATATCTCTCACATCAACAGACTCAACTTTGCGATGTTTGGCCAATCTGCAAGCAAATCCAGTCACTGATGTAATAAACTCGTCAGCCAAATCAAGTAAAAGCTCTTCAACATCTCCATCAATATTGGTCTTACCGTCGCCTTCGTCGGCTCCAATTGTGTTCACCAATTCGTTCAACTTGCGCTTCGTCAAGACCCTGCCAGCATTGTCAGAAATACTTTCCCCAACACCGGCTGAAAGTTCGTAGCTCGGAAGTTTCAAAATAGCCGGTGTTCCTAAGACTTGACCAATACCATTGGCAGCACCTCCCATTAAACTTGCTCTATTGTTCACTGCATTTGGTTTCAATATAACCGCAGTAGGCGGTTTGACATTTATAGAATTCGATATTGGGATAGATGGGACGCTTGGTTTGGTGATCCCCGATAAGTTGATCGAAGGTGGGCCCTGAACAGTCGACCCCGGTGTTGACGACTTGTTCGGAGTTCCGGCTGAATTAGATGCTGTTGGTGAAACAGATCTGCCTTGCTTAGTTGCCGTGCCCGAAGGCGCCGCCGATGCTGGATTGTGCTTGATCGTAAGAGGCTGCAGTCCTGGTTGTTGAACCTGGCTCGGCGTTCTTTGTGGAGCTCCTGGTGTTGGCGCCGAAGACGTGGGATTTGGTACAGGCTGCGAAAGAACCGGTTCCTGAGTATTCAAAGGGGTAGCTCTAGCAGGGGCTTGGGAATTGACAGGAGTTGGTTGTGTTCTTTGGTACTGGCTTGCCGCTGGCGTTCCAGTGGAATTGACCGCAGGACTACCTGTAGTAGAAGCATTTCCGGCCCTGGCCTGTTCAACCAACTGCGTTCTCATGTATACCAAAAACTTTTGATGCTGAGTATATTTTGTTTTAAGCTCCGCTATTTGAGCATCCACTGATGCCAACTGCTCCGGGTTCAAGGGGTAAGTTCTTTTGCTGTTATTCAACTGTTGGATTTTCTTGTCAAATTCAACCAAGCGTGCTTTGACCTGATTAAATCTCTCTATTGTAACAGCGGAATTATTAGGCTGCGCGTTCAGGTTGGTAGTTTGTGTCGTTTGTACAGAGGGAGTCGAAACATTAGACAACATGGGTGACTGCTGCATTTGCTGCAACATTGCAGGTGTTTGCGCAATTGCAGGTGATCCCACAGAGTTGGAGGGAGTTCCATTAAACGACTGTGCAAGGTGAGCCTGCTGTACCAGTGGCGAGCCTTGATTTTGCGTACCAGGAGGCTGTCTTTGCTGTGCCTGGGGCTGTGATGTGTTTGTACCCTGTTGTGGCTGTTGACCTTGCTGCTGAGCTAATCTGGCCCTCTGCTGGTTTTGATAATTGACCAAAATTTGTTTGATGGACAGCGCCTTTGCATAATGCTGTTGCGCTTTGGCGCTATCGGCGCCTGCTGCCCTTGCTAAAGCAATCTCGTTTCTCAAAGCTTGCGCTAGATGTGTCACTTGGTTAGGTTGAATGTTGACAACGTTATTAACTGGTCTGGAGTTCCCTCCTTGGTTTACTCCTGAGTTGCTTCCGCCAGGGAGATTGCCAGTATTGTTATTGTTCATGGCTTGCGAAATATGGAAATGACTCAAGAACGGATAATCACACTCCTCAGGGGTGTATAATAGCTTCACTAATGATTGATTGACAGCTAATCAATAGACAGGGCAGGTATCCCAAAGATTATCAATCGCTCTTAGAGGATCAATCGCTAGACTGAAATTGAGTTTATGGGAGGTCGTGCTTGATGGTGGATTTTGTGTCACTTACGTCGTCCACACTACTACATGGGCTGCAATTTCTAGCTCCTATGCATCGGCAAAACATAATTTAAGATACAATATTTATCATTTTTATTTTATGCACTGTATAGTCTATGGTAAGCATAATATCTGCTCTACAATGTTTAGAACATCTGTAGTAAAGCCTGTTCCCTCACTCTCGTCGTAGTACGGGCGCGAAAGACGCTCCTCGATTACTCCATCGAAGAGGTTGCGTAGCCTCTTGATTAATACTCCGTTTTTGCACCAAGTTCGGATGGGCCAAATTTTATCAAGCACAATACCTGGAGACTGTTTTCCATTGGAAAGACCACTGCTAATGTCATAGCATATCTCTCCACCGAACAAGAGAACCGTGAGAGTGTTGGTCGGAGTGATGTCCCGCAAATAGAGCTTCGAAGTATGGCTAGAAGTTCCGTAAATCATAAACGGTGATTTGATCATAATGTTTGAATTAGATGACGCAACAGGAGTGAAATCAACTTTGTAATTTTCCTGTGCCTTTGCGAAATCCAAAGTTCCATCTTCCTTCATAAACTCATCCACTGATATAGATTTAATGATATCCGATTCTGGAATGGAGAATAAAACCGAAGATGGGTGAATAAACGCTCTGGAAGCTGGAAAAAGATCTGGGTTATCTATATTATCGTTCAAGTTGTTGACATAAGTTTCGTTTCTAATCCAGAATTTGGCTTTCTTAGCATCGGGATCAACAGATATAGCTCCGACAGCTGTTTGAAAGTATTTTGCTTCGGGAAGCTGAACCCTTGCAATTTGTGGATAAAACGAGCCCGTAATGATTGCTCTTATAATGAAGTAGTTCTCAGAGTTTTTATTCAATTTGGAAGACTTCATTTTGGTATAATTCAAAGGAACAAAACCAATGTCTTGTAGAATACCCACATACTGATCCCTAGAACCGCTTATCTCTTTCATGGTAATGAAAGAAAGAAAGTTATCACTCAAAAATTTCTTCAGATTTTTGCCTTCGCTTTTCAATTGAATGTACTGATTGTACGCCCTTACTATACCGATGACGTCTCCCTGATTATTCGAGAACGTTCCTTGAACTTGTCTGAGTCTATCTCGGTCCTCAAAACTAGCCTTGAAGGGGCTTCCTGCGATACTGATCGCTGCAATAGTCAAACAAGTCTCCAAGCATCCGAAGATGCAACCGTAAATTAACAATTTTCCGCTTTGGAGATCAGTTGGAAGCAAAGACAAGTATTTACCTAGATGGGATAGCTTATCTTTCTCAAGGGCCCCAATATCATTCAAAAATTGCTTTGATTTCATCAATGACGATTTATGCGGAGGGTCCAATCCTCCACGCAAAAACTTTTCAACGTTATCAATACTCATCGATTTCACCACTAAGTACAAGTTTTCAAGTCTTGTTCTCTTGATCTCGGGTATAGGCTGGTCCAACATGGAATTCTCTGTCTCTTTGGAATATAAATGGTAACAATTACCGTTCGTTATACGGCCAGATCTACCTCTTCTTTGACTGATTTCTGCTCTTGAGCACCAATTTTCAATCAATTTGGTGGAATTGATCTTTGGGTCAAAAAACATATTTTTTGATCTTCCGGAGTCGATAACTACAACACAGTCTGGAATGGTAATTGAGGTTTCTGCAACATTAGTTGAGACAACTATTTTCCGGGAATTCTTCGGTGGGCTTTTGAACACCCTTTTCTGATCGTTCGAGGTTAATGCAGAATGCAATGGGAGGCACCAGAACCGACCACTGGATCCTTTTTCGATTTGCCTGATGCATTTATTAATTTCCATAACACCAGGCAAAAAAATCAATATGGAGCCATCATTTGATTCATGAGCTAACTTCTTATCGATGAAGTAACACAATTTAGCAATTAAGTCGTAATTAATGTTTCCTGATTTAAAAAACTCGCCATCGACTTTTGGCCTGATAATCTCTCCTCTATCCATCTCAATAGTATAATCGATATCATTCAAGATCGTATCCAAATAATAATCTTTTATGGGGAATGTTCTACCTTCTATGTGAAGGTGACTTATAGGTGTTTTGAAGTAGTTCTTAAAAATTTCAAGGTTGATGGTGGCAGACATAAGAATGATTTTTAGTTTGGGAAATTTCACCATGATGTTCTTTAATATAATGAGTAAAAAGTCACTATCAACGGATCTTTCGTGAACTTCGTCAACGAAAATGTATTCTAAATTATTAAATATGCCATCACCCGAGTTTGGGGCCTCTTTAGACAACATTGACTGTATCATTCTTAATAGGACACCAGTCGTGACAAAAGAAATTCTGGTATTTTGACTGGTTTTGTTTTCCCCTCTGATGATATATCCAACTTCTCGGCCAACTTTGTCACATCGCTCATCAGATATTCTTTCAGCCAAACCGATAGTTGAAATACGTCTTGGTTGGGTGCACATAATCTTCGAGGTGAAGTTGCCGTTCGAATTCATATGATCCAAAATGAACTGAACTATCTGAGTTGACTTCCCTGACCCGGTCTCCCCTGTAACGATGGTCACCTTGTTCGTATTGATCATAGAGACTAACGTATCAGCTTTTTTCCATGCCGGTAATTGTTTTCTTCTAGAAATTGAATTTAGTATGTCCTTCGACTTATTTTTGGCTTCATAAGCTTCCTTCAACTTCTTAATGTCAGAAGCAGATATTTTGAAATCTGAATGCTTTTTTGGATTCCTTGCTTCCATAGATTTCAATTCCTTTTCAACCATTGATTGGGCAGATGTAATAGTCCTCTCGTCAAAAAGCGGACCAGGGTTATTTATAATATTAGAAATATTTGCCTCTAGCCATTCAACTAGATAGAAGATGTAACAACTACCAATGAACCCTTCGTTTAAAACATAATTGAGTAGTTGCCGCGTGATCGAAAGCTTTATATAGTTGGCTAGTTTGAACGAGCTGTCATTGACAATTATCTGTAACCCAGGGATGTTGTTGGGGTAGTTTTTACTACGAAATAATTTCACGCTCAAAAGTCCTCTGGAAATATTTTTAGGATTAAGTAAAATTGTAGCAATTTCCTTTGATGTGTCAAAAAACTCAACCTTGTTGAGTTTATTTAAAAGTTGAATTCCTTTAATTTCCTCTTCCCACAAAATTTGCGACTCTTCTTCGTTATCTGTTGATGTGATGTTGAGGCTCTCGTGATAATCGATCAACAGGTGAGTCAACTTTATTGTCGTTCTGGTTTCATTAAAATCATTTTCTTTCAATCTGATCAAAATCTCGTCTTTATCAATCCCTGATTGCTCTAGTCTCTTGATTAAGTATTCCTTTTGAATATCTTTCGAGATTTTCAACAAGACCTTCGAATTATCATCAGATTTCAGGAACATCACAGGCAAGTCATCTTCTGGAATATGAAATAATAACCACTCCAATGCATCGTTGAACGTTGAAGTGTACTTGAACGCTTCATTGACGTGAGATTCCCTAAAGCCAAGGGATACAAAAATTGAAAAATATTCCTTTGATAAAGCAGAGTCAGTTAGTCTGTCTGAAGTCTGTATCGTCCATATGATATGCTTCTTAATAGAGTTTTCTATCCTGGTTCTTATTTCTGGCGAAAAGTCTATAAAAGGAGACCTTTGCCATACTTTCTGAGGAAATTTTGGTACTTTATCAATGATATCATAATTGACATTTACCTGAACTTTAGGACCAGTAGTCTTGCGTTCTCTAGAATCGTTGGACTTCACTGTGACGGCTGGCTTACGTACTTTTGATTCGTTTTGAAACTTTATTTCCTTTTCCTTTTCCTTCTTCTCAATTTTTTCTCGTTGCTCTAGGAATACAGCAAATGGTTGACTGTTGTATATGATATCATGCCTTTCCTTATTTGACTTCAATAGCTCTAATCTCTTGGTTTCAAGTTCGTTCCAGTAGTCTCGGAATATCTGTGGTAATACCATCTTCATATTTTTAGCAAAATTGATCCTAAAGAGAGCATATGTTGCCGCCATATGTCTTGCCTCATTCGTAGTGGCTTTAGGCTGGTAGGTTTCTTGGTCAGGGATCATCTGTATTTGAATTTCCTCCTGAGTCTTTGGGTTTTTCCATTTTAAATTGACAATTCCAGTGAATCCTTTACCATTTTTTCTCATATCAATAATTACTTTCTCCCATTTCTGTTTTTGTGCATATTCAAACAATAAAGTTGCTGGTAATTTGCCAGTCCAACCAAAGTTATCGCCAATGGCTAGACCTCTTTGGGGCTTCTTGACTTCCTCGACAGGTTCCTCTTCGACCTGTTTTTTCTTCTTTTTTGATTTCTTGTCTAGCAGCTCAACTAATGGTGGAGATGCCGAGGTGGAAGGCACTTTACCTTTCTTGGCCATAATTGAGTTTCTGATATCTTTCTTCACCAGCAAAAACCGGCATCGTAAGTGTTGCAATTTGAAAGTGTACGACTGAAAAGTGCGAGTGATGAGAGAGCAAAAAATAAAGGAATTGACACGGACAGGAATTGAACCTGCAGCCCTTCGATCTGGAGTCGAAAGCTCTACCATTGAGCCACCGCATCATCCTTATGTAGAATTAGTTCTGTGAATGTTATGTCAAAAAACATTGCATTTTTTGTATGTTGTTAAATCATGCTTTACAATTTTGTAACAAGAACTACATTCAGGTTCGTATTCCATCAAAGATGACTTGAATTTAGCGCCCTTTAATAGACATTGCAAGTAACTTGAATTTCAAATACGTAATTAGGAATTGAACTTGCAAGACGCAAAATTATTATTACATATTGCAAATAGTCACTCATATTAAAATAATTATCGAGCATAATCGTCATACAAAATTAATCAAGTTATTGGTTTATGGCACCGAAAGAGACAAAAGGTGGTTGATTAGTTTATGATTTAGCAAGGAAGGGATTCGTCACAACAAGGGCTTCACTGTTATCAGTATCCATTATGTTTAAACCGTCATACAGTGGATAACACCTGAATGCTTCGGAAGGTAAGTTCATGTCGCAGAATTCAGTTGGGCTGTCGTTTCCACCATTTAAACTATCTGACATAGGAGTTGACACTGTAAAAGTAGACACTGGATCCATCCGCGATTCATTACCATTTGCATTTTGACCTGTTTTATGATGTGTGAGGCTGTATCCATGACTGTTACCAAAGCTGTTGTGCCCATGGGTATGGCCGTGAGAAGTGTGAACAGGTTTCTGAACCATACCTGAGGTCTTAACTTTCTGGTAGGTCGGCGAAAACGACCTGGTAGTGGATGAACGGCCCAAAGAATTTTGACTTCCGTTAGAATGTAATGATATCACAGTAGGAGTAGGAGACTGGATACCATGGGTCTCAAACTTATTAGTTAAAGAAACCATCGAATTGCTTTTTGTAGAGTTATTAAGCCAGCTTGACTTCGAGTCAAAATTCAATTGCTGCAAGGGATCATCCAAATTTCCGATAAAACTTGTCATTTCAGGAGGGTCGGAGACCCTATTCGAATTATTATTTCTCATAGAAATGCTTGAACTGATGCTTTCGCTGAAATTCATTGGAGGCAGAACCAGATCTTGATCAATTTTACTATCAGAATCAATTTCCGACATCGAAAATACATCTCCAACAAGTGTATTAGACGCAAGCACAGACCCTGAATTGAAACCACCCACGGAATATCCATTTGAGTTTAATTCCTCTGTCAAGCTAAACGGTGCTCCTCCTTTGAGACCAGAGTTCGCCTTTGGAACTTCATTAAATAAGTTTTCATCCATGGAAAAGACCCTTGTCTTCAAAATACTTCTCTCAGAAGAAATCGGTGGTGGAATAGTGTGATTTAACTGTATTTCCGAGTCATCTTCCAACTCTCGCTTCACTTTCATTGTGCTTTCGAAGAGAGAGCCTGAAACTGGCGCCGACAGAGACATGCGATTATGTTCGCCTTGCACAATGATACCTTGACCATTCATGCTAGAGTCGATTCTCTGTCTGCTGATAGTACGGTCTGACTTCTTGATATTATTGGTGGAGATACTAGTACTGCTCTCGCTTGTTCTCATGCCTTCTATGGACCGCGAATGCTCCGCAAACTCCTTTGAAGCACTGTGGATTCCCTCCTCATCAGAGGGTAAATTCGCGGCTATCAAGGCGCCACTCTCCCACTCAATGGGGTGGTTTTTCAATAAGCCCTCTTTGTTGATTAGATGACTTACCACTTCATTGATTGGAATGGTCTCAGGATTTTCCACCTCAAGGTCTTTAAGAAACTGAATATGGGGAGTAGATAACTTTATGATCTTCTCAAGTGATTTGGAAAGCAAATCAATTCTCGTTTCCAAGAGCTCCACGTAGCCAGACGGGTGGTGTTTGTCTTTCGACTTTCGTTTCTCTGTGAAGACGCATATCTTATTGTCACTAATACATCTGCCGCAAGGCTTTTTACCGTCACATTTGGTCTTCTTTATGCGACAGGAATCACAAGCTTTACATACTCTCTTTTTCTTGTGCAAGTGTGACTTATAGTCATCATATTCTGGAGAGGAGGGTGTGTCGTGGGAAATCATGGTGGATTGGGGCATAACAAATAAATAAGGATGAATATTCTATGGCGGTTGAAACGGGGACCAATATTGACGAGATGACGGTAATATGCCTGGGAGGTCAGTGTGGTGTCAAATGAGGTATCAAAAAGTCAAAGTTTGCAGTGTGCAAACTAGGAGCCAGTGAAAAGTTGGGTATATGATTTGCAGACTATCTCTAGCTAATTCAGCTGGAACACTTAATTAGTCAGTGAGGTTTTTGCAAGAGCTGTCAAAAATTGCAGCAAAAGTTCAAGGAATATAGGACTTGCAAATGATGCAATATCCCGCGTTTGCAAGAATCAACGGCTTAGTAAGGGCCGAATTGCAAAGAATGGTGGCAACGCTGCCAAAACGACAAGTGAGGTTTCAAAGGTTTGAGTGACCCACAGACAACGACACCACTATAAGATCTCGATTACTAAAGCTCGCGGTGTGAGGATGTCAAAGGATTCCAAAATAAAAAGGTCTCGTAACCGTGGTACCGCAATTAGTAATGCGATGCAACAAATAACGGTTTCAATGACTGAGTAGTGCCACTTGAGGAAATCAATACCTGTGCTATTGAAGTCACAAAGAATGAAATACTTAGCAGAATTGATAACAGATACTCAATTATGGCAAGATAATAGCCGGTGAAACTGATGAGTTATGCCGCGGAGGTAACAAGCGCAATATGAGCAGGTATCGAGGGCCTGGACTGAGGCAGAGCGGAGGGGGGAAAGAAATTGGGAAGTGAAGAAAAATTCGACTTGTTCTTTTCGAATTTGAACAGCCGTATCGTCTATGTATATATATATACAGCCGGAGAATCCTCTGAAATTTTATTGGAATTAGCCGTTCCGTATGCTTACGGTTATGGTCACGATTGCTTCTATGCTGAGGTCTTTTTCATGCGGATAGAATTAAAACCGATTCTCCGATCCGGTGGTTATTATTTCGCGAGATCTAGTGCTCTGGAAAAGAAAATATAACGAAATTCAACAGTACACCCAGCGTGGAGTGCGGAGAAAAGGCCCATTTCAGAGTTACTACCGATGTCTAAAATTTCGACCGGGCCGACATTCTCAGTGATTTCCCACCGACGAGGGGGAAGAAGAATTTCGCTCATATATATTGCATGAACTTCAAACAACTTATGCTGGTTATTAGACTACGATATATCCCAGTAAGCTCGTGGTGTCGCCTAAGGTTCTGAGCATCAAGGATGCAAAAGTAACACACCTTTCTCACTGTCCTCCCCTGAGGCTTACGAAGTACCACTTCAGAGAACAGGCCCCACCTGCAGCTCGGTCCCACCGCTCGTAAGACTGCATCCACCACTCTTCAAGTTACTGGTGAACTAGCTTGCTAGACATCGAGCCATAATTATAATGCGATAAAATGGCCTTTTTCTACTAATTCATGCCAATTCTATTTCTTCTCGTCCCTTTTAGCTCCACTCTCTTACACGGTGGTATTCGAAAAGCATACGAATGTTGTGCTTCAAATAATAATGTGAGATTCCAGCCCTTCCTGGTTATCAAGCCCTGTAGGCGCTAACAATTTTTTGGGAAAACGAAGATCTAGGGGGCTAGGGAGTAAAATGAAGCCATTTATCTCACCATTTACTGACTTTTAACCATGTGTGGCCATCAGAAGAGGCTTATGTAGGCTTAGAGAGATCCACCGCTGCCAGGTCGGAAATCTTGAACCGCTTGCATGCCTTAACGCATCACGAAACCATGAGTCGTTTGCCCCTGAGCAAAAACGGAAAGCCTATTTCTTCGGTACACGGCTTACTTAGATAACCATATTGGGAAAGCATCATATAGCTTCAAATGTCAAATTTCGGAACGTATAATTTGACTATGGAAGTGTTTATCCCGCGCGAATACGGATATCTCTCACAGACATTGAAATTGTCAACGGTAGTGCATTATTTTTCCGACACTGGATTCTAGAAGCTTGCGCTGAATTGCGGGAGAACTAAACAGTCTGTGAAATTCAGAGTTTCTGTTTTATTCTCCTCTGAAGCAATACCCTTTTCTGCCTGAAGCAGCTTATTTTCTGTTTTCTTCCTAGTCGCATCTTACCCAATACTATCAAAATATCGTTATTTTAACTTACGCTCAAGAATAGGTTAGGGGCCCTACGCGTAGACAAGCCACCTCGCGCTATCCTGTGACGTGTGAGTTGGGCACCACAAGGTGTCACACAGCAAGCCTAATCAGCTCTCCTTCTCTCGCCTTGATATCTAATTATTATCTTTACATTACACTTATCTCTCTTCCATAATTAGTTTTCCATGTCTCATCCTGTAAAACAAAGAATTCAGCTATCCAATGGCAACTACATCCCTTCCATTGGCTTGGGATGTTACGATATTGCAAATCACTTAACCGAAGAAGTGGTCTACAATGCTTGCAAGATAGGGTACAGACACTTTGATACTGCGGTTTTATATCAAAACGAGTTTGAAGTGGGTCGAGGAATAATGAGATGGATTAACGAGGATCCTGGAAATAATAAACGGGAGGATATCTTTTACACCACCAAGTTGTGGAACTCTGAATTGGGCGAAGGCCTAGCTCAGGAGGCAATTAAAAGATGCTTGCAAAAAGTCAAAGATTTAAAGTACATTGATTTGATATTGATCCATTCACCACTACCTGGACCACAGAAAAGAATAGAAACCTGGAAAATCTTACAGGAGGCCGTTGACGAAGGTATTGTCCGAAATATCGGGGTATCAAATTATGGAGTTAAGCATATTGAAGAATTGTTACAGTGGGATGGCTTGAAGTACAAACCTGTGGTGAACCAAATCGAAATCAGCCCATGGATAATGAGACAGGAGTTGGCTGATTGGTGTAGAGCTCACAATATCCAAGTTGAGGCGTACGCTCCCTTGACCCATGGCTACAAAGTTCAAGATCTGGTATTAGCCAAGATTGCTAGTGTCCACGGGGTCACTCCTGTACAAGTACTTATCAGATGGTCTCTCCAACAAGGTAACATCCCACTTCCTAAAACCAAAAACATTTCCAGATTAGCAAGCAACTTAGATGTGTTTAATTTTGAGCTCAATTCTGAAGAAATAGACTCCATCAGCCACCCTGAAAGTTATGACCCCACTGACTGGGAGTGCACCGATGCTCCTTGAATGATAATTTTGGAGTTAAGATACAAGCAAAACCACTTGCCCCTCCAATATACGTAGCTGTACGGGGCCAGATGGGGAAATATTACCCCAGACTGACATTTTCGACCTGTTCAGCTATCGCCGGGGGGAGTTTAGTGAATAAGCCCTGCGTTTGCTGAACTGAAACAATACGCACAATGCTTCTTTTGTGGAACTTATGATGCCGTTTATGGCCGTTCGGTATTAAACAATAAACTGGGATGATTCCATGTTTCTCAGTAGTGAAAAAACGTAATTTGTGGTCAACATGGGCAGGAACCCTCACTATTAAGTTGTTCCTACTTTCTCCGGGTCCTACCCGTAGATCCGTTACCCCACCATTTTTTCACGTTGCGACTCCGACTCCGAACTGAACTCAGGGTCGTATATGCACACCCCCAGCTTTATAGGAACTTTAATTCGCTTACACCGAGGAAGTTCCGACATATAGCATACTATTGGGCACAAATCGAACTTTTGCCCGGGAGTCGTGCGTCCGCACATGGGGATCCTTGCCCCGGAGAAAGTGACGACGAATAAGGGTACAGCATATAAAAGGAGCTCAGGATCATTAAATTTCAATTGAGACAATTGAATAATTCCTCTTTTATTTATTAAAGATTTTCAATTTTTAATTAACATCGTTTACAATTTCAACTAAAATGGCTATCACTATCGGTATTAACGGTTTCGGACGTATTGGTCGTCTCGTTTTGAGAATTGCTTTGACCAGAAAGGACATTGAGGTCGTTGCTATTAACGATCCATTCATTGCCCCAGACTATGCTGCTTACATGTTCAAGTATGACTCTACCCATGGCAGATACAAGGGTGAGGTTACCTCTTCTGACGGTAACTTGGTCATTGATGGCCACGCTATCAAGGTTTTCGGCGAGAGAGACCCTGCTTCTATTCCATGGGGCAAGTCTGGTGTTGACTACGTCATTGAGTCCACTGGTGTGTTCACCACCTTAGATGGTGCACAGAAGCACATTGACGGTGGTGCCAAGAAGGTCATCATTACTGCTCCTTCCTCGGACGCTCCTATGTTCGTTGTCGGTGTCAACGCTGACAAGTACACTTCCGACCTCAAGATCGTTTCCAATGCTTCTTGTACCACCAACTGTTTGGCTCCATTAGCCAAGGTTGTTAACGACACTTTCGGAATTGAGGAAGGTTTGATGACTACTGTTCACTCCATTACTGCCACCCAAAAGACTGTCGACGGTCCCTCCCACAAGGATTGGAGAGGTGGTAGAACCGCGTCAGGTAACATTATCCCATCTTCCACCGGTGCTGCCAAGGCTGTCGGTAAGGTTATCCCCGAATTGAACGGTAAGTTGACTGGTATGTCCTTGAGAGTTCCAACTGTCGATGTCTCTGTTGTCGACTTGACCGTCAAGTTGAAGACACCTGCCACCTACGAGGAAATCTCAGCTGCTATCAAGAAAGCTTCTGAGGGTGAATTGAAGGGTGTTTTGGGCTACACTGAAGACGCTGTTGTCTCCACTGACTTCTTGCACGACTCCCACTCTTCCATCTTTGACCAGAAGGCCGGTATCTTGTTGTCCCCACAGTTCGTCAAGTTGATCTCTTGGTACGACAATGAGTACGGTTACTCCACCAGAGTCGTCGACTTGTTGGAGCACGTTGCGAATACCAAATAGCTATCCGACCCTCGTGATTCGGAGCCAAAATTGTAGATAGGGGAATTCAAAGAGTCATGGGCTGAGAGAACTTTGTGATATGCAATCTAATCTCTTCTCCACTTTGATGAATCTTATTGTTATAACCATTTTTGGGTGCCGGGCGCGATCGTTCTAACAGGTTACCTGGAGGTGACATATATATGTATATAAATACGTATAGCTGAGATATGATGTCTTTCAACGAGAATAAGTAGATACAATTTACAGCCAACAACTCCATCAAGGTTTTCTCGATTGATGAGCTTTCACAGATGGAAACGGAAAAGACGATTGAGAATTTCCTTCGATTCCTTTATATCGTCTCTAGGGGGTCCATGGTTATAGAGGGACATGGCGTCAATGGTAGGCACTCCACCACCAAAGCCTGCACACAAATAAGCATACAAACGTAAACATCAACAATCTTACGCCAGGTACTACTAGCTACAGCTTTAGAGATGAACGATAGTATATTTCTAGATCAGACTTTTAGAATTTACAAGTCGAATGGATCGCTTCCCGAGGATTTTGCTCTGAGTGAACGGATGGGCCAGGTGCTATCGGCTTTTTCAAAGTTCCTCTACACTCATTTAAAACGGACGAACCCATCTGCTCTCGT
This sequence comes from Chernovozyma palmyrensis, assembly GCA_030558275.1. Lineage (NCBI taxonomy): Eukaryota > Fungi > Ascomycota > Pichiomycetes > Serinales > Debaryomycetaceae > Chernovozyma > Chernovozyma palmyrensis. The sequence continues at coordinate 358,966 of JAJMSF010000009.1, forward strand.
ACGATCGGAGGACGGAATAATCACCTTATCCTACACGGCAGACGAGATACTGAGACATATAAAGACTCAGGCCTCTTCTACAAAAGAAAATGGCCACGAGATCAAATACTTCAGCTTGCGACACCACAATGCAAGGATCCTACCGCGCCAGACACTTGTGTTTATAACAAAGGCAGGGGAGGATGACACAGAAGGCAAATCGTTTAATACGGTGGTACTAGTTAAGTCATCAAACGCTTCACTTAGTGAATCGCTTTTGAAAGTTATAGAAACTTTGGACGCCGTACAGCCACTCATATTCATGCCCTTCCGGATCGGATCAGAATACATAATACGAACAGTGGATAAATTGGGCACTAGCTTCAAAGAGGCACACGAAAATGGGGTCAAGGAATTGGGCGATATTGAAGTATCGTTTCTGACAAACCAGATCGTTGGTGACAGCTTACGACAGATATCCATAAGCGTGCTCCAGGAAGACGTTTTCAACTTGACTCAGGGCAATAATTCCAAGCTGCTAATGGCAGCAGTATATGCACATCTAAGGGGAATTTCTGCCTTAAATCTCTACAACCTCCCCTTGACCCGGTTCACTTCAAGAATAGTGAATATATCACAAGACGGCAAGATCAAGATTCACAGAGTGCCACTGACACAAAGTGAGATCACCATAGAGGGCAGCAAGTCCATTATATGGTTTCTATTAACTTCTTTATTGAATGAAAGTATATAGACAGCATTAATTGACACCGCTCATTACCATCATACTTATTCTCTTCACTATTATGGTTCCATGTTCCTGCATGTTCTTTTCTACGCGTTTCTTTTGTGTAATTGAAAAATAGAAACACGTAACCAATTTCCAACTCGCAGGGAGTACGAACATCAACACATCTCGACTGCGATTCGTTGTTCTTTACTGTTGACTTTCAGTAGCAAAGTTTACGCTTCAACAATGTCAAGCACTGGGCGTATAGGGGGCGATGGTTTGTCGTCCGTTCGTCAAAGAGCAGCGAAGACTTCCAGCAACTCCGGCTCAATAAGTGACGATTCGCTTGAGATCAAGGACCAACAGAAAAGAGCTCAATTTGACGAGGCCCAGGACAAGCTTACTTCTTTGAAGCAACTTGAGTCTTGGTTAGCGCCAATTTTATTTACTGCTTTGTCATTTGCAGTGAGATTATACCGTATTGGTGTCAATGACCAGGTGGTATGGGACGAGGCTCACTTCGGCAAATTTGGTTCCTACTATTTGAGACATGAATTCTATCACGATGTGCACCCTCCTTTAGGCAAGATGCTCATCGGGCTCTCGGGATATTTGGCTGGCTACAATGGCTCATGGGATTTCCCTTCCGGAAACGCTTACCCTGATTACATTGATTACACCAAAATGAGAGTATTCCAAGCGGTTTTTTCTGCTTTATGTGTACCCTTGGCGTATTTTACTATGAAGGAAATTGGATTTTCAATTCCTTCAGTGTGGCTATTCTCGTTGATGGTTGCGCTTGAATTATCGTACGTCACTTTAGGCAAATTTATTTTGTTGGATTCCATGTTGTTATTTTTCACTGTTGCGACCATATTTTGCTTCTCAAGATTCCATAATTTCAATTCCAACCCAGAATCAAAGCCATTCACTAAAAAGTGGTGGAAGTGGTTACTTTTGACTGGTATTTCAATTGGATGCACTTGTTCAGTTAAAATGGTGGGTCTTTTTGTTACGTCATTGATAGGTATCTACACTATTGTTGATTTGTGGAACAAATTTGGCGACAGGGCAATGCTGTGGAAGACTTATTCTTATCATTGGATAGCAAGATTTGTCGCATTGATTATGATTCCCTTGGTAATTTTTTTGATATCATTTAAGCTTCACTTCGACTTATTATACAAAACCGGTACTGGAGATGCAAATATGTCGTCATTATTCCAAGCGAACTTACTTGGATCTGATGTTGGTGGTGGGCCTAGAGAAGTCTCCATTGGTCACTCTAAGGTTACTTTGAAGAATCAAGGACTTTCTGGTGGATTGTTGCACTCACATATTCAGACATTCCCTGAAGGTTCTAAACAACAGCAGGTTACTACTTACACGCATAAAGATGCCAATAATGACTGGATTTTCCAGAGAGCAAGACCCGAACCATACTTTGACACTGATGTTTCAAAGGAGATTGAGTACGTTGTGGACGGCATGTCAGTCAGATTAATTCATCCAATGACAGGGCGTAACTTACATACCCACGCTATTGCTGCTCCAGTCGCAAAAAGTGAGTGGGAAGTAGCTGGTTACGGTAATTTAACTCTTGGGGACGACAAGGATAACTGGAAAATTGAAATTATGGAGCAATTGGGCGACGAAGATAAATTAAGACTTCACACCTTGTCTTCGTCTTTCAGATTGTACAACCCAGTTATGGACTGTCACCTTGGAGTCACTGGTAATTCTTTGCCTCAATGGGGGTTCAGACAGGGAGAAGTTGTTTGTTTCAAGAATACTTTTACCAAGGATAAGAGGACGTGGTGGAATATTGAGAACAACGAAGATCCAATCTTACCTCCTACCCCTGAGAACTTTACTCTTCCGAAAACCAAGTTTTTGAGAGATTTCATTCAGCTCAATTTGGCCATGATGGCTACTAACAACGCGTTAGTTCCTGACTATGACAAGCAAGATGATTTGGCTTCAAGCGCTTGGCAATGGCCCACTTTGAATGTTGGTATACGCATGTGCAACTGGGGTGACCACAACACCAAGTATTTCATGATTGGCTCCCCTGGAACTACCTGGCCATCTAGTATTGCAGTGCTTGCATTCTTTATTATTTTCCTCTACTATGTGATCAGATGGCAACGGCAATACGAAGATTTCCCTGCATCCAACCCCCAGAAGTTGAAGTTGTTCGTGTATGGCGGTATTTACCCCATGTTTGGTTGGGGTTTGCATTTCTTACCCTTTGTTATCATGGGCCGTGTTACATACGTACATCATTATGTACCTGCGTTATACTTCGCGATGATAGTTTTCGTTTACGAAGTGGAAAATGCTACCAGCGGCTTCTTGAGTTCCAACAGCAAGGTAAAGAAGGTCCTTTACTTTGTAATCTACGCCTTCTGGTACGCTGTTGTTGCTGGAACTTTCTGGTACTTCAGAGCCATTAGTTTTGGTATGGACGGTCCCAAGGAAAATTATGCGCACCTTGACATATTGCCATCATGGAGAGTTGCTAACGACAACTACAACTAGCGAATATTAGAGCGCAATGAGTATTAGACTTCGAGAGCGATCAATGTTGAGACAAGAGATAAACATTCTTCCGAAAAATTTTATGTAAGGGCTCTTTGCTTTTCTACTTAGATATATGTCAATAGTATTGGTCTCTATATTTATAGCAATATGACGAAAGAAATTCTTTGGGGTAGACACATCTCAACACCAGGTCACATGATAGATTAATAAGTAATCATGAATTAATCTCTCTTCCCCACCAGTAACTTCTTCTTCAGAACCACAAAATGTTAGGACCGTTACTGAAGAGAGCATATCAGAGACTTGGAACCAAGGTTTCAAGATCATTTCCTGCCTTGCAGCGCAACATTTCAAGATCGGCCATCATATATTCTGCGAGCACAGGGTCTATCAACTCAAATCCTAGGGTTCTTAAAGCATCCTCGTTCGGCCAACCAATGTTACAAGATCACAAAACTCAACAGCAAGCCCCAGAAGTTCCGCAGGAGGATATAGATGACTTTAATATCACCAAACTCATACATGGAAGTACTGACCTCAAGGTAGCCATAACAAGGAGGGCTGCGGACAAGTTAACTGAAATCGCAAACGGTGAAAACAACCCTCGATCAGCATTAAAAATCAACGTGGAGAGTGGTGGATGTCATGGATTTCAGTACAACCTCAACTTGTCTGATTTGGATAAAGAAATCAAAAAGGCAAAAGAAGAGGATGAGGAGGAGTCACTTTTTGTGTTTCAAAGAAATGAAACGGGCAAAGTTGCCAACGTGATAATAGATGAAGGTTCGTTGCAAATTCTACAAGATTCCAAAATTGATTATACGAAAGAGCTTATTGGCAGTTCATTCAAAGTGGTTGATTCACCTTATACTTCCACCGCGTGTGGATGTGGGGCTTCCTTTGATTTCGATTTTGACAAACTCCAGAAAAAGTTGGAAGAGAAAGAGGCGTCGAAGAACAGCAGAGGAGAATAGGAAACTAACCATATATTTATCATGAGTACCGTTTACGAGAATAAAACTCGCAACCAGTTAGCATGGAAGAAGCACATGGGTTTCGTATTGGATTATCCCTCGCCCGCTTACGCCTTTCAAATATTGTATATATAAAGACCAATGGATACTTATACAAACATATGTTATCTTAAAAACAAATACGAATTTAATTTGACATTAACCAGATCACTCTTTAAAACAAAGTATGAATCTCCTCAATGCTCTTATTTGCAAAAAACCTAACATCATCATCATTATCATTCAGTAACCTTTCCAAGGACGGGAAAATATCATCTTTTATCAACTTTTCAATCTCTGGCGCCAAGGTGGGATCAGTCTTAATCAACTCTTTGAAAGTTCTGGCAAGTACCAGGTAAGACTTTGCAATATTGAATCTGATATTAGGAACTGCGTCATTTTCTAAATTGATTATGAATGGTAGTAACTTATTTATCGTGACCTTGTAGTCGATGACCGGAATTAAATTGGTGATTGTGAATAAGCAAGTGATTCTTATAATGAAGTTGGAATAGTCAATCTTCTCGTCTTCAATCGAATTCTCATCATCAATTTTGTTGTTCAATAATCGATCAATAATCTCTAATTCAGCCCAATCAGATCCAAAAATGATTGTTAATTCTTTCAAGTTCGAAACAGCTGCATCTCTAATAGCAAACACTGGATCCCATAGCCATGACATACATAATGACAATAATTCATCGTTAAAGAATTCAACGCCCAATTGATCAGCTAACTTGGGGATGTATTCAATAATTGCTAATCTGACTCTCCATTTACTATCTTGCGCCAACTCGGTGATCGCTGGTAATAAGTTTGTTGATAATAAATTGATTCCAATTATTTCATTGACAACTGATAAATTGCTTATGATGTTTAGTCTAACATCAGGAAACTCATCCTTGAGCATGACCAAAAATATAGGCAATAAGTGATCAATAGTTAATTTTTTCTGTAGAATTGGTGCGAGACCGGTTATTGAAGATGCCAATGAGGCACGGACATTTTCTTGTGGATCTTGACTTAATTCATCAATTATGGGGATAATCTTTGTCAATATATCTTGCTGGTGATTCTTGGTGTGTGAGTTCAATAACTTGCAGAACTCTGGCAATTGCTTAGCAATGGCCTTGCGCACTTCGCCTTCATTATCTTTCATTAATGAAATGAACGGATCAATCAACTTAACCAAATCCTTTTCATTGCCAGTGAAATTGTTTGCGACTTTAGAGAATTTATCTGCTGCAGAATATCTAACTCTCCAACTTTCATCATTAATTAACTTTAAAGCACTGACAAGAAATTCTTGGTTATGTGTTTGATCATCAATGCTTTGAAAGTATTCTAATATTGAAACCAAGATTTCAACACTCAAATGTTTGACCGAGTCTTGGTCGTCATTGATCAAAAATTGAAACATTTGACTGATGATTTCCCAGTCTTGATTGTTAACCTTGTCATCCTCGGGAATTGAAGTGTCTGCATTGGATATTTCTTTCGTATACTCCGTTAACTTATTTATCAAAGTTGGCAAGTTCAGAGCTGCAGCTCTCTTGACAATTGGAGAGTCATCAGTAACAGATTTGAGGTACAAACCTAATAATTTTCTCCTTGTCGAGCCATTTACCTTGGTGATAACCGATTTGTATAGTCCACAACTGGCCACTTTTGACGAAAACCAGTTGCCAGTGCTCAACGTTTCAATCAACTGAAGAAAAATACCGTTCAATTCCTCGTTTGTTAATTCCAATGAAATTTTATTTAAAGAGTTTATCGCTTTGTCCCTAACGATTGGTTCTTCCAACGATGCTAAAATAGATAAAATTGAAATGATTTGTTGACAATACTGATGTCCCCCCACGAAGGGGATGAAGTCGCCTAATTTTAATGCTAACACTGCAAAAACTTCTTCTTCATCATCTTGAGCAACTTCGTGCAAAAAGGGCATGAGTTCTTGACGTGTACGTTCAGGGCCCAATGCAATGGCGATGGTATCAAGCTTTTGCATCGCTTCTACCCTGTTTGCAACGTCGTCATGCTTAAGTTCGTCCATAAGGAGAGCCAAAGGATACAAGTCGTCATTCATATTGTAAGTCTCCATCTTTCTTTCTTTCTGTTGCGATAACCGAAGCAATAGACCCTTTGATTCAGGATGACTCAAATTGACAAAACTCTTTTATGATACTGTAAGAATAGAACGCTTCAAAGGAATTGATCGGCTTTTCGTTCGAATCGCGTACCAAAAATCGTCAACTTTGAAGTTCGGGGAGGGCGAGAGTGAGGGGCTCAAGATTTGATAAGATTATGCCGTAAGCAGTGACTAAAAAGGCAGCAAAATATACAAAAATGAAATATACTCTACCCAGCTAGCTACTCTCGAGTTTCTTATTAGTCCCGACCTTCGATGATTTTTAGGTCCCGTTCTACGGTGTTGTTAGAGAGAGCAATCGATTCGTTGGTCAGTGGCATTTTCAGGAACAATTCGGTGGTGAGTGCACGCATTTACACAACGCATTTACAATGTATGGCTCCGCTTCTTAGCGGTCTGTCTAAGACCATCTGCTAAGATTTATAATCCCGTGCAAAAATTTAGTTGATAGCTTTAAATTTACTTCTGCTTTGGTCAAATTGTCAAGGCTCTATTTTTATCCACTTTCACCGCTTTAACGAAAACGGGGATCATCCCTCCTGTTCCCACAGTGAATTCTCTATGACCCAATGCCAATAAAGATGCCCTAATCGTACCAGAATGACTGGTTATGCTTATAACCGGGTGCTGCTGTATATTTGCACCAAAAATCTCTTGAAACGACTGGTACACCCGGAACGAATGCTGTGCCACCGTTTCTCGTTCGTTGTCTCTGTAGTATATATCCTTTTCTGCAAACCCTGGCTCGAATTCAAAGCCCACAGATTGATATTTTTCTTCAATTTGTGACTTAGTAGACCGCTTATCACAGGTATGTACGCCAAAAGTCTCCCTGATGTTCTCTTTTATCAACGGTCTGACTTTTGTCAACCTCACGATATCGGTCCATGTCAAGATCAAAGTGTCAATGGACCTGCTGAGAGGCGAAGAATAAAATTTCGAAGGAATTGGAGCATTATCCTCAATTTGCTTGTTCCATGCTTTAGCATTAGTCTTTGCTTGTTCCTTCCCAACATCGGTCAATAAAGCGTCAGGGCCCCATACCATTTCATCATCCCCCGTAAGCTTACTCCAATAGTCATTCCAAGCCTCATCGCCATACTTCTCGTGGGCGACATTGTGATAACCTTCTCCGTGTCTAGCTAAGAATAAAATCTTGTACAGGGTATTCGGGTGAGTACTGGCGTTGAGCTGGTCGATCTTGTCTCTTATGTTCTGCCAGGAATCCTCGATACCAAAATTTTCTTGAAGATAATCAAATTTTGTCTCATCAGTGGAAGTGGATGATTGCTTAAACATGTTCGGAACCACTTCAAATGTCCAATATTCATCGTGAGTGGAGGCGTACTCTTGCACAAGCCTTTTGAATTCTATCGCTTCTGATTCAGCTATTCTAGAGTCGATGTAAGCCAATTGATATGCGGCAGTCATTTTTGAACTCATGTAAATATAGCGGGTTCCTATAGCGATCAATAGGAGCGCTAAAAATGAAACCGATCTAACCGAATAGAGAGGCATCTATGGAGTGAACTGCAGATAGCTGTAGAACTAACCACGGACGATCAAATATGAGACGGCGTAATCAATTACATAATAATAGAGCTTTGGAGGGGAAGAAAGACTGAAATTGCGATCGTATCGAGCTTGATGTATTATGAGAAAGTCAAATGGTTGAAAGAGAGGTCAAATGGATAGAATTGAGAGAATGCTGCCATTGATATCGCGTTTGCATTTGTTCAGCAAGGGAAGTGGCAGTATCCCGGGCTTGGTATGAGCTCTGTAGGCGTCCACAGCATACATAACAAAAGGGCTACCAAAGCGACATTCGTCCACGTCCACTCGATAGCCTCTACGTGCAGCCTTGGGGCCTTCTCAGAAAAATATTGCTAGATTCATGTAAGCTTCTGCAAGTTTATTCGTATTGCAGGAGATGCCAGATCCGTGGAGAGTGCAACGCCTTGTTGTCATACGCCAAAGACTTCATGCCGCCATCGGATACGGACCAAATGAGAATAGTGAACTCTGCGGCCACGAAAAATAAAAATTCAACGACGGCAAGGCACCCACGTGGGTCAGTTCGTGCGTATAATCTAGCGATGGAAGAGGGCGGGAAAGCTATAAGAGAGTGGAATGAGGACTTTGGTCATTATATTCAAACCCGTTATGCACCACTTCAACTGCGCGATGATTAATAGCGTTCGACTTCGAAGTGGTCAGAGCACTTTAACATCTTGGCAACAGATAAATTAGAAGGTCGAAATTAAAATACAATTCGCCAGCCGGTCGAAAAATAAGCCGAATTTAACAATAAGCTTTGCTAGAACGCTCTCAATAAGTAATAAAGAAAGTCGGGGGAATGGTGAGAAGAGCTACTAATGGAAGGGAGGTAAAATTCTGATCGCGTAGATCCCTGTTATCCCTTGGTATCAGAACCGAATAAAACCGAGTGAAACGGCCAATTCTGGTTTCACCGATAGCTGGCTCTTCCTCTCCGCCAAATCGAAACTATTTCATGGCCCTGAGCGTGGGCTCGTATTTTAGATTAGATGTAGCACGAGGTATAACCTAGTTTGGATGAAACGATCAAGGGATACATTAGGAACCTTTCAAAGCCACTCAGCATATATATTCCCTTTCAATCCCGTCAATAGTATAAGTATCTTCTGATCGTTAAACTAGTTGCTTTTCAGCAACAGCTCTTAAGTCTTTTTGCCTATCGTTATCTATATTTTTTCGCCCTGCTCTCGGCGAACCAAATTCTTTCTTTGGTACAAAGAAACCCGATTACGCCTAGAAACTTAAGCGTGGTCGCATCTTTCTTTATCGAAGCTTTTCGAAATTCGTTTAAAAAGGCTTGGCCCCCTTTCTTTCTAATACATTTGGCTATTGGTTTCTTGGAACATATCAAGGAAAGGCAAAAGCTCCAAGAACCAGTTATCTGTCTGAAGCGCTGGCGCGTGCCATTCTCTACACCACTTTAGAACTCAGTGTCCTAGGGGCTATAAAGCCCTGCCGAAGCATCCAAGCCAATTCAAAGTGTTATACAGTTACAGGAGCCAGAGCCTCTGAACTTTTGAGTACAGCCCCGTTATCATTGTCTCATCTCAACCATCGCACCGACTCATCTTGCCCTACAAGCTGCTCCTCTTTGCCACCATATATTTCACTAAGTGGCTACTTTTAGTCCATCATTGATCATTCCAAGTTTTAGCGATATCGTTACCTTAAAGCCTATCACAACTTGAATATCTTCATTTATGAAGTTTGGCGAAAATATAAACCACCTATCCATCCCGGAATGGAAAGCATACAATCTTGACTACAATGATATTAAATCCAAAATTAAGATTCTCACGAAGCCTAAGTGTGACGAAAGCTATGATGACTCAGATTCAACGACAAATGTGAAACGAAAAAAGAAGGTGACTTTGACCTCGCTCCAAAAGACGTTTATTGACAATTTCAATTTCGTGGATCTTTTCATTGTCACGAAGAGAGGAGAATTGGAAAGAAAGTTGTATCATAATCAAAAGATCTTCAACAAAGTACTGATGGTTAATTCCCGACAGGGTTTACTAGATCAACAGATCCAGCTAAATGAGCTCAAATTTCAAATTTTAGAGGTTTCCAAAATTTTGAGGAACTTGAACAAGTTCATCATTATTCAGAAAATCGCCTGTAACAAAATTTTCAAGAAGTTCTTGAAATATTACCCCAACAAGGACATTTCACAAAAATTCATATACAATTTGAAAACTTACTTGTCTACAAATCCGAACTCCTTTGTCAACATCGATTTGACCAATCTTACCTTAGAACTATCTTATTTCTTGGACTTAATTGGTGAACAATTGAAGAGGCTAGAGGATAACTCTTTTCTAAATGACAGCGATGATCGAAGAAAGTCCAAAAACTCGTTATTTTCTAATAAGTCAGTGAGCTCAACTAGCCCAAATTCCTTGACTTCGTCTCATAGAATTCATAGTCAGCAGCTGCCCCCCACAAGAAATTCCAGATTCGATTTAGATATTATCATAAAAAAGAATTTTAAAATAGACTGTTTGATAGCGGATCATCACAACTTGAATGAATTGATCTTAAATTTGAACGTTCTATTGAATTGTGAAACCCTAAATGACGATAATATCTTGACAAGAAACAACTCTACTTCATCTATGACCTCCTACTTCAGTAACCATACCCAGAGCAACAGTTACAACTATTCATTACTTCAATTCACCTACCTCACCAACGATATCAAAAACTCCAAATCTGAGCCCGGATACATAATCTCTCAATTAAATCAACCCAGTTCGATTATTGTCAGTCACGTCGGAGGATTAAGAAAATATGCCTATTGCTTATTACCAAATGCCATTATTGAGTTACTCTTCCAGACTTTAAATAATCCAGAAGACAAAGATCATCACGACAGGTTTTATGAATGGTACCTCAAAAATAGCATAAGTCCTTTGACCAAGATGACTCTTGATTGGATATTGAACAAAAATTTAAGACCAACTTTGAAGTTGATTTGCAAAAGAACTAGATATTTGATCAAAAAATCAGATAACGATGAATTCTATCCGACAGGTGAAGGCTCCAATCAAGACGAGATCAATAGCAATGATCAGGCCTCAGGAAAGGACAATGCCAACAGTGATGCAAGTAGTTACCCTTCGAAAGTGTTCGAGGATGATTTTTTGTTATGCCTCGACCAAGACATTGTTACTACAAACAACCCTGTTCTCACGAGAACAATTGCATTTGATCCAAGGTTGACGAATTTTGGGAGAGACTCTTCAGTTTTATACTTACTTACCCATGAAGAGAATTACGACATTTTACCGTTTCACAAGTTGTCAATTTATTCAAATGATTCAACTTTGTCTAACTTTAAAAGAGAAATGAATATTAATTATTTAACAAATCATGTGAGTCGAGACCCTATCATCAACAATCCTAATCCCAGATCTCTCAAAAAGGTTCCAACAAAAATCCAACAAATTTTATGCTTGAATTCAGTAAATTTATTCAATGGCGATCTACATTTCTATCACTACATGCTTTCTTGCTATTACAATAAAATTCCGCCGAATGAGTACATTAACTGCCATTATCTTAATTTATTGACGTTAAATTTATTGAAGCAGAATGAAAATATTATCACTTCCAATGAAGTGACTAAATTTCACAATCGCATGTTCGATAAGAAGACAAAGCAAGTTCTAAGAGCCCAATCGTCATTACGATCAATTAAGCTGTTTAACGACAGTTCAAGTTTCAAGAACACCAACAAGTCCTTTCAAACTGATTCCAGAGGACTTGTTGACGAAGAAAGTCATTTGTTCGATAGCCCACATCGCATCAAGACGTACGGAATGATGCATCCAGATCCTTTGGAGACCTATGGCTTGGTTGAAGTCCAAAGGCAAGGAGGAATATTTGATAGTTTCATCAACTTTGTTGCATCTCTACGGAGAGGGATTCCCACGACATTGGAAAACCCAGGTCAGCAAGTCAAGTTTCAGGATCTTTATGACTATTATGACGCCATACAAAACGATGAGGATAGTGACAAGTCTTCAATCTTTTCTACGAGTACTAGTGCACGGTTAAACGATTTGAAGAACTCGCCTGAAATGGAGTACATGGTAAACTACGACGAAATTTTGACCATTATATATTTTTCATTCTTTTTCATTTCATTATTTATCTCGGGCATCATCATGGGTATTGTTTATTCGCTTATTGAGCTCTCCACTGAAGACTCGAAGTTCTTGGTGGAAGACAATGCTTTGTTGATCTTGCTAATAATTGTTGGGTTGTTATTGAGTCTTATGTTTAGTTTGATCAGTATCAACTTAAATCTATCCAGATTTCAAAAAGGTCCGCAATGGCATTCGATCGTGGTATGGATCGGCGCCGCTGTTGTGTGTTCTTCATTCATTTGGTCAATGTATCTCTTATTCGAAGGGAATTAGACGAAATTGACCTATATTTTGCATTCACCACTAATGATAAGTCACAGAGACGCTAGAATAAACTGTAGGGAACCCGATAGAAGTTTGACTAGGTGCAGCAAGTCTAGATGTCGCTTTGCTCGCTACATTTTGCTACACGGCTGCGAAAAATAGCCGAGGCTGCAATCTGGGGGTTAGCGAAAAAATGCAAAGATACAAGAGTCAAGAAGACGAAGCTCGTAAAGAAATTCCATGTGCTTTACGACTCTGGGTTACTGGGGAGCTGCGTAACACAGGCAGTTTCAGACGAAGTTCGTTCTTCATTCTGTTTCCCGCGCTATTACACGTGCAGTGGCCATTCCATCAAATGAAATCCTCTCAAATGCTAAGCGCGCCACGTTATATCACGGGATATGAGTCAATCGCATCTGACACCCCGCCATATCCAGTACTAACTACTAACTTCTATCTCTATTCGTAGCTATATGCAGGCTGATTCTTCTGCATTCCTCGATGGTAACTCTATCTGCTTAAAAATTTCCTTTGGTTCCTTTACTCGCAAGCAAAGTTCCTCCCGTTAGACATTGTGTCTGCTTAGCTATGACCACTCAGGCTGATGCTAGTATGTACATCTCAAGTTGTGGACATGAAACGTGAGCCATATTTCACTTTCGATATGATCCCATCTCCCATCAACTTTACATTTACTAACTTTACAGTCTCTCAGATAGTGAACGCTTCAAATAGCCAGATCTTCAATATCCAGCTGGCGAAGGCTGTTGCTAGTGTTTTTGCCAAGTCCATTGGTGAGGCAACTACCTTGCTTGATACTTCTGATGCTTACTCTCAGATAATCGATTTTGCAACTGAAGAAGGGAAGCTTGCTACTGTGTTGGTTGACGGTAAGACCTTATTCAAAAATTTGCCATACTTTTCAACCAATGCTTTCAAAACTTCCAAAATTGTTACACATGTGGATTTGTCGAACTTCGATTTTGCAATTGTTACTTCCTTAAGAGATTTAGGGTTGCCGATCTTGATATCCCAGACTACGAAACAAGCAAACTCTTTCGCTGCAGTTGCTTACAAAATTTCATCACATTTAAACACGCCAGTATTTCATTTTTTTGCTCCTTCGTCTTACAAAACCTCTGAGTCTTACAAGCCCGTTGCCGACTTAGAGAAGTTTTTGAAGGTAAACCAGAGCTTCCAAAATGTTCCAGAGATCTTAGAGGACAGCTCTATTGAGGAGTTTGAAGTCGTCAATTCCAAGTCCAGCGGAGCCAAAGATGCAATTTTGTATTTGGGACAGTTATCGTACGAATTGATTAAAGCTGTGTCGAATGAAAATGTCTTATTGATATCCATAAGTTTATACAAACCCTTTAACTTGTTGAAGTTGTTGAAATTGATTCCTTCTAACATCGTCACTTTGACTTTGGTTCAGCAGACCACAACTCCCTCCACATCGTTTTCTCCTTTGTTGCTTGATTTTTTCCAAGACTACGCCAGCCTTCAGAGTTTAAAGAACTTCAATAAGATCGTTTCTGCAACCTTCGGGTACATCAAGAAAGACAATTTTGATTCTTCTATTCAGAACTTGTTGAGCAATATTAACTCGGAAATACCCATCCAGAACTTATCTATTGGTAAAGTGAATACTGAATTGACCACAAAGTCTTCCAAAGCACAGATTGACTCTACCAAGGAAGCTGTTTTGAAATCTTTCGAGTTGGAGCAGGCCTATTTAAAGCTTTTAGAACAAATCAACAGAGGATCTGGAAAGTTGAACATCTTGAACGAGTTTAACACAGAAAATATTGGTGATCAAAAGAATCCTGAATATGGCTTTGGGTCCTTTTTATATGATGAGGAACAATTCCATGAGTTGATTAATTTGGTATACCAAAGTATACAGGCTAATCAATTCAAAACTCCCCAAGCACCCAAATTAATCGAATTGCTCTCCAAGTGGTTAATTCACGCTAGAGAAAACAAGAAGATTGAAGATGAATTGGTGGATGAAATTTTGGCGATTTTAGAGACAGATGTCAAAACTTCAAAGCTTCTTGACTATTCGAAGTATTTCAAATTTCAGAGAAACTGGTTAATCGGCTCTGACAGCTGGAGCTATGATTTGGGGTCTTCAGGGGTGCATCACTTAATTACATCAGGCAAGAACATAAATATGTTGTTGATCGATTCGGAGCCATACCAATCCAAGATTTCTAATGTCAAGAAATTCAGGAAGAAGGATGTGGGCTTGTACGCCATGAACTATGGTGGATGTTATGTCGCCTCGGTGGCTCTTTACTCATCATACACTCAAGTTTTGCAGGCATTAATTGAAGCCGAGAAATTCAATGGTCCCTCAATTGTCTTGGCCTACTTGCCTTATGACAACGAGTACGACGATACCTTGAAAATTTTGCAGGAAACTAAAAAAGCTGTTGATACGGGATACTGGCCCTTGTACCGTTATGATCCTTCTTTGGTCAAAGAAGAGGACATCTTCAAGTTGGATTCCTCCACCTTGAGAACTCAACTAAAAGAATTCTTGGACCGTGAGAATAGATTAAGTTTATTAAGTGCGAAGAACCCACAGTTGTCAAGAAACTTGACCAACAGTGCAAACAGTGAGAGCAAACAGAAGCAAACTAAGGTTGCAGATGAAGCTTTTGCTCAATTATTACATGGCTTGTCGGGTCCTCCGTTAACTATTGCTTTTGCTTCTGATGCTGGTAACGCAGAGGGTGTTGCCAAGAAGGTCCACAGGCAGGCTTTGGGAAGAGGATTGAAGTCTGTAATTTTGGCAATGGATGACTTATCAATTGAAGATTTGCCAACTGAAACAAATATTGTTTTCATTTCCTCCACTTCTGGACAAGGTGAATTCCCAACGAATGGTAAGCAGTTCTGGGATGCCATCAAGGGAGCTAATGACTTGGACCTTTCTTCGATCAGGTTTTCTGTTTTTGGTTTAGGAGACTCAGAGTACTGGCCAAGAAAGGAAGACAAGCATTACTACAACAAGCCAGCTAAGGATTTATTTGCCAAATTGAAGCTTTATGGTGGTAATGACTTCGTTGAATTGGGTCTTGGTGATGATCAAGACCCTGACGGATTCAACACTGGACTCAGTGTTTGGATTGAACAATTGTGGAAAGCCTTAGGAGTTGACAACGTCGAAGGCGTTGAAGAGCCTAAGCCTATCACCAACGAGGACATGAAGATTAACTCGGACTTCTTAAGAGGTACAATTGTTGAAGGCTTAAATGATCAATCGACTGGTTCCATTTGTGCGGTTGATCAACAATTGACCAAGTTCCACGGTATTTACATGCAAGATGACCGTGATATTAGAGATGAGCGCAAAGCCGAAGGTTTGGAACCCGCGTATGCTTTCATGGTACGTGCCAGATTGCCTGGTGGAATTGCAACTCCAGAGCAGTATCTCAAGATCGACCAATTGGGCGACAGACGTGGTAATGGTACATTGAAATTGACCACCAGAGCTACATTCCAACTTCATGGTGTCGTCAAACATGATTTGAAGCCTGCCATCAGAGGAATGAACTCTGTTTTGATGGACACCTTGGCGGCGTGTGGTGATGTCAACAGAAACGTGATGGTCTCTGCATTACCAAGTAATGCTAAGATTCACGCACAAGTCGCAGAGGTTGGTACTTTGATTTCTGAGCATTTGTTACCTTCCACCACCGCTTACCACGAGATTTGGCTTGAAGGTCAAGACGATGGTGATGAGCCAGGCGACTCCGAGAAATGGGAAAAGCGTAAAGAAGGGCCTACTAAGAAAAAGACTTTGGTTGCTGGTAATGCATTAGTTGATGTTGAACCCCTCTATGGCTCTACTTACTTACCCAGAAAGTTCAAGGTTGTCATCACGGTTCCCCCATACAACGATGTTGATGTCTATGCCCACGATATTGGTCTTATTGCAATTGTTGAAGACAATGAAGTTGTCGGCTTCAATGTGTTAGTGGGTGGTGGTATGGGTAGCACTCACAACAACAAAAAGACTTACCCTCGTACAGGTTCATTATTTGGGTTCATTTCAAAAGATAAGGTACACATTGCTTGCGAAAAGATCATGCTTGTCCAGAGAGATTTTGGTGACAGAACCAACAGAAAGCATGCTAGATTGAAGTACACCATTGATGATTTGGGCGTTGAAGTATACAAGAAGAAGGTTGAGGAACTTTTGGGATTCGAATTCGAAGCAGCAAAGCCGTTTGAAATCACTTCCAATGTGGACTACTTTGGTTGGTGTAAGGATGAGACCGGATTGAACCACTTCACATGTTTCATTGAGAACGGTCGCATTGAAAATACCTCCGAATTACCTCAGAAAACTGGTTTAAAGAAGGTTGCTGAGTTCTTGCTTGATAAAGAATCGGGTGAGTTCAGATTGACCGGAAATCAGCACATTCTTATCTCCAGGATCAGAGATGAACATTTAGATGCTGTGAAGGAAATCTTGAAGGAATATAAATTGGACAACACTGATTTTTCCGCTTTGAGATTGTCTTCAGCTGCATGTGTGGCCTTCCCTACTTGTGGTTTGGCTATGGCAGAATCTGAACGTTACTTGCCTAAATTGATCTCGAAGTTGGAAGAGTCCTTAGAAGACTATGGCTTGAGGCATGACTCTGTGGTGATGAGAATGACTGGTTGTCCTAACGGATGCGCTCGGCCATGGCTCGCCGAAGTTGCCTTGGTTGGTAAAGCATTAGGTGCCTATAACCTTCTTTTGGGTGGTGGACACCATGGTCAAAGATTGAACAAGATCTACCGTTACTCTATCAAGGAGGATGAGATTTTGAGCACGTTGAAGCCTTTGTTCAAAAGATGGAGTTTGGAAAGAAATGATGGAGAACCATTTGGTGACTTCTGTATCAGAGCCGGAATCATCAAGCCAACTTTAGAGGGTAAGTACTTCCATGACGATATTCCTGAAGAAGCTTAGCTGAGAGTTTTATGAGAGCGATTGCATATTAAGACACAAAGTATTACATATGAGAAACATATATCATATTTATATCATCAATGTAGTTAGTCCTTCAGTGATGCGAAGCACCCCTTTGTTTTGAAAGCAGCTTTGCATCAGAACCAGTTCGTATTCTCTCCTTAGGTAAACTGAGAGAGTGATATGAAGTAATGGAATTCGAGGTGAGCGTGCTGCTATCACTATGAGATACAAACAGCAGCTCTGCCTGCAAAGCACGTATATCTGCCAATAAATGTTTAATGGAAGGTTTGTGGTGTCTTTCGATGGTTAGCACATCTTTGACCTTAACATTCCATAGCGTTGCACTAACATTATTGAGTCTTCTGAGGATTTTGGCCTCTGATTCTAGGGCTATGTCCCTACTCTGCTGCTCGAGACGTCGTATTCGCTTCTCTGAGTCCTTCTTGAATATCAGAATCAACTTCTGCTTCTCTTTTTCGGTATACTTCATTGGAGTAGGTTTAGATGCTTAGAAAAGCATAACAAGAGCTGATGTGGAATCCAGCGGAAAGGTATCTCTCCTGTAGACGGTATATTCATGCCTGCATATAAGTTACTATAATGGTGGCGATAGAATCTATTACGCAAACATCAGCACTCGTTCAGAGATAATCAATTACAGTGTTCAAATCCAATAGATTCTAAGATTTGGAGCAGCAATTGGAAGACTCTCTCTTCCTGTCATACTTAATTTTTTGTTGCCTCTTTATAATCATTCAATATGGGTGCGCTCGAAGCTACCATGATTGTCATTGACAACTCAGAATTCATGAGAAACGGTGACTACTTAACTTCCAGATATGAGGCTCAACTTACGGCCACAGAATTCATTTTTCAAAACAAGGTTAACTCTAACCCTGAAAATACCGTAGGATTGCTTGCTTATGGGGGCAATGGTCCACAAGTATTATCCACCTTGACCACGGATTATGGAAAGATTTTATCTGGAGTCCATGAGACGAAAATCAGCGGAAGTATCCATTTCTCCACTGGAATCCTGGTGGCAGCATTGGCTTTGAAGCACCGTCAAAATAAAGTGCAAGCACAAAGGATCATAGCATTTGTGGGCAGCCCAATTCAAGAATCTGAAAAGGAATTGGAAAAATTGGCTAAGAAAATGAAGAAGAATAATGTTGCCATTGATATCATAAATTTTGGAGAAGTATCTATCAACAGTTCAAAATTGGAAAAGTTTAATTCAATCATAAATAATCATGACAATTCACATCTTGTGACGATCCCTCCTGGGCCAAGATTATTGTACGAAGTAATTGCAACTTCACCAATTCTTGTTGAGGAGGGTTACGAAATGGGAGGAGACGGCATGAGTGCAGACGGTTTCGGACCAGGGATGGGGGATATTATCGATCCCAATATGGACCCAGATTTAGCCTTGGCTTTGAGACTCTCGTTAGAGGAAGAGAAATTAAGACAGGAGAGAGAGGCAGAACAGAAGGCCAAACAGGATGCTGGGAATGACTTAGAAAAGATAGAAGAGAAGAAAGAGGAGTCAGAGCAGGGTGCATTGGACGATGATAGCAATACTAATGCTGGCCTGTCAAAGAAAGGGGACCCAGAATCGAAGTAGTTATGGAATAATCAACCAGGGATAGACCACGACACTTTTTTGTTGTAGGTTAGCAAATAGTAGCAGTAATACCAAAAGTGACGATTTATAGAATGTTGTACATAGATGTTGTGCTGCGTGAACCACAAACGGCCAGGTGTAACCTGTAGTATCTGTGCACCTAAACAACCATTAGCTTCAGTAAAGTTACAGAGATTTCAATTTGCAGTAGCAATGAACAGATTGAACCAATTGGCCAATAACGGGGCGACTTACCAGGTCAAGCCTAAGCTGAAAAGTAGTTCAGTCAGTTTTGTTTCTTCTAAAGACGAAAGGCGTATTTATGCAATTCCTCTAACTATATCTCACTTCTTGGATGCCTACTCAAAAGTATGTGCTACTAAAGACTTGATGAACTCTTCGGTCTTGGTATTAACAGATATAGGGAAAATGGAATCTTTCAAATGTTCCCTGTCCTTCATGTTTCAATTCCGATAAAGGATTATTCCAGCCTCCTGAATGTTATGGAGAGTATTCAAGAACTGAAACAGTGAATCGGTATAAAAACCTTCCTCATTGGAAGGAAACCCCCATTTTCAAAAAGTTGATAGTTCAAATTAGAAAGCAATTTTCTGTTAATGGCATGTCGATTTCCATAATTCAACGTAATCGGGTAATTATCGAATTCGAACACTTACTCGATATCAGAGATATTCCAAGAATTGCATCCATCGATTCCCATACAATTCTATCCCAGGGTTACTTTCTTTTGCCAGACGCCACAAAGGATTGGAGAACTAAGAATAACCCCTTCGTCACTGGTTTGCCTAATATCAGATTTTATCTTGGAGTGCCTTTGGTCACTGATAATGGTATCGCTATAGGGGCAATAGCAATCTTTGGATCCTTCCCAATTGAGGATTTCAACAATGACAGAATAAAGATTCTTCAAAATTATGCCCGAGAAATCATGAAAATATTGGATTCTCCCATTGAAAGTATTCATCAACTAAGTCAACTTTCCGTCAAAGATGATATCGATGGAATCAAAACTTTGACTAAAAAAATTGGAAGGGCAACCAGTAGAGGCGAAAGAATGACAATTTTTGAGAAGGACGGATCTGGAGGCCCTTATAATCAAAACAGAAGTTTTCGGTTCTCGAAGTACAATCAAAAAGATTCCAAGTTTCAAAAATTCAAGCAAATTGCATTCGAAAAGTTGTTGGCAGCTGGTAACCTCAAGACAGCATCTGCTTCGTTGGCGAAAAATTTGGCAGAATCATATGGCATAGACTTGATTTATATACTCGAAATTCGTATTGCTGAAGCCTTCTTGATTAACAAGGAATTCTTTCCCCAAAAAGAAAACAAAATTGAAAGTGAAAAGTTCAAGTTTGCGAATAAGTTGGTCAGGAATACCAAAATGCCTAACGATTATATCACCAGGATAATCGGCATAAGCTCAAAAAATTATTCGAATTTGAATTTTGAAGGTCAGCTTCACTTCGAAGCATTCACTTCAGAATATGGGATTCGGTATCAAAGCGAGCATAAAAATGTTCTTTTCAAGGATGGAATTCTAATGCCGATTTTTAGACACCATTCAAAAATTGTGAGGAGGTATAAAGCTAAAGATCAGGTGGTGGCAGAAAATGGTAACATAGAGGTATTCCTAAAATCGGGAGGATTTATAATTGGCTGCTTCAATGACTCAATAAAGACTGAAGCATTCACTTCTGTGGCTACGTCTCAGATTTTCGAGTATGCTGGAGTCTTGAGGCAGATCTATATGACCAACTAGGTCTTGCTTTGACAGACGAAAATGAAATTCTGCCTCACATGCCCATATCTCTCATCAACTCCATTTCATAGTTATCACCTTCTTGGTTCTCATGCGCAATATCTTCTTCTGGTGGGAATTCTTCCGTATCCTGTGCAGCCTTCTTGACAACTTCCTGGATGGCGGCTTCATCGGAGTCGTCGTCTGAGAAAAAACTTTCCTGTGGTGCATGTTCCTGCTGTTTCAGAGTGCTTGATTTTTCGTACAAGTCATCATCTTCTTCATCATCAATAAATAGAGAATTCTTGGGTTTTGAGGCTCTTGATGTATTCATAAAACTCCAATCATCATCGTCGTCTCCGTCTGCTGTTTCCTCATTGGCTGCAACGGTTGCCAAAGTCTGAGCAAGTCCTGGCGCTTCTTCTAATCGCAAATCGGGCTCTTCTGAATTGTCGCGATTGTCGATTATTATGCCCTTTTCTTCCTTTAGCTTCCTTATTTCTTGATCCAATAATTCACGTCGGTATATCCTCATGTGGGCGGACTTAGTTCCATAAGTGCGTATAAGTCGGATGCAATCCTTGAAGTTGGCCTTGGAAAACAACCCATGACACCATAGCTGGTAGAATTGAAGCACAGCAGAGAGATTATCAAACTCGTTTTGAAACTTCATTCGTCTTTGAGCTGTAGGTGCTTTCTTAGACGAGGCTAAAATCTGGGCTAATCTGGCATCATTTTTCTTAATAATTCGATTGACCTTGGGGTAGTTCTTTATGATGTACGGTAACCCAGTAGGTCTATTTAGGAGTCTATCATCGTCAATTCTGGCCACTTTCATACGGTGAGAAAGCTTCAAGGGCTTGTCTAAACCAAGGAGATCGTCATCACCTTGAGGGGATGCGGGCGCATTGTTAGTGAGACTAGCAGATGGCTCCTGTGTAGTTTCATAATCGAGCTCTTCCATGTCTGCCTTCGTAATCAGAGGTTAAGATTCAGCTGGCGTTGAATTTGAGTGTTGATGGATGCGACGCGTCTGATAGAAGAGATGCAGCAGGTATCACGTGACATACTATATAATGTTTCAGTTATCACGTACACAGCCGAGCCCGTTTTAGAGCCGACACAACCAATCCCCTACATTTATTCTTGTGGGTGGGTAATTGCGGCGATTTTGAGGGCTAGGTGCTGGCGAGTGGCATTTAGAGGCTTGGAGCATCAGCTGACTTCCAAATTGAGACTTAGGTGTGCCCTTTTCAGGTTCACCTCCTGACCGGTAGGATTAAGTAAGCGCAAGGAATGACGTATGAGAAAGAAATTACTATACCTCAACAGAATGATCTGAACGCTGCTTGGCGATAGAGAAGGAACTAAGAAAGCAAGATGGGGAACAGATGCAAAGATGAGCTACTGAACACTGGGCTGATATGGCGGCACGATGAGACACATAATGGAAGTGTGAAAGAAAATTAACTGAATCTGCGGAGATCTGTATCGAGACAATAGCAACGAACATCTAAATAATAGCTTGATGTTGCGGAATTAAGGCCTTCGCGCGCTGATTAAGTGATTAGTTGATCCATGTATCTGGTACAAATGTGTAGTATGATTATTATTAACTTGTTCTTTCGGTGTCAATTCTGGAAGGCTATAAGACGGCACATTCCGGACATTGGCCATTGATTTGTTTCACTTCATATTCGCCGTTACTACATCGACACATTTCTTGCGGCCATTCTCACATTACATCATAAGCTAAATATATTATTTTGCTACACCAAATCCACATACACTGGCCACCTCTTTTGTTAGGGGTATATATCAAGTTATTCGTCTATATTACGTTAACTCGTGCACCCGCATTTGCATTCATCCTTATTTATCATTATCTCATTCCATCATGTTCGCTGTGTTAGTACAAATTGCTTCTTCCATATTAACGTTTTACCTCCCGCTATTTCTTACGTTGAAGGTCCTGGGGAGGATAGCGGACAACTCCATGGCCCGACTTTCCGAAACAAACGGTCAATTGCAATTTTTGGCCAATTACTGGGTATCATATGTGCTTGTCAGCTACGTGGAGAACCTCATGGGCTTTAATTTGGCTTTCAGCCTACTCAGCCAAAGTTGCCTCACTCAGCTACTATTTTTCAGTATCAAATGCTGGCTTCTATTTTACCACGGTTGCTTGGTAACGAATCAGATCTACGGTGACATCGTTGGTTCCTTCGTTTTATCGCCTTTTGCCGGAAAGTCGGACCGCCGATACCTGCCCCGACTGGCAGCAAATTATCGTTGGGTTGAGCAAGTGGAGCTAAGATTGGATCCGTTTTTGAAATACACTCTTAGTTGTACTGTGTCATTAATAAGAGTAGCGGGTTTGAGCCGTGTGTCAGTCTGCTTGAGTATACGCCAGTTCTATGAGTACACTTTGGCCAATTCAAACGCTCTGATTCTCCACAATGCATTGACATACTTGTGCTATATCGACACATTGGCCGAGATTTCATCTAGATATAACTCATTAGTCGGGCATATCGGCAACGCAGCGAGGCAGTTGAGTGGACCGAGAAGTGAGGGTGAAGAGGCGGCATCTTCGAGCTTTGCGAGCTCCAAGATGAGACCTAGTCAAAGTGATGTTTTACCCAAGGCCAGAAGCCCCAGAAATTCCATGAATAGAGGCCTCGATAGACCCAGGTTTACGGAGCTGTTCTTTATGGGTGGTCGAGAGGTGAGGTCTATTTCAGACCAATTGATGCCTGCTCTGCCACACAGAAACTCAGGTACCAGATCACGCTCAAGTTCCGGCTCAATCAGGAGAAATAGAAGTGGCGAACTCGTAGGAGGTACGATTACGCCGCCGCCTCAGAAATTATATGACGAAAGTCCAATCCAGTATGGCTTGAGGTCCCATCTGCCTTTGCAAGCAGAACCCTATGAAGATTTCCCTCATATGGATTCTAATAAAGAGCCGAGGCTGGTATCAACTCTGAGTGGACATCCTCCATATCCTACGACCGCTGTGGCTCCTAGCCAGCCCAAAAAGTTGGTGATAAGAAGAATCGTCCCGTCTCCCCCACCCAACTGATCCTGCATGATGTATATCTACCAGTATTTAGATTACCGATCAAGTACTTGATTAAATGTAGTGAGACTCTTTACATGTATTTGGCCGAATATCTCCCGAGGCTAGACTCTATCGTGGTCTCGATAGATGCCGAGGAGCCCATAACTAATGTCAGCTTGAAGAATGGGCCGGCTATTGCAATTGAAGAGCAGGTATTGAGTCTTCCCATCGATGGAGTCGATCTGCAAGAAATCAAGTTAGTCAACTTCAAGCAAGATGCTGAAACACATAGTGTCTCACTTACTTTGAAAATTCCACCAGCAGAGATGTCTTCATCATTTATGAACTATTCGGTGCCGTCGATATCTTCTTCTCCCAACTTCACTCAGCGATGGTCAGTCAAGGACCTCAAGGACAAAACTAAGCAAGACGACAACCATGAGAACCAGTTTTACTTTTCTTGCAGGGAATGCAACACATGTCTTGTAGATAGTAAAAGAAAGTTTTTTGATATGCCCTCTGAGTTGTGGTCGGAAATGATGGATTTCTGGCACTGTCACAAACCCAACATCAACTTACATGAGATCAAAGCTCGTCCTTACTACAACGGGATCTTGAAGCCTGGAACGGTTAACGAGGTGATTATAGGAAGCTACTATCTTTTTATTCGAGCTGAAAGTCTTGCATTATTCTCCATAAAAGATAATCAGTGCTTGTGTTCCCATTGTGGGGCTGTCCTAGGCACTTACCTCGAGGATATCTCCACTTATAACAAGGAGATGTACCACCAAATAAACAAGTGGAGCCTTGAATTGTATTACTCTGATGATATTCTGACCAAGACAGAAATATATCTGCCGTACATATTCGTCTACAGCTGTATCATGGACAAGATCAATTCATTGGCGATACGGAAGTTTAATGTTAACGAGACCTTGTTTGTGTGGATAATTAACATCGGAATCAACATATCCACAGGAGGAAAAATCCATAAAAACACTTTGAAAGTATTATACAAAATAATTGACGAAAAAAAAAATGAATTTGGGGACAACATAGACACTATAAACGTACCAAAGGAAGTATATGTCTCGTTCATTACAATTTTGAACCAAATTCACGAACACCTTCCAAAGTCGAACCAAGTGTTGCAGATAGATAACGACAGTGGCGAAAGAGTCTATTATAAAGTGAGCTACTTACCAAGCAACTAGGAGTGGTAATTCAAAAATCAGCATTCTCAATCACTTCCTTTACGACTGGAACAACCAATTTTCTTGAGCCCTCGAGAAATCCTTGATTATATATGGTCACGACCTGGTTGTGTTCGTTTGCATTTAGACTCGAGATATCTTCTTCCTTGAGCTTATACAAGCTATCATTAACCTCCAATTTAGGACGAGCCAGTTGACCCAACTTTGCATACAAATCCCTAAATTCAGAACTCTTGTTGTAAGAATATGTGAATTCTCTCGCATAGTGGGCATTTTCTTTTCTAGTGAAGGATGTTGTCATTACCAAAAGATCCAACTGATAGTCTTTGCTAAGACTGATACATGATTCGATTACCTCCTTATGAGTATAGTTCTTTAATATCCAACTAAAGGGTTTCAGGAGAGAGCTAAAACCAACCTTGACATTTGTATGGTTTTTCGTTTGGAATACGAACTGCTTGTAATCCTTTCGTAAGAAGTCCTTGAAACTGAAACCATCGAGGTTTTTCTTCTCTGATTTCACTCTATTGTAAAACTTATCATATACAGAAACTTGTTCGTCCACAGAATTGGTTTGTACTGAATCTGTGAATTTTCTAAGGAGTTCGGTAGACGTATTTCCGTCTAACGATAATATCTCTCTGTACCGCTTGAATGCTAACGTATCTTGCGCCTCCACCTTAGCTGTCATGTTGGTAGTGTCAATAAGAAGAGGGGCTAACAAGAGCAGAACTACGTCCCTATCGTGGTAAAAGGCTGGTGGTTCTTCCAATAACTCGTACCAGTAGTTGAACACCATCGAAGAGCATGATCCGTTTGAATGCACAATCCTGGGATTTGCTTGAGTTGCAAAATTTTCATCAGCATGGTGGTCAATAATTGCCACCACTTCAATCAATTTGTTTCTATAGGCTTCAATTATTTCATCTCCTTGTAAATTACAGTGGTCGACAAGTGATAATTGGGAGACGCTGGTTTGGCTCTTAACGAATTTTGCAAAATCTTCAACAAAATAAAGCAAATCCTCTGTAATAGAATGTGCATCTAGTACCAGCTTGATGTCCCTTCTCAATTTCAAGTCATCTTTAGGGATATTGATGATTGGTATTACATTGGAGGAATCCCTCAAGTTGTTGAAGTAGGAGTAGGAAATGGCGGAGATAACCGAGTCCAAGTCTGCCGATTGATTCCCCGTGACAAATCTGAGTGGCAATTTGATGGACCCAGATTCTATACTGCTTTTCAAAGACACGAGAAATGATCTGACTGACATGTTTGCTGGAGGAAGACGGAGAGTGTTGTTCTGGTTTTGGTCGAGAAGAAATTGCTAGCCGCGTGCTCTCCCAATTGCTGCGAAAACAGAAAAGGAAGATCCACTCACTACCGCTATTTAGAATGTGTCTATGAAACCAACTATAAAATAACTATATGTGACCCCATTTGAGATACTGATTGCAAAATTACACATATGATCCAACTTATTTGGCATAGTGGAGCTTGATGTCTAACCACTGTCTGGCTTGAACCTCCTCAGGTGTTAAAGTAATGTTGCCGTAAGTTATAGGAGCGAAGTAGTAGAAGCAGAAAATGATAGGGACTATCAATGACGCAACATAAATAGTCAATTTAAATTGCTTGACCCCTTTGTGGCCGGGTCCACTACTGTTGTCTGAACACATGAATTCCGCCAATGCTCCACTAAACAAGGCCGCAATAAGATGTGCTGGAAGGTAGTGATGCAAGAATTTTTGTCTGTTCATGAGGTAGAAGGGGAAATAATGAGCTGCCCATCCGACGAAGAAGAATCCAATTGTGTTATATAAGCGGGATCTGGCCTTGTCGTTTATAAGGTGAACATTACGACGACGGGTTAACTGGTCGGCAAGAAGTAAACCAAGGTATATAGCCAAAAAGGCGACTTCTATCCAGAAGCCAGCAATATTTCCAATGAAAAATATTTGCTTTTTCTGGTCATTATCGTTCCAGAATGAAACTCCTGATAAGGTCAATGGCCATGCATCTGGCTGACTAGCAAATGGATGCTCAGATGATAACTTGTTGTTGTGTTCGAACATTAAAATCTGCAATTCCCACCACTTTTTCAAAAATGGAATCTTCTTCACCTCCTTCTCTTCAATGACAGATCTTGGGTCCGATGGAGATAAATTCTTAATATCTACAAATCTCCAAGCGGTATCTTTGTCACGGAACAGTTTGCTTCCGCTGACTTCCTGGTGCTTGTCACCCCACTCTGGTAATAATTGATCATCGTGGGTCCACATACCCACAACAGTGTCCATATGGATGACTTTGAAGTCAGTAGCTTTGGTCCTGATATCGACAACTTTGTCTTTATCATGCGAAGTTATAGCGTCTGTGAATTTCAATTTGAATAATGTTTCATGGAAGTGCTCGTCTGCATCATCTCCATGAACAACTGTGAACTCCTCGTGGGTCGATTTCAATGGAGAGGCAACGTCGTGGGTCAAAAGGAATCCTCCGGTCTTTATATGTCTGAATCGAACCACATCTTCGGTTCTAACTTTTGTATCTGAGGTGATTGTCGTAGTGCCATTCGGCTCAGTGGCGGGAACAATTTCCCACCAGGTGTTTTCGTTAAGATGTTCATTGTTTTCAGCATCATAGAACGCAGTTACCATTTGGCTGTTTGAAGAAATCCTGCCATCCTCATAACGCAAGGGGTATTTCTTTTCATCTGAGTATAAGTAAGCATCGGTTTCCTTGTGAGAAATGGTTACTTGGTCAAAATAGTGAACGTCTTTTGAATCTCTTGCTAAAGGGGATTCAAGTAAAGTCTCCTGAAACGATGAAGACATGAAAGAATCGCCAGGGCCAGATCTTATTAAAATGGCAAAATGCAAGTAGAACCAGAACAAGTAGATAGTGAAGGGCAAAAGGATTAACGTCCAGAATCTGGCAAAGAAGTGCAAGGCAAACTCGTCCATCGACAACCCGTTTTTGATGTCCAAAAGGATCCACAATTCATATAAAACTCCAATACCAATTGTGAGATATGTGAAAGCTCCAACATACTTGGTAGACATAACACACGAAAGAGATAAGCCGGTAGCATAAAGCCAGATCCACCATTTTCTAGAGTAAGGCTCCTTTCTGTGGGTGATGAAGTTGACGTAACAATAGATTGTTAATGCCACAAAGAAGTTCAATGTAGCATCCAAAAGAATCAATCTAGAATCAATAACATGTGCGTTATCGAAGGCAACAATTGCACTGGCCAAGACACAGGCAGGGATGGTGAACTTCAACGTCTTCAAGGTGAAGAATATAATTGGAACAATTAAAGTACCTTGCAAAGCAGAGAGAGATCTCAATGCCACGTATGGAACATTTTCGGAAATATAATCATCTCCAATATTGTTGTACTTAAAAGCACCATCGTAGCCCACCAAGTAGCCCACGAATGCAATCAATAACTTTGCAAATGGAGGGTGGAGATCAAAAAAATAAGTTCTTTCAAGATAGTACGAAGCGAATTTTCCAAAGTGAACTTCGTCAAAAACAACCAAAGAGGGGTAACTGATGCTGCTCCAGCGCACATAAGCTGCAAACGAGGTGATGACTCCTGCTGCGATGTAATAGTAT
The DNA here is from genome assembly GCA_030558275.1 of Chernovozyma palmyrensis. Lineage (NCBI taxonomy): Eukaryota > Fungi > Ascomycota > Pichiomycetes > Serinales > Debaryomycetaceae > Chernovozyma > Chernovozyma palmyrensis. The sequence goes on from JAJMSF010000009.1 coordinate 387,622, forward strand.
TTATCATCTTGTAGCGTAGCCTTTTCGTGTATTGGAATTTTCAAATCGAAGTCGTCCACGTCAGCCTTCGAAGAAGCCTTAACTGCAATCGCAGAAGGCCCCAAGCTCTTTTTGGGTCCTCTATTTCTGAGTTGAGGTGGCATGGCCTTAATTTTTCATCAGCTGGTGTAACGAGATCTTTTTCGAGAGAGCGTGTGTTTATATTCAATTTGACACTGTGTCACTAGCTTATGCAGGGCTTAAAGGACCATTGATGAGAGAATTCGCGTCGCACAAGGCGCAGCATAGACTACCAACGCCAGCTAATGTGGGGTCAATTATCACCTCGGACCATAATGGTGCATTGTTCTACTGAATCTACTTCAATGGACTTTAAAACATTTTACTTTTCTATTCTCTGGTTACTTCCTTCTCATGAACGTGTACCCTGTGTTGAAGGCATAGTCTATCGTTGTATCGTCTGTCCAGCCTAGTTCAGACTTGAATTCACTCAAAATGGCCGCCGGAATATCTACGGCCGACTCTCCTTTTGCTTCTCTGTAATTGTGGTATCCACTATAGGTACCAAAATAGTCCTGTATCTTTTCTAATGGAATATGTGTCATATGTATGGACAAGTTGTCTCCATCTGGGACCGCCTTGTTGTGAATATCGGACAGGAATTGATTAACTTTGATGTCCGTGAAGAGATTTTTCGGAATTGCGTCATTCACCACCTTTAGTCTGTCTCTGATAATGGATCTACCGGGTTGTTCCCAGTATGGGCCTGCGTACTCTTTCCCGTACATATACTTTATCATAATATCCCAGGACGCTTCAAGTTTCTTCAATCTGTCTTCAGGAGAATCCTTCTCGCTTCCCGAGTAATCCACTATCACAGGGTCCACGTAAAACCAGTATGCGAGTGTTCCGCCTGGCTTCAACAGTCTGGCTATGGATTCAAAGAACTTGTCGTAATCCTGGAACCAATGGATACATTGAGCTGCCGTGATAAGGTCGATGTCTTCGTTGCCAAAAATCTGTTCGCTGCCGGACTTATCGTACGCCAAAGACTCAACACTTCCCGCAACGAACAGGATGGAAGATTTGTCGGCGCCTATTTCCTGACATCTCTTATCGATTAACAGATTGGCGGTCTCAATCATTTTGGGCGACAAGTCTGTTCCGATAACATGCTTCGAGAAGTTCAACAAAGGGTACGTTGCCACCCCAGTTCCACAACCCAAATCAACGGCTTTGGATATGGGGAGCTTCAGGTTGTCTCCACCAGAGACGTAGTCAGCAAGAATCTTGTAGAACAGTGCAGGGTAGTGTGGCCTAAACAAGTTGTAATTGAGGGTCTTGAAGTTGACTTTGGAGAAGGTGGTCATTATTGATGAAATATCCAATGGTTGAAAGGTATTGCTAATGCTCAGCTTTATATGGTCCCCACAGTTTCTTTCGGACCCGAGCCCGCTCCACATTTGTATTGAACTCCGAGAACAATAGCCGCGTCAACAAAGGCCACCAATGGAAGTATGAATCCGCACCCCAATACGACGACTCTCCAGATACTACAGTTATGACCCAAGCCATCATTTTTGTATGTCAATAAATACGTCCTAATGCCACCAAAGATCGTCTATCGAATCGTTCACCTCGTTGTACTCGTTGCCCATGTCGCTATCCATAGCCAAAAAGGGCACTAAGCCCAATGATCCATCGGCTGCAAATTCGTTCATCATGAACTCTGGATTCAAGTTCATTTTAAAAGGATCAAATTGTAAGATACCCTCAATACTTTCGTCGCTGTCCTCAACTCCCTGCTGCATGGATACCGTCTCTTCTAACTTGATAGACAGAGCCGATTCCACATTTGCCAATTTACTTGTAGGCTTAGATTGGTTGAGAGGACGCTCGTCTTGATACACTTGATCTCTTACCACCGCAACTCTAGTTTTGTTCCCATACGTTGACGGCAATGCCTTCTTCTTGGGGACTATTGTTTTGTTCAAATTCAATCCAAGAATGCTCAAAACAGAAAATTCGAGCAACTTCACCAGGTTCTTGGTGAGACCGCCGGGGCCATTGTACTCACTATCTCTGCTCAACGCCGCAACTGTGTCGAGCAAAAGCATTTTCAGGTTTTGAAACAAAGGACCGTTTCTGACATAGTCTAGACAGCCCTTGGCTACCAAAAGAGCAAGGCGAGCCTGTTCTCTCGGTAAACTTATAGGAATGGGGAGAAGATAGGGATTCGCAATGCTGGTCAAATTCTTGAGCATTTCGAGGATCTGTATTGAAGATTGTTGTATCAAACTGGTGCTAGACACAACATTTCCTGCAAAATTTCCTTTGGCTTTGAATAACTGCTCCTTCTGCAGGAGACCCACGTTGTGGCTATTGCCATGCTTGGAGATAACGGGCAAGTATATCAAGATCTTTGCATGGTAGTAAAGGAATATTAAGGTCAACTGCTGTCTTGAGTAGTTTTTCCAGATCGAATCTGGTCCTGGGCTCGAACTCTCAAGGGCTGAAATTCCATTGGCATCCAACTCAAATTTAAGATCTTTTGGAAGTTCTCTCCGCCAGCAGTCCAAGGTCCGTTCACGACTGAGTGTTTTCGATGGGTGGTCACTGCTCTCATACCGTGAGAATATCGAGTCCAATATACTTGCCAAAACTTTCGAATAGAGCATCATACTCAATGCAAACCTCGAAACTTTCCCCACAATTGATAATTTAGTATTGTTCACGATCAAAATGTTGACATTTTCGCTGGAATCATCGTCATCCTCTTTGCCCGCAAATGGGATAGCGCACTCGATTTCAAAATCCTTCAATAGACGAGGCACTCCCAAGTTTAAAGAGGAGTACACGTCCAAGCTGTAGATGCACCAGAACAATATACGCCTCTCTGCCTGTCTGAAGTTCTGCAAATTCACATTGTTGTCACCGTCTGAGGTCGAGCCACTTATCCCCAAAACGGCCGCCGGACATCTATGCAACCGCAACTGCTGTGCCATCGTGGTTACTCTGCCTCTTAGCTCATAGCACGTCGCTATATCACCGGTCACTAGGCAGTACTGTAACGATAGCGTTAAGATCTGAAGAGACTGGATCGAGCAGGATCTGGTAATAACGCAATCTGGCTTGATGAATTCACGGATTAAGAAGTCATACTGATTCAATTGCTTCAAATATCCCGCTGAAGCATTCTTGTCCTTCGACTGCTTGTCTGATAAAAGTCCCATGCTGATGATGAGCACCAAAATGGCGCCAAATTTTTCAATCAGTTCGTATGTCGCTGCACTTAAATCGGGCTTATCCTGCTCCAAGATGTTGGTGAAAACTGAGTAGTTTTTCAAAAAAGAGTTCTTGTCCACGATAGGAAGCGCATTGCCCCAGTCTTGAAAGTAAACGGTGGTGAAATGGTCCAAGTCCATCCTTGAAGTGGGCAACTGAAGAAGATTTTGAACAAAATATATAGCTTCTGACTCAGGCAACTGGAGCATATTGAATCTGTTGGTGATGATGGCGCGCAACGACTTATGTTCATCTGAGTTGGCGTTTTCAGTTCTGCGAATCACATCACTAGCACCTTCCTTCAAAGAAGCAATGGCATTGGCTGAGAGGATCGCTGGCTTTGAGTTGTAGCCATAGTTCTGGCAAATTCTCGCTAAGAGCGTCGGAATAAATAATGTTTCTTCTGTGCTTCTTGGAATAGAAATAGCCACTAAAGAAGCCAACATTTGTTGCTTGCTGCTCTCATCAAATTCGGAAGGGTGATGTCGATTCTTTTGCATTTGAGCAATGGCAGTAGCAGCTGCAAAGGCCCCCGGTGCTGGACTTACTTCTCGGCCATTGGAACGATTCATGGACCTTGAAGACTCCATCAGCTGAACGTCCTCAAAACTCAAGAGACTGTCGTTGTCGTCGTTATCGCTGAGCTGAATGGAGCCCGCAAGAGAAACGGTCTTGTCGTATATTGACCCTGCGACTGAGACGGGCTTCTCATGGACTGCGCTGGGGAAGTCCTGACAGCTGCAGTGAACACCGTCGTGATGGTCGTGGCGGTGTGAGTGCAAATGGTCATTATATTGGCTGTCAAGAAGCGAAAGATTTGATAAAGTAATGGGCTGCAGATTCTGTGGGCTGTCCAAATTGGACGAGTTTCCGCTGCTGCTATTTAGTATCGGCTGTGACTCGTCATGGGGCTCTTGCTTGATCGCAGTCGGTTGCGACTCCACTTTTGCATCTCTCATGCCCGAATTTAACATCGAAAGCTGCTCGTCTCTAAGGTCCAACATTCCTATCAACTTTATATTTTCTGCCTCAAGGTGTCGGATCCGTTCCTCCAAAGTCTGGGTGTATCCTTTGGGGAACGCTCTACGTGAGAGTTTGTCAGATACCACACACTTGAATCCAACAGCTGCACAATTGGAACAGGTTGGCAATTTTCCGTCACATCTGGTCTTTTTAGCACGACACCTATCGCACGCTTGTGATATCCTGCCTACTGATGAGCCGGGAGTAGTCTGAATATTTATGGTCTTGGGATTTGGGGCAACCGGTTTAGGCTTGGCTTTGATTTTCTGGGTGCCTTTTGCTTTGGGCTCAGGGAGCGCATGAGTACGAGATACTTCGGTCATTAAGTCAAGGATTAAAGTAAAAACTAACGCAGCATTAAATCACGATTTTGCTGGAGCAAAAAGAAGCACATGAAAACTAGTCCAAAAATGATTCATTAGTCATATTCCTCGCTTCGAAGGAAGCTATTGTCCCCAGGTTTCGTGTGCGCACGACTGAGATTTTTATTCACCATCTAACGCCGAGGACAAGCGGATACTGCTGCATGGTAGAAGTGGCCATGGGTAGGCAGTTGAGGTCAGGCAGGACATTGGCCGGGAATATTGAGGTGGGAAATGGTATCAGCAAAGCGAAGAGAAGTGGCATAGAGGGGAAGAAGAGTATACAGTCTTTATCTAAAGTAAAGATTGAGGTCAAAACAGAACCCACTGAGACCATAACGATAAAGGAGTTTCAGAAAAATGCACATTTGGACTCCGAGACTATACTAGCGCAGAGCCAGATAAAACTAGAGCCAAAATTGGAGCTTTTGGGCCGGATCAAATACGAGACTGTCAATCCTCTACGAGTTCTTTCCAAGGGCGAGTTGCCTGTCAACGTGTTCGAAAAGGTCACAGACGAGGATTTAGCGCAGATAAAAGACATTCGAGCGCCAAAAGACTGGAATTTGATTTATAATGATATTGTTTCCATGCGTTCAAAGTTCATATCGCCCGTGGACACCATGGGGTGTGAGAGAATCCCTGAACAGATTGATCCCTTGGTCCGAAGCAGACCTCGAATATTCCGGTTCCAGCTCTTAATCTCGTTGATGCTCTCATCTCAGACCAAGGACGAGGTCAACTACCGAGCCGTGCTGAATCTAAATCAGTACTTTCTTGAGAACGGATACGTAGGCCTTTGTATAGAAGCAGTGCTCGCCACTTCTGAGGCCACGATAGATTCGCTTATTCAAAAAGTGGGCTTCCATAGAAAGAAGGCAGCATATATGAAGCAGAGCTGCGAGCTTCTTAAAAAAAACTTCCAATGTGACATCCCCAAGACCATCAACGAAATCGTCACCCTTCCGGGGGTGGGCCCAAAAATGGGCTACTTGCTTTTATATAAGGCCTGGAATATTTCTGACGGAATTGGTGTCGATGTTCATTTGCATAGACTTGCTCAGATGTGGCACTGGGGCCCAAAATCGGATAAGCCAGAGACCACGAGATTGGCACTCCAATCTTGGTTGCCCAAAAAGTTTTGGGCTGACATCAACCCATTATTGGTCGGATTTGGGCAAATGGTGTGCTTGCCTAAAGGGAACAAGTGTGACATCTGTTCTCTAGCGTCCAAGGGCCTCTGTAAAAACGTCAACAGAAAGCTTTTGAAGCAAAGAGGTTCTCCAGAGCGCTTGCTACAACTACAGAAAGGAAGAGGAGATTTATCTCAGCTTATCACCGATATAGAAGATTTGGTATAATACGAATTGCTGCAATACGGCTCATATATTATAAAGTGAATAGTTTTTTTATTTGTCTTGTGGCTTCTCATCGGGAAGATAGCCTCCCTTCAGAGCAAGCAGATAGAATATTCCCTTATTGTTCTTCAACAAATTTTCAGGTGTATCAAATTCTTTGACCTCGCCATGGTCCAAAACAAGGACTCTGTCGCTGTCCATAACTGTCTCTAATCTATGGGCAATAACCAAGATAGTTCGGTCCTTGAATTCATTACGAATCGTTTCTTGGATAATCTTGTCTGTTTGGACATCAACAGCTGCAGTAGCCTCATCCAATAAAAGAACCTTTGAGGGATTCAATAAAGCTCTCGCCAAGCATAATAGCTGCTTCTGTCCAGCTGATAAGTTGGAACCGTTTTCGAAAATGGTAGCATCCAAAGCATATTTTGTCTTCAATTCTTCCTTACCCTTGTTCTTTTCCTTCTCCTTATCGGTTGGCTCTGTTTTCATGTTCTGGATATGCTCCTTCAAATGCGACAATTCCAAAACCTTCCACAATTGCTCGTCGCTGTACTCCTGGAATGGATCCAAGTTTTCTCTGACACTACCTTCCACAGTTTGCGCATCCTGGGGAATGATACTCAATTGGTGCCTCAAGTCAGAGAGCCCAAGTTTCGAAGTATCAACTCCATCAATTTCAATATGGCCTGAAGTAGCTTCAATTATTCTGAAGAGAGCCAAAGTCAAGGATGATTTTCCAGCCCCGGTTCTTCCAACAATTCCAATTTTCTCATTGCTTCTAATTTCCAAACTGATATTTTTCAAAACGTTATCCAAATTTTCGGCGTACCTGGTGGAATAGTTGACAAACTTGATAGTACCCTTGTCTGGCCATCCTTCTGGAGCTCGATAGTCATCGATAACTTCGTCTGCTTCCGCTGGGAGGTTACAGTATTCGATGATTCTCTCCACCGCAACTGTTTGAGTTTCAACTTCGGCCCACAATCTAACGATGGCGTTCAAAATAGATGTGATGGACAACGCATAAACCATGACGAAACCAAGAACTGCTGGGTTCATTCTATTTTTAAGTCCCAAAGTTAAGGAAAGTAAAATGCTCGAATAGATCAAGAGCGAGGAAATAGTTTGTAATCTGATGGATAACCACCTATTGCAAGACTGCGCCTGGTACGATACTCTGAGCAAGTTGTTGATATTTTGCAAGTTTTTGTACATGAATCTCTCATTTTGTCCATAAGCCTTGACAGTATCAATACCACTAATCGATTCTTGAACATGCGCAATCTTAGGCGATTTGGATTTACTCTGCAATCTCTTGAGCTCTCGAGAACAAGGAATAAATGTTTGTCTGATCCGATTGTAAATAATCAAGAGTAAACCAAGTATAATGAACATTGGAGGCAAGTTGTAGACAATCACTCCGAAAGTCATGATCGCATTGAGAATCAACGACAAGAAATGGGAAAAGATCCAGGGTAGCTCCATATCAATGGTATTTATATCATCGGTAAAACGATTCAAAATTCTGCCAACTGGGGTCGTTTCAAAAAATCTCATGGGAGAACGAAGAATTGATTTAGCCATTGTGTCGTGGAAGTAACGAGCTCCCCGGACAATACACAAGGACCATAAAATAAACGCAGAAATCAAGTTCAAAAGTCCAGCCCCAACTCCAATTCCAGTATAAAGAGCCAAAAAATAATTAGCTTCAACTGTTTTTCCAGCTCTGGCATTCCTCTCAGACCAGGTAGTCAATAAAGCCTTTTCTAACATTTGGAAAAAGTACATCAAAAAGGAAAACACCAAGAACACGCTGACCCAATAAAAGTTACAAGCTTGAAAGTATTCAATGAACACTGCGAGCTTGACACTACCCTTTTCGCTTCCTTCATCATTGTTGCCGGTCTTCTTTCCAGTCGCATCGTCAACGTAGACGTGGGAATAGGAAGTCATACTTGCACGGCCTATTGTCTCATTGGTGATAACTCTAGCCAACGCAACCTCATCCCCCACAAACTCAATTATTTCCTCGACAGGAGAATGAGCCAAGGAAACAGAAGCTGATTTCACATGTGTCGGATCGTCGGTGTTATTTTCATTTGCTGCGTTTTCAAGATCTTCTTTGACTTCTTCCTTCAGAACTTCTGCTTCTTTGCGTCCAAATTCGGTTATCAAAGCAGCCAAATCTGACTTACGATCCATAACCTCTTCAAACCTGCCACTTTCCACAAATCTGCCTTTATTCAACATGTAGATCATACTGGCATCATGAAGAACAGGAACTGAGTTAGTCGCTAATATAACAGTTTTGCTGGCTATGATTCCATTGGGCCCTATTACTTTCTCCACGATGTTTTTTCCAACATGAGCATCGACAGCAGAGAGCACATCATCCAATAGGTATATAGCCGATTTAGAGTAGACGGCTCGGGCAAGTGCAATTCTTGCCTTCTGGCCACCAGAAAGAGATATGCCCTTTTCTCCAACAACTGTACTATCACCGTCTGGTAACACTTTAAAATCAGAAGTTAACTCGCATGCATCAACAGTCTTAAGGTAAAAGTCTTTGTCATATTTGGCTCCAAATAAAATATTTTCCTTAACTGTACCATTCAAAATCCAGGGAGATTGTGCGCAGTAGGCAATGTTTCCGTTTAACCTAATTTTACCCTGAGCGTCTTCAGCATCTAACGACAATGGAACTTCTCCTAATATAGATTTGAAAAGAGTGGTCTTACCACTGCCAACCTTGCCCACTATACAGGTCAACTCACCCTTTTTAGCCGAGAAGTTGATATCTGATAAAGCAAAGTTAGTGTTATCGTCCAGTCTTGTTGTTTCTATCTCCTGCTCCTCTTGTACAATCGATGTAGGTTTCTGTTCCGGCTTTTTCGTGGACCAAACAAATGAAGCATCCTTTATCTCGACAGTCACATCCCCAGGTTTTGCGGGCTCGTCTGTCTTCTTGATGAAGTCAGAAGACAATTCTTCCATCAAAAAAAGGTCCGTTAACCTTCCCAAGGAGGTCCGTGCTTCGAGTAATGAAGTGATAATACTTGGGATCATATAAATTGGTTCTGTAAGCATATCGAACAATGATAAAGACGGGAAGATAATTTCTGGGGTCAATGGGATATCATAAAGCCAAGTGAAGGTGGCATAACTAGCACAGGAAATAAAAAATGGAACGCACTGCCAAATAAACGTCGAGCATGCTGAATAAATACCGATTTTCTTGAGAGTCTTCAACTCTTTGTCGTTTCTGATCTTACGGAGTCTCTCCAACATTGGCTTTTCCCAAGAATAAAGCTTGATACTTTTGATAGAATTCAATATCTCTGTAGTTAAACTTGTACGTTCATCCTTGTACTTCATAATCTTGGGGTAAAGAGAACTAAACGAAGTGCTCACAAAAGCACTCAATGGAATCAAAATTGCACAAGCAACGAGACCGCCATAAGTAGCATTGCCAATAATCTTGCGGAGAGCAAAAATACATATAATGAGTCTCAATGGCGTGGCAAAGAAGTCCAGGACAGTCAGGAAAAACCATTGGAGGGTCATAACATCCATACTGATGTTGTTAACAATGTCGCCGGCGGACTTGTTTTTTCTTGCTTCCGGGGTTAGTTTGAGAGCTTTGTTGTACACCATTGTGGTTAGGGCTCCCTCATAAGTAAAAGTCAAATTGAAAATGTAGAAGTACAACCGGTTAAAGGTAAAGTATCTCGTCACCGAAGCTAAGTAAATTAAGGTTCCGTAAAAAAACCCGATGATTCTAGGAGGTGCACTAGATACTTCCCCAGAAACCAATTCGTTGTCAAGGTTGTTGCTGTAATCAGTAAAAAACTGGATAAAGTGTTTCAAAAGAAAAGGCTGACTAAAGGAAATAGACATTTCCGCAAGATCAAAGATCATCACAAGTAAAATTGAAGGAAAAAAGGACTTGAACATGCACCAGAACAAAGAAACACTCAATTTTTCGTCTTCCTTAAAAGGCTTGTTCTGCTTTTGCATTTTCAGTCTTTTCTTTTCTTGTTTCTGCTTTGCGCTGAAGACGCCCAGGTCCCAGCTCTTTTGAAGCTTTGCCAGGGTGTACTCTGCATTGATGGAGATAGGCGGTAAAGGGATATCCTCAAAATCCACATTGTCGGTTGCGTAGACTTTATCAATGATCTTCTTGGCAAACCCGAAAGTTAAGACCGAAAAAAAGTTGTAAGTCTGATCCAACGTCCATCCATTGAGGTTATAGTAATCGATCAACTCGGCTGTTGGTTTCCAAAAACATAATTCCAAAGTGAATATCACAATCGTGTTAGCTAAAAGCAAAATTTCTGCTGTGAGTCCAATTGGCAAGCCATTGGAGTAGATATGATGACTAGAGACAACATCTTGAATGGTGGCAAAAGCAGTCCAGAATATGGAGCCAAACCAAAAGAATAGAATAGAAGCAAGTTGGATAATTGATCTGGTCGGCTCCAAAATGTGGAGGGGTAAAATTATGAAGGCCGTGACCAGAGCGGTCAATGCAAGACTATTGAAGACATAGGTGTTCTTGGAATTGACGAACACTAACACGAGTAATAAAGCCACCTGTATAATCACAAGTCCTAGACGGAATTGCTGGGCAATTCCTGAGCTGACCGAAGACCTCGAAGATCCGAAGGAGTACTTGATTTTATGATCACCATATTCTTTAGCTAACAAGATTTCAAGTAACTGATATAAGGCGAATAACCCAAAAAACGAAATGAATGTGACAACCACTAATGAAAAAAAATCTGGGTTAACCGAATTTTCATAGGGCAGGTACAATGGTGAAGGCCAACTCTTCCCGCTAGATAGCGATATCATCAAGGTGGTACTTCCGTGATAGAAATTTTTCCGGATGGCGAGTCTTCGATGAAGCTGTGGTTCTGCTAACTTTCAGTTCCTGACAAATTTACGAACAGGAGCCTCACTAAATTCTGCTACTGTCCTACACAAAGATAAGAGCCAGCTGTCTGGTGTAACGGCACTATGCAGACGTTGTAGGTTATCCAAGACTTGGCTCCTTGACTTTTTATGGCACGGGACTTATATATATTTACATATTCCAGGATGCTCACCGATAAGATAGTTGTGATGACTCTTATCTGGCCCACCGCTTGAACAGACGGCTCTATTTCTGAAAGCATATTTGAATCGCCAGTAACAATATGATTGGTGGGAGCGTGCATATAACCCCTTCGAATAAAGAGCCTATTGTCGCAATAGCCTAGATTTGCGTTCTATAATAGGTGTATCATTTCTTTATCACTAGTGGTAGGGCAGCCATACCTGCTTAGTTTGTATTGTTTTATTCACATGTTTACTTCCTGAAATTTCATTTCTGAGTCATCAGTGTGGCAGGTATCGTGGAACCGTCTCGGAGAATGAACGAACATCGGACCCTTCCTTCCTTAAGCCCCAAACCATTTCCCGATCGGACTTAAGTGTAGAAGCAAATGAGACCTCCGCAAAAAATAAGGGTTCAGAGATCAATAGAGACCGAACCCGGGTTTTTACACATCCGTTCCTGCCACCATTAGACGCACAGCTTTATACCTCTATTGCATTATCTTAGCTTGTTATCTACTCAGTATGGCAATAAGACTCTGTCACCCTCATAACTTCCATCTTTTTCGACAACAATTGGTCTTCCAGCAGTTCCGATTTATCACTCAGTCCCCCTCCATATCTCCACACACGGCCAAAAGACCGCCTACAGATTACGATGCAACCAAATTTAGAAGCTGGGTTACTATAAACCCTAGGAATGAATCAAATAAAATTCCCCCCATATCGGTAATGACCTACAACATCCTTTCCCAGCATTATATGTGGAAACAAGTTTTTGGGTACCTTGAACCCGATTACCTCGATTGGACCCACTATAGGTTCCCGTTGTTGAATGAGACGATCAAGCAATTATCATGTGATATTTTGTGTTTCCAAGAGCTCGAGACCAGAGTCTACCAACAGTACTGGAGTAAAAGTTTTCCTCAGTACGACTACTATACTACCTTTGTGAGGAAGCCAGAACCTACCTATTGGGGAAACCAGCCCATAGATTGTATGGATGGAGTCGGAGTGTTTATAAATAAGAAGAGGTTTGACATTTTGGGTGAAAGGAAACTCAATTACGGGGAATACGTCAAGTCTAACCCATCCAAATTTGAAAACACCGACGACTTAATTAAGCGGGTTGTACCAAGAAACACAGTTGGGTTGATCATAAAGATCAGGGATAAATTCACTGGAAAAGTCATCTATGTCACCAACACACATTTATATTGGTCTCCCAAGTTCAATGACGTCAAGGTGATCCAAACAAAAATATTACTCAACATATTACAGCAGTACATCAATGAGGACGGTATAGACTCTCCATACATCATCATGGCAGGAGACTTCAACTCCAACCAAAAATCTGACGTCTACAACTTGCTTAAAACAGGTTCCATTGACCCTAAAAAATGTCATGAATTCGACAATTACGATTACGGACGTCACGATAATTTTTTACTAGAAGATGGGCTTATCAAGAACCCGTTCAGGCTTAGAGCTGCTTATGAGAGCCTTTACAAAAATGATGACGACAGTGAATCAAGTCCTCGATTGGGTAGCGATGGCCAACCTTTGGAGTTCACCAGTTTCACCAAGTCTCTAACCGCTGTTTTGGATCACATTTGGTACTCAGATGACAAATTTGAAGTCTACAAGGTGTTAGGGCCGGTAGACCAAGAGTACTGCGATCGCAAAGACGTGATTGGGTTCCCCAACAATCAGTTTCCTTCAGACCATATTCCCTTAGTGGCCGAGATTCTGTACATAGAAAACTAGAACGTGGCATAGAGTCATATAGAGAAAGAGAAGTTATTATAAATATGCTTTAAATGTAAAGCTGTATCCACACCTATTAACTACCTCTTGAGTTCCTGCACATATGTGGTAGTTCGTGTACCGAAGGTTTGCCCACTTCAAAAACTCACGACGTATAATAATCCGTCATCATTAACCATTGAACACCTTGAAAGCTTACGAACCTAATCTGAACAAACGATTGTGTGCTTGTATTGAAGCCATCAATACTTTTTTGAATTTTTCTTTCTTGGTTGGGAACCTGATCTGAGAGTGGGAGCGTGCTATTTTACAAGACGTCCATCGAAGACTTTGAATAGATCTCCAATTCATCGATCTTATGATATATGAACTCTGAATTAGATTGATATTTTTCTGAATATTATCATGAATATTAACGGAAAGTATCAGCAGCCAAATCAGGGACCGGGAAATTTACAAGCCCAGCAAATTCTCCTCCAACAACTACAGCAGGGACAATCTCTGCAACAGCAACAATCTCTTCAGTTGCAATCACAGCAGCAATTACAGCAGCCACAAATACCTGGTTCAGGACCTGGACAGAGTGCTCAACAGGAGATGTACAATGATTATCAATCAAATTATGGAACATCGCAGCAGCACCCTCAGCAATATTTCCAGCAACAGTTTCTGCAACTGCAACAACAGCTGCAACTGCAACTGCAACTGCAGCAACAACAGTTACTCCAGAAACAGCCACCGTACCAGCAACAAGTACCACAACTTCAGCAGCAATCGCAGGGACAACCTATTTCTCGTCAGCAAGGCTCATTTTTACAACAGTCTTTACCACTGCAAGCTCAGCAACAACAACAGGTCCTGCAACAACAGCAACAAGCCCAGTCTCAGCAACATTTTCTAGGTCTGCAGGTTTTGCCGCAACAACAAGCCCAGAAGGTCTACTCGATTCAAATAGACAATCCCAACTCCACTCATTGGCAGCACCAGCAACAATTGTGCCAAATCTCTAGAAATGCCAATGTTCCGCACTACTACGCTAGGCAATACGCCGCTAATTCTAGGAAAAATAAGAATCCCTACAATGACGTCAAAACCGTTAGTTTAATGGACGCTACAAAGTCTATTGTTGCAGCGATAGAAGAAGAGGAGAACAATGCTATGAAATTAACTCCTAGTAACTCCAGCAACTCTAAAAATGCCTTACTTTACAACAAAAAGTTGGTGTTGGGCGTTGAAGATGATCATTTGCAGGAAGAACAAAGAATGTCTCAAAGAACGCAAGGTAAACAATTATGGTGTCAGTTAGATTTGGGGGGACAAGGCTTACTCAATATATCACCAAAGTTGTTTCAATATGATTTCCTTGAAGCACTTTATTTGAATAACAACAATTTGACATCAGTGCCAAAGTTGATTGGTAAATTAAGAGGATTGAGGACTTTGGACTTGTCTAACAATCGGATTGAAGAAGTCCCTGCAGAATTAGGAATGTGCTTCAACTTAAGATATCTTTATCTATTTGATAACAATATCAAGACATTACCAAGAGAATTTGGTAACTTGATTGAGTTGTTGTTCTTAGGTATTGAAGGTAATCCAATGGATTTAAAACTTGCCAATTTAATTTCTGAACGTGGAACGAAAGAATTGATCGCATATTTAAGAGACTTGAAGCCTGCTCCAGCAGAGCCGTTACCAAGGCAGTGGTTGTTATTGGAAGATGATGGCGAAGTCATTGACCCTCAGAGCCATCCCGAAGTTTACGAAAATGACAAAAAGAATACTGAAGCTGATACATTCACAATGACTTCGTATAACACGTTGTGTCAGCACTATGCAACTCCCACTATGTATAAGTTTACACCATCGTGGGCTTTGGATTGGGAGTACAGAAAGCTGGCATTGAAAGACGAAGTGTTGAAGTTGAATACGGATATTCTCTGTATGCAAGAAGTTGAAACCAGAACTTACCATGAATTTTGGGTTCCAGTGCTACAAGAAGTTGGCTATAAGGGGATCTTCTATTGTAAAACGAGATCAAAGACCATGAGTGAAAATGAAGCTAAAAAGGTGGATGGATGTGCCACATTCTATAAGACCGATAAATTCACTTTCATTCAAAAACAGAATTTTGAATACAATAGTGTTTGCATGGGATCAGAAAAATATAAAAAGACAAAAGATTTATTCAATCGGTTTATGAATAAGGATAACATTGCATTGATTACCTTTTTGCAACATAAAGCTACTGGAGAAAAATTTACTATTGTTAATACTCATTTGCATTGGGACCCATTGTTTAATGATGTCAAAGCTTTGCAAGTTGGTATATTATTGGAGGAATTGAATGGTTTGATCAAGAAAAATATCCATTTGAGTGCAAACGAAGCCAAGAATTCATCGATAATTATTTGTGGGGATTTCAATTCTGTTAAGGACAGTGCAGTTTATCAATTGTTTTCTACCGGATCAGTAACTAAGCATAAGGAACTTGAAGGTAGGGACTACGGAAGATTCACTGATGAAGGATTCAAGCATACATTCAAATTGAAATCTGCTTATGAGAACATTGGAGAATTACCATTTACCAATTTATCTCCAGCCTTTACAGAGGTCATTGACTATATCTGGTATTCTACTTCCTCGTTGCAGATTAAAGGATTACTTGGAAAAATAGATGAGGAATATGCCAGTCACTGCATTGGATTTCCTACAGCACATGTGCCTTCAGATCATATTCCTTTGGTAACTAAATTTCAAATCATGAAGAGTTCTATTGGCAAGAAGGCAGATTTCAAACCGGATTTCAAAACAGGCTCTACGAGAAAGACATGAAAGATTTGGTCTATTGGTCTGGCTGAGCCATGATTATCTTAGAATAATTGGAGATGAAAATCTCTATGTATATTACACAGTTACAAGATCACTGTAGAACTCAGCATTTTGTGGCTTCAATTTTTAGCTTGCTTTATAGTCAGGATGTACATTATTTGTGACATTCAGTTCGCAACCTGTCCGCTTTTAGGAATTAGAACCTCGTGCCAGTATGGCTCATAGTGCTCCGTCGCTGTATAGAAGTAATATACGCCACTTATTTAGCGGATTCCGTTTCTTTTCTCTCTAACTTTCAATTACCAATGTCTTTGCTCGTTTCTACCGAGTGTGATTATGAGGATGCACATGGTGACGTGTCACAGGAGCTTGTTTACCAGAAAGACGTGTTGGACATATACAAGCAGCGAGATGCAAAAACGGGGAAAGTGACTCATCCATGGCGCTTTGAAGTTGTCAAGGGGTTTTTCAAACAGGCAGATGATGAAACTGATGATCTAAGATTCAACTACGCCACTGAAAATTTTGGTCGAACGAAATCGTGGCTGGACATTCTGCTGCTGCTTGAGCAACTTAATCTATCAGCTAAGGACAACGAAGTGTACAAGCTTTTGTTTCTTGCAAGACACGGCCAAGGCTACCATAATGTAGTGGTACTCAAATACGGAATTGAGGAGTGGAATGCCAAGTGGCATAGGCTCACTACAGATGGAGAGGTTGTTTATGCCCCTGACCCACAATTAACTGAAAGAGGAATCAATCAAGCCAAAGAGAACAGAGAGGCGTGGAAAAATGAAATCGAGGCCGGGGCACCTATTCCGGCAAAATTTTATGTATCGCCTCTTCAGAGGTCCTGTCACACATTAGTTCATACCTGGGAAGGTCTTTCGAACAAGCCTTTGAAGCCATTGGTGATTGAATCGGTCAGGGAAACTATTGGCCGAAACCTTTGTGATAAGAGGTCTACCCGCACGCTTATCAAAAACCGATTCGATAAGCACGGCTTTTTAATTCACGATTCTGTCACTGAAGAGGATGAGCTTTTCCTGGAGGAATATAGAGAGACCCTTTCAGAGCAAAGTATCAGAATCAACGGCTTCTTGCAGTATGTTTTTGAGCAGGACTACAACGGCTCAGAAATTGATAGAGAGAAAGCCATCAACGACACCTTCATATCGATCACTTCTCATGCCGGTACCATTAGAGCTTTCATTACCGTGTTGGGGCACAGGAAGTTTACTATTTCAACAGGAGGAATGATCCCAATCGTGGTTAAAGCCACCAGAATAGAATAAACATTAGAGCGTTTACTACAAGAAGTATTTGCATTATATATCGCTAGGCAGGGCATGTATAGTGGATATTGTTGTAAATCAATGAAATTGAGTATCCGTAGGGTCTTTCGGTCTAGCTTTGAACCCGATAACACTTCCTGGAACTTCGTTCATTCTTTGACTTTATAATCTTAGTCAGACTTGCCAACGTATGACTTTCTGAACAATTCATGACTTTGGGTAGTGCTCGCGTCGCTACCCGATCTTGTGGTGGAAGTAGAAGACCTTCTTCTTTGGTTTCTGGCTAAGAGAGGGTCAATCTTTTTACCATTTGCTTTCGCAGAGGCAAATAATCCCAATATGTCAGTCAAAGTGATCACTCCAATCAATGTTCCTTGTCTACCAAAAGCTGAATTTGAGGAACCTGCAGATGATGGAGAAGTACCCGGACTTGGTATTGGTGCGGGGTGATGGTGCTGATGCTGTTGGTGAGAATGTTGAGGGCTTTGATTAAGAATTCCTTCGATCGTTGACGGTGAACCGCTTCCGACACTGGATCCACTTATTGAGCTGTGAGTGGGTGTACTAGAACTTTGGATAATCCATAACCGATGAGACTGGGTAGCAACTAATTTGGCAATAACTCTGCCCAAAGAAGTTTGCTTATTAACGTGGAAAATAGGGAATTGGTCTTGACCCTTTTCAATTCCCTTTTGACTCAAGTTGTAGCTGATGAAGTTCAAAACTGATTTGAATAACAAATGGGAGTTCTTGGAAGTTGAGACGTTTTTGACATCGACAATGGATATATTGCCGATTAAAGACTTTGATCTGTCAACAACAGCCAAAGAACTTATTCTCTCTTTGAACATCTTATATAATGCTTCAATCAAGTTCTGGTCTTCATAAATGGTGATCGGATTTGAAGAGCCAATGTTGAGATCTTGCAAAGTTGAATTCAAAAGAAAATCTAAGCTTGGGAATCTTCTGGCATTTTCCCACATGAATTTAATCAATCTTCTTTGGGACAATATTCCAACAATATCGTCAGTTAAGGGGTCCGTTATAGCAACTCTGTGGACTCCGTTACCCAAACATTCCATCACACTGTACAACAACTCTGTTTCCTTGAATTTTATGAAAGTGTTTTTGGGGTTTAAATGAATAATAAAGTCGACAGAAACTTCTTCTCCTTTTCTGGCCTTGCGGAGCTGAGATTGAACGTGCTCCAAAGTCTTCTCGTCCGAAGAAATGTTAAGTTCTGATAATGGAATTTTGTCCATAACAAGTAACAAGTAAGTATTCAAATCAGAATAATCAAAGGTCAGACAAGATCTTAATGATCCGGTGGTATCACTCACGGGAACACTGGTGAGATTGTAGTGGTTGAGGGTTTCAAAAGCCTGCTTAACCGAGTAAGAGGAATCGATGAAAATCAATTTATTTGACTCTATTAAATCGTAAAGAGGGATTTCAGACCAATCTGATGCTTGAGGGGCCACAGATGAGTTTCGTGAACTCACACTGGTGTTTCTAGAAAGACTCAAAGAGTGAATATCTTCGTGATCACCGGAATTGTTTTGAAGTGGAGGTGGGGAACTGAGCATCTCGACAATTGAAGGTTTTCTTGAAGGTTGGTGGTTCAATGGTACATGGGGCAGTACAGGTGACTGTCTTTGAAAGGAAGAAGAATGATTACTCATTTCCGTGTCAATTGATTCAAAAGATGGTTGATAAGGGAGTCAGTCGTAATAAGAAATAATGCGTTGTACTAACTTGTTTCTGTGTTTCAATGATGTATTCACGCAATTCAGGTGATGACAAGTACTTTGTCTTGATCTTATGAGTTGATGATATGCTTTACTTAGAATAATGTGTTGTTGCTCTCCCTTTCAAGATTGATGGTACAATTATTGGTGGAGGAGTAGAGTTTGATCACAGTTGAAGTTCGAAATTAGCCCACTCGGTAGTGTATAGTGGAAGAACTGAGCAAGAGAGGGGCGAAAATTGCTGGGGAAAAGACGCTAAAAAAGTGATGTCTACTCAATTTTCGCTCTACGCTCACTGATAATGAACGTGATATGAAGTATTTGGGAATACTCAACCACCTCACCACCAGAAAAAAAATCTACGGGGGGCCAATAGTTGGCACGCACCAGTAAAAGAAGAAAGAAAGTGACGGGCGAACCTTGGGGCAAAATTGGGGGAATTGGGGCGGGACTTAAGCGCAGATTTCGGTCTAGTCGCTACTTTTGGTGCACCCGACCCCAAAAAATCTCTTAGATAATAATATTGGAACATAGGGTCTGGGGCCGTAGTGGCCTACAGCGTGTACGCTATCGAGCGTAGTTTAGTTTTATCCCCACAATTTCGCAGAGAGTTCTGGGGCACTGACCAATATTCCAAGGCGCTAGTAGTCGATTCGACTTGATAACATGTTCACGTAGTGTGGGACAAGTAATGGGGGAGCTGGCATTAACCCTACAATTGAGGTATCATATCCGGAATACGCCTAATCCTTCGTTCTTCGTTTTGAAAGCACTCCAAGATCCATGCTATGAAAAGGCCACAACAGTGGCAGCTGTATCCCCACTAGTGCTTAGTGTTCCCGGACTCTTGGTTGGCTTGCTCCAATCCCTTCAACCGAGTCACATGACTTATAGTGTTTCTTTTGAATTATTTTCGCCTCAGATCTAATCAGGAGATTACTGGATCGTAAGGCAAACGTTAAAAATTGAACCACAATGTCTTGCTACTCAGCTGGTAATTGAGTATGTCCCAACATTGCTGGATGGCGAGATTATATGTCAGGCAGCAGTCAGACCTGGTGTACGTCAGATAAGCGTCAGCGCAATGCTGTCCAACAATACTTCGAATAACGGTCCCGTAATTGCAGTCCTCAAGATGCACCAGTTGATTGAAACCAACCATCCTGGCATTCTATTTTGGCCTCGCAATGCCTATCGCTATATTTCTTTTATTTCTGTACCCCTTTCTCAGCCGTAATATCCTTTCATCCTTTCAACTCCGTTGCTCCTGAATCTCCCGATGCAAAAGAAATCTCCCACTTCGCACCGCATCGTCTCTTGCCGCCCACTCAAAACAGTAATAAATTATGAGCCATGGTCAGTTCCATGATCTTCCCTCGGTCATTTCCTGTACGTAGTGGATTCTAACGCACTGCTACACCCAATTTTGCAATCTGCCCAACAAAAAAATTGCAGGGGTTCAGGCCTGCTACTTAAAAGAGTACTTCGTCCTTGAGTCGATTTACTTTACTTTGTCTAATCAGTTTTCTTTGTCTTTAATTACTAAGACTCGGACAGTTAGAAAGTGGACCCTACTTTGGTGACAAATATATATTTGTGTGCCTCTGTTGATCTAGTTCTTACATAACCGAACTAAGAAGAAGATTCATTGAGAAATAAGGTTGACACTTCCATTTTTTTTAGTTGAATACAACCATGTCTGAAGGACTTGATGCCGTCGACATCACGGCGTTGAACGCCATTGCTTCTGGTGTCAACAAGAAGAACCCAAGAATTGTTGCCGCAGGTCTCGGTGGTAAGCTTATGGGTACCAAAAAGTTGGTGGACGTCACTGCTGATGAGATTGCGAAGGACTCCACTGATGAGCTCTTGGAAAGAGACAGAAAGGAAAAGGAGAAATACTCCAAAGTCAAGCACATTTCTGAAAAGCCATGGACTTTATCCAACTGGACAGAAAAGATCAATTGGCTTAACATGATTTTGGTAGTCGCAATTCCTGTCTTTGGTATCTTTGCTGCCATCAACCACCCTCCCCAATTGAAAACTGCTATTTTAGGGTTCTTCCTTTATGTTATGTCTGGAATTTCCATTACTGCTGGATACCACAGACTTTTCTCCCACAAATCTTACGATGCTGCCACTCCAGTGAAGATTGTTTTTGCCCTTTTTGGTGCCGGAGCTGTTGAAGGTTCTATCAAATGGTGGTCTCATTCTCACAGAATTCACCATCGCTACACTGATACTAACAGGGACCCATATGATGCTAGAAAAGGCTTCTGGTACTCACACATGGGCTGGATGTTGGTTCAAGCAAACCCTAAGTATAAAGCTAGAGCTGATATTTCGGACTTGGCTTCTGACTGGGTCGTTAGAGTTCAGCACAGACACTACTTACTCATTATGACTTTAATGGCTGTTGTCCTTCCTACTTTGGTTGCCGGCTTAGGATGGGGTGACTACTGGGGTGGATTCATTTATGGAGGTATCTTGAAGACTTTTGTTATCCAACAGGCCACTTTCTGTGTTAACTCCTTAGCTCACTGGATTGGTGTTCAGCCATTTGATGACAGAAGAACTCCAAGAGATCATGTGGTGACTGCCTTTGTTACTTTTGGTGAAGGTTACCACAATTTCCACCACGAATTCCCATCCGACTACCGTAATGCTTTAAGATGGTACCAATACGACCCAACCAAGGTTGTCATCTGGACTTTATCCAAGTTGGGTTTAGCATGGAACTTGAAGACTTTCTCGCAGAATGCTATCAACCAAGGCTTGGTTCAACAACAACAGAAGAAACTCGAGTTGATGAAGGCTAAGTTGAACTGGGGTACTGCTTTGGAGAACTTACCAGTGTGGACCAGAGAGGAATTCAACGCTAGAGCTAAGGCTGAAGGGTTAATGATTATTGCTGGTATCATCCACAATGTCAAGGACTTTATCAAGGAGCATCCTGGTGGACAGGCTTTGGTGAGAGCATCCATTGGTAAGGATGCCACCAAGGCTTTCAACGGTGCTGTGTATCAACATTCGAATGCTGCTCACAACATTTTGGGAACTATGAGAGTCGGTGTTTTGAAAGATGGTCATGCCATCAGCGACACTTTTGCATTCCAAGAAGAGACCATGGTCAAAGAAAAGTCCGCTTAAGCGAGTAAAAAGTACGTTGTTTGACAACATGGGGTACCAAAGGTTGGTAATATATATGCATTCGGAAAGGGAAGTGTTCTTCTTTCTAATTTTTATAGTTTCAAATTGCAAATTGAATGTTACTATGTGATTTAAGAGTGAGGTAGAGATAGGAAGATATGGATGCATCCACAAGTAAAATGTAGACAATGACATAAGAGAGATGCAAACCGTTACTTTCAGAATCCATTCTGCAGCTCGGCTTATGTTAGTCTTGTTAACAGCTGTCACCTACGTAGAATCAGCTCTCTGTAAGTTACCGAATGATAAGGGGGCGTGCTCCCCGATCGCACGCCCAGTAAAATCATGCAATTTTGTCAGCCCAAAGAGAACGTGCGCAGCAAGATGTCAAAACCTACGGCAAGCGAAAATCATGAAAACGGATAATTCACCCGATAGGTGCTCCCAGAACGCATGACTAAGTAATGACTCTATACAACTAAGCTTGATATACGTGTTAGTGACTCGCCATATTTGCATTTGGGTGGCACTTTTTTGGGCGAACTCAAATGTCACACCATCAGAAATATGCACAAATGGTTCGTTCTGCGTAGGAATTCGGGTAAAAAAATCAACCCACTCTATTTTTTGCAACTTCGCACCACTTTCAGTGGAAGGTGGGTGCTCAATGTGGGCTTTATAAGGAGCTATATTCGCAAAGATGTATCTGGTGTTTGAAAATCATCCTTTAGAACATTCCTTAAATTCTAAATACCCTTCAATAGAAACCATGGTTGCCGCATCTGCTATTAGAGTTCTTCCTAGAACCTCAATCGTTCAATTGTACTCAAGACACATTCCTACCCTCGGAATATGGGCAGTGAGCTTGTCTTCTTTTCTTTTATGGCCTTCATCATACGCTAAGGTCTCCAACATTTTGAACCATGTTCCAAACAAGAAAGATTAGATGCTAATTGGTTTGTCAGCCTGCGTCTTCATATCTGTTGTGGTATCATATTTATTACATAATGCATTACGTCTAGATTATAAAAGTTGTAGAATGCGAATAGCTGCAAATTCAGTGATAGTTCTTGCACTATTATCGGACCTTATACAGTTGACTAACAGAACATTGGGACCATACGGAATATCAATAACTGAAAAATTTTGGAGACGTTCTTTACAAATTGTACGAAACCGTAGCATTACGTAAGTGATATATGATCTCACAATTCTGTAAATACAATATATCACTTAAAACTCGTACACCACGCTTAAATTACATCCGACTGCCTGGGACTAAAAACACACATACCCATACTGAAAAGTTGGAAAATAATAGCCCTCTTTAAGCACCGCCCCATTACATTTCTATTACTCAGTTCTTCTCTACATGCCTTCCTGTTATGAACCTTGTAGCTGATGCTGGATCATAGAGACCTGCATGTAACCAATAACAGTACTTCACTTATCAGGAAATGAACAGACGAACAGACGAACAGACGAACAGACGAACCCCCGCTCTTTAGACTTGGTATCAAAGATGTCCAAATCTTTCCAGCCCATTAGCGACGTCATAAAAACAGGCCCGACGTATAGACAACAATCGTTTAACGAGATATATGGGGAACCGGAGAACTTTTTGGAGATCGAAGTAAGTAGTACAAGGATCAGTTCACTTGAGAGAGCATACTAACTATCAGGTAAGAAATCCACGTACCTATGGTGTAGGGCGTGACATATTTACAGACTACGAAATAGTTTGTCGCGTAAGTATATCAGTGGTATCAAAGGCATAAAAAATGACGAAGATGTAAGAAGACGAGGTAGCATGATACTAACATCAGACCAATATACCAGCTTTTAAGAAAAGAAGCAGTAAAGTACGCAGAAGGTATTCTGATTTTGAAAAATTCCGAAAGATTCTAGAACAGGAAACAACCAGAGTGGTAATACCTCCTTTACCTGGCAAAATATTACTCAACTCCAACAAGTTCAACGAAGTGAATATTGAGAAGAGAAGACAGGGGCTCGAAAAATTTATGACTATAGTTAGTGGCCATCCCTTGTTACAAACAGGATCCAGAACATTGATAGACTTCATCCAAGACGAGAAATGGGACCCCAAGGGTTTTTTTTAACAAGGAAACCGGGGTAAATACGGTCAGCTGACGACTATTGATTTTGAGAGTGCAACCGGTTGTACCACAATAGACCCTAAAGACGAGAAAACCACCAAGGTTTGCAGTAACCTCGCAAGTAGTTTATAATTTGAGTATAAATACTTAAAGAATGCCATTACGGATAATTGAGTGTAAACATACTGATAATGAAAGAGTTTTATTGACTTTAGTTTAGATAGAAGTTACATAGAATTCACCAAGAGAGATGCCTTGTGTAACAAATTAATGTGGGGCAGTAAACGGGCTATACAATAGGCAACAATTCAAAGGAAGGCTGACATGAGCGAGTTGGATAAGAACGTACGACTAATAGAGAGGGGCAAGCACATGGGGCAAGAAAGTGACAGAGAGCGGTAGAAAGAAAGGCTCAACAATTGTTTGATCCAACAAATACACACTCACCTCATTGACCCTAGCCTCATGAATTCCAAGATTTACTTACTCCACATATACATTATCATCTCATATCTGGGATGGAGTTAAGGCCATGAACGGGAACACCGATTTCTCAATTTCCGGAGAAAGCGCCGCCATGAAAAAACAGTACCCCACTATTCGCACGTTAGGTAGCATTTCTAGTCTATAGTTAACACATACAAATTAGCCCCAGGAGTAATTTTGGACTAAGCTCTAAGTCCAGAGGGGAGTGCCTAGCTCCGGACTAATTAAAACGCTGGCAGCGTGAGTTTTTGATCAAAAAAATAATAATACAAGTAAATGGCTCGGTTATATGAGCAGACGGACAATGTGGGGGACTAGTGGGGGAGGGAGGCTTAAAAGTTATCCGCATGGGACTCGATTCGGACCCTCCTCGGTGAAGATGCTCATTTTCCATAGGCTACCCCTTAAAGGAGCAGAGGCAATTCCGAATGAAATTCAAAGATACCACACAGCAACCAAGATTGACCACTTGTGACAATTTCCACTCTTATCAAAAGCCTGTCGCAATTGTCAATTAGTGTTCGTCCATTGTAGTGCAACTTGGCTACAACGGACTCAACAGTTACTGTCTCTTTAACTCCATCCTTCAAAAAAACCTTAAAATCGATCGCTTCAAGCCCGTTACTCCTCTGGGGTTAAGATGATCTTGTCCTTGTGATCAATTTTTTTTGGCAGAATTGAGTGTAGATCGAGTGACTGGAGTTTATGCGGCCGGGGCCGCCAAACTCCGAATTGGAGAATTTCCCCGAAACCCCACAAATGAAAAACTCCTTCATCTTGCTCCAAAATTCTATATAAGGAGCTCTCAATTCCTTCCAGTTGAGTAATTTTATTCTTATTCTCCATCAGTTGCTTTTATAAACAACAACTTCTCATCACTCAAACATCCCGAACTCTTTAACAATGTCTATCCCAACCACCCAAAAGGCCATCATCTTTGAGACCAACGGAGGCCCATTGAAGTACGCTGACATCCCAGTTCCTACTCCTAAGCCTAATGAAATTTTGATCAATGTTAAGTACTCTGGTGTTTGTCACACTGACTTGCACGCTTGGAAGGGTGACTGGCCACTTCCTACCAAATTGCCTTTGGTCGGTGGTCACGAGGGTGCTGGTGTTGTTGTTGCCCTTGGTTCCAACGTTAGAGGCTGGAAAGTCGGTGACTATGCCGGTATCAAATGGTTGAACGGTTCTTGTTTGTCCTGTGAGTACTGCCAGAAGTCCGCTGAATCTAACTGTCCTGAGGCTGACTTGTCCGGTTACACCCACGATGGTTCTTTCCAGCAGTACGCCACTGCCGATGCCATCCAGGCTGCCAGAATTCCCCAGGGCACTGACTTGTCTAAGATTGCCCCTATCTTGTGTGCTGGTGTTACCGTTTACAAGGCTTTGAAGACCGCCAACTTGGCTGCTGGTCAATGGGTTGCTATCTCCGGTGCCGCCGGTGGATTAGGTTCCCTTGCTGTTCAATATGCTAAGGCTATGGGTTACCGTGTCCTTGGTATTGACGGTGGTGCTGACAAGGGCGAATTCGTTAAGTCCTTAGGTGCTGAATACTTCGTTGACTTCCTTACCTCCAAGGACGTTGTCAAGGAAATTCAGACCGCTACCAACGGTGGCCCTCACGGTGTCATCAACGTGTCCGTTTCTGAGGCCGCTATCTCCCAATCTGCGCAATACGTCAGATCAACTGGTACCGTTGTTTTGGTCGGTTTGCCAGCAGGTGCCAAGGTCACTGCTCCTGTCTTTGACTCCGTTATCAAGTCTATCTCTATCAAGGGTTCTTACGTTGGTAACAGAGCTGACACTGCTGAGGCCATTGACTTCTTCTCCAGAGGTTTGATCAACTGCCCAATCAAGGTTGTTGGCTTGTCTGAATTGGCCAGCATCTACGACTTGATGACTGCTGGTAAGATCTTGGGTAGATACGTCGTTGACACTTCCAAATAAGTAATTTATTGACCGTTTGCTTGATTTTATTTTCCTAGGTACTGGATTCCATAGGATTAATGAGAAATGAAAAGTTGCAAGATGAATTTATCGAATAAAAACAAAAAAAAAAGATCAACTGTAGGAAAATGGATGCAAAATTCGCTTCTCTGAGAATATGAACATAGTACATTTGATTTACTAAATCAGTTTCTGCTCCAAAATTCATACGTCAGGGAATGGACTCGTGTCCAATTAACAGTCAAAGTCTATTCCAGCAGATGTACATTATAAGGTCGTATTTGACCTCTTGTAAGGGAGGCCTTTCGGGCAGACCTTACTTTAGTTGAGCTTCTTGGGTTTCTCCTCGCTTACTCCAAAACATATTTTTTAGCGAAGCAACTCGGAGCCTCAAAGCTTCTACATTGTAACAAAACCGCCATGTGTCGGTACGGTTCAAAAAAGTTGGGCATAAGGATACTTCAAATACATTCTTATACTTTTTTGTAGTATCGTAATCATTTTTGTATGGCCGGAATCACTTTCCAGGTTATCTGAACTCTTAATGTGTTATTTATAGCGAGGGGAACATGAGCACCGAGCAACCTTCCTCACACACTACAATGATGCACAGGATATTATCTTCGGTAGGACAGTGAAGCGTTAAAGATTGTTTTATGAGTATACCGTAAGATTGCAAGAAGATTTAGCAACACACTTGCTCGGCAGAGCTCCCTGGTAGCGACTCAGGCCCAGGCCGGTGTTAATGATATCATGCAGGGAAGGGTCTGAAATTCCTCCCTTCGCAGCCGAAGAATCCTCTACTTAAATAGCTTCTTTTCCTCCCTTTTCAGCTAGCTGGCATATTTGTGAACGACTTTCTGCTTTTGTATAATATATATATATAGCAGAGGGGAACCAGATAGTTTTGAATTCCCTTCATCTTCGTCGCCACAACGCACACCCACACATTTGGGAGTCGACCCTTGGCTGTTGAGTTACATTTGTTCAATTCGTTTGCTATAGCATTACTTTCCAAGTTTGATCATATAAGTGGAAATATTTGTCATCATGAAATTTTCCCCAATCTTCCTTTCCCTCTTGGTATCCGTCAAGGCCATTGACTGGCCCTGGGACGATTCTGACTCGACAGCAACTGAAGGGTACTTCTCCACACTTTCAGGTGGAGGTTCATCTTTTGTTCCCCCTGCTCAGGAAACAGGGTCAAACATGTATGCACCCTACCCCGCGGCTTGTCCCACCGGGTCCCTTGTCAGAAGCGCTGACGGGGTCTCATCATTAGAGAAAAAGTACGTGGCGAATAGACAAGCCATAACAAACAAGAACTTGATTGATTTTCTCCAAAATAGAGCCAATCTTACCGATTTTGATGCCGAAAAGTTCATTGGGAACACAACCCACAACATAACCATTGGTATTGCATTCAGTGGAGGAGGTTATAGAGCCATGTTGAATGGAGCTGGCCAGTTATTAGCACTTGATGATAGATACGAAGATTCGAATTCCTATGGTCTTGGTGGAATTTTGCAGTCTGCAACTTACTTGGTAGGACTTTCAGGGGGTAACTGGTTGGTCGGATCAGTTACAGTTAATGATTTTCTTTCTATAAAGGAAGTCGTGGAAGGGACTACTAACATTTGGGATCTCTCCAACTCAATCTTTAATCCAAATGGTATAAATCTAATCAAGACAGCTGATTACTACTACGATATTTATGACGCACTTGATGCAAAGGATGACGCCGGATTTGACACTTCCATTACAGATGTCTGGGGCAGAGCTTTGAGTAGTCAATTTTTCAACGACTCGAGCTACGGTGAGAATTTTACCTGGGCTGATATTAGAGACTTAAGTAATTTTAAAAGTCATGAGATGCCTTTTCCTATTGTCGTCGCCAATGGAAGAACTCCAGGAACCTACATTATCAACGAGAATTCAACTATCTTTGAAATCAGTCCTTATGAATTGGGATCGTGGGACCCATCACTAGCAGCCTTCACAGATGTAAAATATTTGGGATCTTTTGTCGATGATGGTGTTAACAGTACTTCCAAATGTTACACTAACTTTGACAATGCAGGCTACATCATGGGGACGTCTTCTTCACTTTTCAATGCAATAATTTTGAATCTCAAGAGCGCCGGGTTACCCACTATTATTAACAGCATCGTTGAGAAGATTTTATCTACGTTGAGCCAGGACAATGTTGATATTGCATCGTACTATCCTAACCCTTTCCACGATGCTAACTCAGGTTTATCTTCAATAACCGATAATGACACATTATATCTATGTGACGGGGGAGAAGATGGTCAAAATGTTCCATTTTACCCATTAATACAGTCTCACCGCACCACAGACATCATTTTTGCTTATGATAACTCTGCTGATACTGACGACAACTGGCCAAATGGTACTTCAATTGTTGACACTTACCAGCGTCAATTCACCCCTCAAGGCAAGGGATCTCCTTTTCCATTTGTTCCAGATGTGGCCACATTCTTAACTTACAATTTGACCTCCCGACCAGTGTTTTTTGGCTGTGATGCTTCAAACATGACCGATCTACTCGAATATCATGATAACGAGAATCTCACTGTGACAGATATCCCATTAGTCATTTACTTTTCAAACTCCAAATTTTCCTACAACTCTAATACCTCTACTTACAAAATGTCTTATGATGACGACGAGAAATTACCAATCATTCAAAACGGGTTTGAAGTCTCTTCGAGAAATAATCTCACTGAGGACAGTGATTGGGCCAAATGTGTGGGATGCGCAATCATTAGAAGAACTCAAGAGAGATGGGGAGAAGAACAAAGTGATGAATGTGCCGAATGCTTTGATAAATACTGCTGGGATGGAAATATCAAACAAGCTGTTCCAAGTACTGGAACTGGAAGTAGTTACACCGCGAAGGCTACATCTACAGCTACGGCATCTTCCACGAAGTCTGATAAAAAGAAGGGAGATGGCGCTAACGTGGGAGTGTCGCCAACTTTACTTGCGGGAGTTTTCTCGGTGGTTTTGATGTTTCTTGGATAGATAATCTATTGAAAATTGAAAATATATGAATGTATGGTGAGTAAGTAGTTGAATATAATACGCAAAACGGATGGTGTTCCATCCATACACCACCAATGTGCACGTGATCTCATCTTGACTTTTCAGTCTAAAAACCTTTTGTGAAGCTCATCCCTCCCAAGACAGTAGCGATACCTAACACTCTAGAATCATGGTGAAATCATACCAGAGATATGAACAGGAGAAGTGCTTTGGTGTGATCAATTCTCAGTCTAACATTATATGGTTACCACTGTCTGACTCGTCGGCAGGAAAAGTCATCACCTCAGGCCTAGAAGAGATCTTGATCTGGAACATCAAGACTGGGGAGATCGAAAGTCGATTGAGAGATGGAATTACCCCCGGAGCTTCTAATGCACTGACTTCCTTGGCTCCCCTGTCAGTTTCACACTTATGTCATCATCCTGAAACAAATATTTTGGCTGCGGGCTATCAAGACGGTTCCATCAAGATATGGGATTTAACCTCAAAATCTGTTCTCATCAACTTTCAAGGTCACAAGTCTGCGATCAGTATATTGAAATTTGATAAGTCAGGAACTAGACTTTGTTCCGGATCCTCAGACTCCTCAATAATTTTGTGGGACTTGATTGGCGAGGAGGGGTTGTTCAAATTGAAAGGCCACAAGAGCCAAATCACTGGAGTGCATTTTCTTTCCCAAGGATTGAAAGACGATGACGAACTCGAGGATTACATACTCAGTGTTTCCAAAGATGGTCTTATCAAGCTTTGGGAATTGCAAACGAAACAGTGCATTGAAACACACGTTGCTCATTCAAATGAGTGTTGGTCTTTGGCCATCAACAAGACCAACAATCTAGCAATTACAAGTGGAAATAAAGATCAAGTGAAAGTTTGGACTATTGACCTTTCGAAGCCGGATACACAGAAGTTGGCAGAGAGGGGCTCTTTTGAGAAGCAGAGCAAGGCAAGATGCACTGATATACAGTTTAAAGAAAAGCCGTTCCCATGTTTCTACCTTCAGAATACTGATAAAACCATAGAGGTCTTTAGAATAAGGTCAGAGGAAGAAATCAAGAAGGGTATAACTAAGAGAACCAAAAGGTTGAAGGACAAAGGGTACGAGGACGAGGAAATTATCCAGTCATTAAAAGAGTCAGAAATCAACATGATGATCACTGCATTCTCCATTATAAGAACAGCATCTAAAATAAGATCATGCACCTGGGTGAAGTCCAACAAGAAGTTAGATCTCGTGATATCGCTTAATCAGAACTCAATAGAGTATCACACAATTCCAATTTCCCCTGATCAAGATGTCAAAAAATTAGCAGCAAGCGATATACATCCAGCCAAAAAATACGCAGTTGATTTATATGGGCACAGGACCGATATCAGAGCCATGGACTTATCCTCTGACAACAAAATTTTGGCTACAGTTTCGAACGGAGAATTAAAGATTTGGAACATCAAAACTTCAAATGTGCTCCGTACCTTCACAATTGGCGGTTATGGGTTGTGTTGCAAATTTTTACCAGGGGGTACCTTGGTAGTCGTTGGTTTCAAGAACGGAGATTTGGAATTATACGACTTATCCACCTCCTCACTTATCGACAAAGTTGAAAAGGCTCATGGCAGTTCAGCGGATAATGATGAAAACAGTGGTGCGGTGTGGTCGTTAGATTTGACAGTAGATGGGAAAACCCTCATTACCGGAGGCAATGATAAAACTGTCAAGTTCTGGAATTTTGCTGTTGAAGAAGAAATTGTTCCCGGCACTTCAAACACGATCTCCCAAATGAAATTAGTCCACAGCCAAACTTTAGAAATTGATGAAGAAGTGTTATGCGTGAAAGTGTCTCAGGACTCGAAGTATTTAGCGATTTCTTTGATGAATAGCAACATTCAGGTGATCTTTTTTGATTCTTTGAAGTTGTTCCTTACCTTATATGGTCACAAATTGCCAGTGCTATCTATTGATATTTCCGACGATTGCAAGCTTATTATCACTTCATCGGCAGATAAAAACATCAAGATTTGGGGATTGGATTTTGGAGATTGTCATAAGTCCATTTTTGCGCATCAAGATTCTATCATGAATGTTAGATTCGTACCCGAGAGTCACAACTTCTTCTCAAGTGGTAAAGACGGATTGATCAAGTATTGGGACGGAGACAAGTTTGAGTGCATCCAGAAGTTACCTGCTCATAAGCTGGAGGTATGGTGCTTATGTATCAGTAATGATGGGAAGTTCATGGTTTCTACATCGCATGACCATTCAATTAGAGTGTGGGAGGAATCAGATGATCAGGTGTTTATTGAAGAAGAGAAAGAAAAAGAAATGGATGAACAATATGAGGATACGTTGTTGAATTCATTAGAAAACGACGAGCCTGTGTTGAATGGCAAAGATGAGGACGTGGAGCAGGATTCAGAGGTGACTAATGTGTCGAAACAGACGGTTGAGACATTGAAGGCGGGTGAAAAGCTCATGGAGGCGATTGATATCGGAATCATAGATGTTTTGGAGGCCGAAGACTATGCACAACATCTTAAACAGTTCCAATCCAAAAGAACGACAGTGCAGCCCGTCAAGCCAAATAAGCACACAATTCTTATGGCGTTTAACATGAGTGGACAGGAGTATGTTTTAAGTGTGCTCAAAAAGATCCGGTCATCGCAGTTGGAAGATGCATTGTTGGTGTTCCCCTTCTCTTACTCGTTGAAGTTACTCAAGTTCATCGAGATATGGACCAATAAGGAGAACGTCACTAACAATGTAATCAACCTCTCTTTGATTTGCAAAGTTTTATTCTTCGTGGTGAGGTCCAATGCTCGGGAGTTGATTAACCAAAAGGACCCGGCAATAAAGAACCAGTTGATTAACGTGAAGAAGCAGTTGCGCGAACAGCTTCAAGGCACTGAGGACCAGATTGGATACAACATCCAGGGCCTTAAATATGTGAGACAACAATGGAAATTGACCCACGAGACAGCATTTATTGACGAGGAAGAACAGAGAAAGTATGAGGAGTTGAAGGCTCAAAAAAGAGTATATACTACCATTTAATCATATATTAGACAAGCAACTTGTAGCCAATTTGCAGCCGATGATATCCGCGTGCACTAAGTCCACCTTCAATCACAAAAAATATTGCCTTTTAGTGGGAATATGACTAGACCATGTTTCAGGTGTTCAATCCAGTATTTTGACCAACCAGGGCATATACTCGGGGATAGATCAGCTGATCTTATAGCATTATTGCCGAAGAGAAACCCTGCATATACAACCAAATTGAGTAGGAAGGTGCGGCTGAAGAGGTTAAGGGTTCCTAATGGGTGCAAGGAAACATGTATCCGAAAGTTGGCGAAACATAGTCGAAAAGCTCGGAAAGCGAGGTTTAAGGCATTGGACCTATAGAGTATAATTTCGGTCACTTTCGTCAATTAATTCGGAGGAAGCAGCGTGAGGCTTTGCATTGAATGGAGTTTCTTGATATGCAAGTACTCGAAAAATGGGGAATACGCGAGCTAAAAAATGGAGTGGGGTTGAGTGGGGATTGGTTGCCTGGAAACGATGGGGGATTATAGTCGTAACATTTAGGCCGTTATTGGAGAAACCCAATATACCTATTTGTGTCACGCCGAAGTAAGCAGGTACCATATTATTTGCGGTATCGTAAACACGTTATCTCGGTTTATCTTAGTGGCGGAGGAACCGGGTGTCGGAAGATGCGTCAACTTGATGGTGTTGGCCAATCGAATGCCCTTTGAGGACAGCAATTGGTTAATTTGGATTGCAGCTGCTGGAAGTGGAGGTCAGTAGTCCAGTAGAGCATACATCTTTCGGTTTGAGCAACGACGAGGGAGCAGCACCAAACTGTTGCTTGGAATGGGCCCCCCAGTCCGGCAGTGCCCCTCGCTGACCACGAGAGCTCCTGCCAATCGCCCCAGCCGCCCCAGCCAGTCGCCCTAGCCAATCGCCCTAGCCAATCGCCCTAGCCAATCGCCCTAGCCAATCCCCCCAACCAGCCTCTATAACCACAGCCCTATTGGCTCGCCCTAATAGAGCCTGCCTATCATAGCTCACAGCAATTTAGTCATATCTACTATCTTCAAGCTCCGCTGCGACGACTCGAAAAGCAACAAATTAGAGTTAATCGTGGCAAAGCGAAATTGGGCCTAAGTGGAGCCACAACAAAACTACGATGTTCTTTCGACATTGTCACAGTCCAAACCAGCCCAAATCTCCCTTCAGTTTGTGGGCTATTGGCGGGGTTAAGCATTAAGATCTGCCCATCTCACATCTGTAGCACCTATGACCTGGTTGTAGTCAGAAGCACACAATTAGTGTCTGGAAATTTTTTTTTTTTATTTTCCTTAGCGCCCGTAGATTTTACTCCGCGGCTGTCGCATTCAGTGATCTTTTTCTCCAATTCAGTGACACAATTTTGTTATTTGATTCCCACCCTTGGACTCCTTAATTTGCTATAGAACATAGGTTCTTTGGGGAAACGTAACAAAGACCAGGGTACCAGCAGAGATCTTGCGGCTAGTCAAGGAGCTTCAGAATGAATATTGAACAGGCCCGCACGGGTATGAATACCTGGCATGCTCTGTATTCAGTAACTGACCGACAAAAAGTGGTTCAGATCCTCACAGGAACCTTAAAAGACATCCAAAGTTCCAACTATGACCCCCAGAAGGCGGTTACGATGGCTCAGGAGTTTGAGAAATACACGTTCATGAAGTCTCAGAGCAGAGACGAGTATCTTCGACTTGTCAAGCAAAAGATTACTCAGCTCCGCACCAGCATGAGGAACGGAACCAACGGTGGCCAAATGGTACCACCGAGTCAGATCCAGGGACAAGTACAACAGCCGCAACAGAATGTGAATGCTCAGAGCATGAATTTTTTACAACAACAGGCGCAGGCGAGACAACAATCTGCCGCCCAGATCCAGGCCCAACTTCGAAACAAAAACAACACCATGGGGAACCAGCAGTCTCAAATGCAATTCCCGACCCAGCAGCAGCTTCAACAGCCCCAGCAGCAGTCCCAGCAGCCCCAGCAAGCCCAAGCCCAGCTTCTACAACCCCTGGCCAACCAACAGGGACCTCCGCCCCCTCAACAGCAACAGCCTCAAATCACACCTCAGCAGCTACAAAGGATTGGTAACCAAATAAGAAACATCCCCATTCCTCAGGCGTTGCTTTCGAGGATTCCGAACCTCCCACTCAACGTCAACACCTGGACACAAGTGTTTGAGTGCTTTCAAAAGAAGATTATTCCCCCATCAGCTATGCCGTTAATCAAGGACATCCACAACACGCACATGCAGATTGTTATACGCCAACAACAACAACAACAGCAGCAACAGAAAATGGGAAACGTTGGGCTCAATCAACAGGTACAAAACACAAACGGCGGGGGAGCTCAGCAGATGAGTCCTGTAATGGGAAATGCAAATTTCGGCTCTCAGCAGCAAAAGCAACAGTTCATGCAAAGGCAGATGCAGCAGCAACAACAACGTGGCGGTATCGCCCCTGTGAACCAACAACAATTTCAACAAGGACCCCCTCAAGGACAACAACAGCAACCACAACAACAACAACAACAACAGCAGCAGCAGCAGCAGCAGCAGCAAGCACCCCAGCAGCCCCCCCCACAACAAATGCCCCCACAGGGAATCCCCACAAATCCGAGCCAGCAGCAGCTGCTTCAAATGGATGCTCCTAACTTCACCATCACTCCTCAAGATATCATGAAGCACAGTTCTGATGCCATGAGTTTATTGTCGAGGCTCCAGGCAAATGGATCGATACAGCCGAATTTGGACAACAAGCAAAAAGAAAGTTTTATTAGAAAATACATCATCCACCAAAAGACGACGGCATGGAAACAGCAGAATGGACAGGCTATGGGCGGCGCGAATGGGAACAATGCCAATACGGCGGCAGTCCAGAGGAGGATGCAACAACAGCGGATGGGGCAGCAAGGAGCCCAGATGGGGCAGGGAATGCAGCAGCAGCAGCAAGGTATTGCGCCACCTCAGCAGTCCAATGGCCAGGGCGTGCAGCCACTTCCCTTGTTGGGGCATAACATGTCTATACCGGACCAGTCTGCTCAAATCAACCAACAGGCCAACCAGCACAATAATTTGATCTCTCCGGCAATGTCATTTAGAAGCATGAACATGGGCCCCGGCAATGACGGTATGAAGCCTCAGCAGCGTCCCCCTCCACAGGCACAGCTCCAGCAGCAGGTCCCCAACGCACAACAGCATCCTCAGCAGGCCCGGGGAAATTTCATCCCTCAAGCTCCTCCTGGAGCCCAGCAGCCTCCGACTCAACAACTGGCTGCTCAGCAGCAGCCACCTCCATTGCCTGCTCTTACTGATGAGATGAGAATGAAGCTTAAGCAGCTTGTTGAAGAAGTTTCGAGAAACCATGTGGCCCTCAAGGATGTGACTGTGATGCTTTCTCCTCAGGACAAGGCCAATGTACGCGAAAGTATGATGCGAATCTCTCAGCAGTACTCCAACGTCGATAGCATTATTACCTACTTCTACGTGACTACCCGGAACATCGAGGGCACGAAGAGGTTGATCCAGATGAAGTATATGACTAAAAATATCATGGAGAACATCCAGCGAGGCGTTTATCTTGCTGGTCCGGACTTGATTGAAAAGCTTCGCTCGCAGTACCACAAATACTTTGAGTATGTGAAGGACCAGTTCAGCATCAGAAGGCAGCAGGCACAACAGCAGCAGCCACAGGTACAGTCTTCTCAACAGAGTCCCCCCCCGGCGCCGACGCAGTCGCAACCACAGCAGCAATTTGTGAATTTCCAGCAGCAGAGGGCGGCAGCGATGCAGAGAGGTCAGATTCAGCAGCAGATTCAACCCCAGCAGATGCCCCAGCAGGTGACTCAGCCCATCCCACAGCATCAAATGAATCCCCAGGCCAAAAATTGGAATGTCCAGCAGGTAAAGGGCAACATACCGATGATGCCCACCGGTACTTCACCCTTGCTCCCAATACAATCACCAATGCCGGTGAACAAAGTTTCCCCACAGAAACAGCAGGCAAGAAACCAGCCGAGCAGCAGTCTGGCGAACATCAAGAAGAACGTAACCACCCCTTCAGCTGCTTCTGCAAACAGGAGAAAGTCGTCAAAGAGCAATTCGATAGGAGGCATGCCAACGCCATCAGGCGGTAATGCTACTACCCCTGCTTCAGTTGCCAATGCCATCAAGACCCCAAATAGCTCATCGACTTCTATTGTTGCTAGTCAAAGCAATAAGAACACTCCGATCGAGTCGCCTAGCTACCACCAAAAGAATATGTCCACTTCCTCTTCCACCTCGACCTCCAAGACTCTTCAGCAGCAACAGGATTTGATAATGGAGGATATTTTTGAGAACGCCAGCGGTAATCCGAAGCTATTGGCAAGAAAGGAGCTTGCAGTGAATGACCCGACCAAGTTCTTTTTGTCAGCGATGGCGAACACCTTGGAAATCGAGGAGACAGCAGATGGATCCAAGAGTTTACCAACGCCCTCGTCGCTGTACAACGGCAAGCTTGGATCTGCGAAGTCCCCCTTATCGCCTTCCGGAGTTTCGCTGACATGGACTTGCGAAATAAAACCCGGAGTGATTGCTTCTTGTTTCAATCAGATTCCTTCGATAAAGGAATTGACATCGATAGATGCAATCAAGGTATGCGCAGAGATAGCAGAGCATGAAATCCAACCATTGGGTGACGAGAGCAAAGGAGTAAAGCGCGAGCGGGAAGATGTGAATGAATTCGAAGATCTTTTCTTAGAGAAGAAGCCGAAGTTCGATATGAGCGAGTACGACAAGTACTTGTACGAGCCGATAGAGTTTGATGAGTGGAAGGAATTTGTATTATCAGATGTTCAATAGGAAAACCATTAAACAGTTTTATAAGACGAATAACTAGTAACCGATGTAGCTGAATTCGGGTGTTTTCGGCGGGCCACCAACATGTAGCGAGGTGGGAGTGCATGAAGCACTATGTGCGCTAGTGCCAGATGTCTGAGTAAGGAACCGGAACTCTGCAAGAAGAACACCGTCATACCATGGCGAAATTTGATCCTACTGAGAAGCAGATCTCGGTAGCTTTTGTGTGCCTTGGAAATATGTAAGTTGTGGCCCATCCCTAAAATGCGAGATCCTTCTCAGCACTAACATTCCAGTTGTCGTTCTCCCATGGCAGAAGCCGTGTTCAAGCATACGGTTGAACAAAAGGGCTATTCCCAGTATTTCAAGCTAATTGATTCCTATGGAACATCTGGATGGCACCTAGGGGAGTCTCCAGACCGCAGATCTAGCAATACTTGCCGCAAAAATGGAGTAGCGGTGAGCCATTCGGCTCAGCAGATCACGTCCAAGGATTTTGCAAAATTCGACTATATTATCGCAATGGATACTTCAAATAAAGAAGATTTACTTCATATGAAGCCACGCAATTCCAGCGCCAAAGTATGTCTTTTTGGCGACTGGAAGAAAGACGGGAAGTTCCAAACGATAGTGGACGACCCCTACTACGGAGGTATCAACGGGTTCGAAACCAACTTCAAGCAATTGACTCATTTTAGCGAGCAGTTCTTGCTTCAAGAGATTGGGGAAATTTAAAATAGATATAGGTGCAGAGAGATACAAGATAGAAAGAGATATAAGATAGAGAACTTAGTGTAGCTGCAAGTCTAATATTTTCACGACCGACAATACTGTACATCGACCATATTGGCTCGAGGCCTCAATTGATATCACACATAGCGACATTAAACCTTTGCCATTAAGCAAGTGTTGTGAAGTAGGTAGGAAGTCGGAAGTCGTCTATCAGTGGGGTATTTTAGCGGCTTAGGAGGAACTCGATGTGAGCCGTAGGTCATGTGATCAAATACACAGGGGCACGACCTTGTCAGAAGTTGTAGATCTCCAAGAGGCAGGGCCAGCTAAGCTCCACACAATCACGAACGAAGGTGCCCCAGTACAACAAACGACACCACCATGAGTTCGAGAAAGCTCCAGCAGGAGTTTGACAAAACAAATAAAAAAATAGCCGAAGGATTGGCGGCTTTCGATGATATTCATGACAAGTTGGTGCAATCGGAAATCAGCTCTCAAAAAGAGAAACTCGAAAGCGATTTGAAGAAGGAGATCAAGAAGTTACAGAGACTGAGAGACCAGCTAAAGCAATGGCTTGGAGACAGTTCTATTAAGTTGGACAAAAATTTGCTCCAGGAGAACCGAACCAGGATCGAGCGAGCCATGGACCAATTCAAGGATTTAGAGAAATCGTCAAAAATCAAGCAGTTTTCGAATGAAGGGCTCGAATTGCAAAGCCAGAAATCAAAGTACAACAAGTTTAATGATTCTGAAGATGCAAAGAAACAGGAGTCTTGTAACTACATCAGCGATGTGATAGAGCAATTGAACCAACAGAATGAAGCCTTAGAAGTGAACATACACTCATTGATGAGCCAATTGAAGAAAGCTAAATCTTCACATTCATCAGCAATTCAATCATCAATAGATGATGAAAGATATAAAGTGGACAGAAATATCACGCACTTGACAAAATTGGAGAAGATCTTAAGGAACTTGGAGAACGAAAACTTGGATCCAAACAAGATCGATGAAATCAAGGATGACTTGGAATACTATGTGGACAACAACCAGGATGAGGATTACGTTGAGTATGACGACTTCTATGACGTGCTAGAGATGTCTGATGATATTGTTGATGATGTACAGGGAAGCTTGGCCCCCGCCTCCGCCACCTCTGCTGCCGACGAACCAGAGCCGAAGAAGGTCACGCCGGCTATACCCCCGCCTTCTTTAGTAGATACAAAGCCAGAGGTGAAAGATTCCAAAAACAAGGCCAACGGCTCTAGCAAACAGAATGAGACCCCGGCAGACAGTCACATCCCTTCCAACGGGAGCAGCTCCGCTAAAAAGACAAAGGTACCCACTGTTGTACCTGCTCCTGCACCACCCCCACCGTTGGCCTCATATTCCAATATCATCAAGAGTGCAACTGCGACGAACGTTTCCAGCTCCAAAGCTCCACCACCAGGGTTCAAATCGGCCACGGCTTCCCCTGCGCCCGTGGCCCCAAATAAGCCTGGTGTTGCCGAGAGTACAAATACAACTGAGTCGGCGAAGCAGCTGTCTGTCTCACCTACACCGGTAAATAAGTATACTCAGAACGATAAAAGAAGTGAGCCGACATTCATTTCCAACGATGGAAAAACTTTCATGGATACGATACCAAGGTTATCAACTATTCCACAGTCGAGACTCAACAACCCTCTACCGTTCCAGTCGATCAGCCAGCTTTTGGAGTACTCATTGTTGAATTGCCCTGATTCCTTTGACGCTGAGAAGCCGCGACAGTATAACCCCACAAACACTCATCCCTCCTCGGTAGATTACCCCCAGGAACCAATGTATGAGCTCAATTCCAGCACCATGATGAAAAAGTTCGACATCGACACTTTATTTTTCTGTTTCTATTATAGTCTGGATATAGATCTGCTTGCAAGGTGGAATTCAGCTAAAGAGCTTTCGTCTAGAGGGTGGATATTTAACATCGAGTCAAAACAATGGTTTCTAAAAGATTCTAACAAGAATCAAGCGATTGCGGAACAACAGAGAGATTTGGGATTCGAGAATTACAAGTACTTTGATTACGAGAAGACTTGGCTCACCAGAAGGAAAGAAAACTTCAAGTTTTCCTCAGACATCCAGCAAACATTTTCCGGTTAGCTACGCACTAATACAAATGATCATCAGGCGAAGTTGTAGGAAGCGTGCTTTGGAAGGCCGTACGCCTCAAAATTTCGGGACCAGTTGGTGTGTGCCTTGGGAACTGTAGAACCGACTGTTTGAAACTACCTTTGACCGCTACCTCGCCGTTGAGCACCTCATCGTCGGGTGTGGTTGGGATACGGCTACGACGCGCGCCTCTGGGCCCCTCGCTAACTCAGATGGCTCCTGCTGTCGCGTCTTGGAATGTGCTCTGATCTGAAACACGAGAGCGAAGAACCGAGTGGCCAGAACCCCCAACATCCTAGCTTATGAGACGGAACCGAATTCGAAAAAAGCTGCCTCTTCAATCTCATCACCTCATAATAACCTGAGAACACGCATTACTTGGCTCTGTGCTTAGCGAACCCACCGATAGCAATCCATCTGGCTGCCCACTATTTTTGACTCTAGGCTATCTACAGGAATTCTCAACGGAGAAAAATTATTGGCTGCAAGGTATTGTTACATATTCTTCCACTTCGATCTGTTCTCTTCCTGTGCTGGCTCATATAAGGAAGAGACCTTTGTTTCCGCTCCTATCAGACTTCTTATTAGCAGATCACTAGCTTTCGGTCTATTATAGCCGTGCTTACACCTAGAGATGCGTCCAGAACGATTCAACAAGCGAGATTCGACTCCCACTTCCACAAGCGTATCGCTGAAATCTCCCGTCATATCAGGCACTAAGGTCTACTTAGACTGCCCGACAGTTGCTACCGGATCATGCGATAGTCTTAATTGCAAGAAGGACGAACAGTGTCTTCTCCGAGCCCAGACGAAAGAGTCCTGCCAAGAGTACTACTGCGCGCCGCTTGACCCGACCAAGAAGAGTCTTCCCGTGGGTGGAATAGTCGGAGGAGTTGTAGGCGGCCTCGCAGTCCTTGCGGCAGTGGCAGTTATATATTACTTTTTTTTTTGGAAGAAGGGCCACCCCGTTTCGCTCAAGGACGACGAGATCGTGTTGGAAGATGTTATGGATGGCTCGACTGCAGATATGGACAGTAGTTACCAGTTGAGCCATGTGGATTCACAACTGGGCGAGACCCTGCTTCCATTAAGCAACGGTGCCACCCCACCAACTTACAAACGAACAAACACAAACCCCCGGTTGTCTACGTACGAATCCTTCACGCGACCCACGGCGCGATATGCGAACAACCGTAAAGTCCAGAACAGAAGCATTAACAACAAGCAAAGAATGCAGCAATTGCAACTTCAACAGGAGGAAGAGGCGTTGAAGTATGACGGCACGAATGCCTCAGATAGGCGTTCTGTGGCAACGTCGTTTTCGACCACCAACGCCTCCAATATCCTTCCTATTGCATATATTCCAGGAGTCACAGTAAGACCCACCAAGAATAATACTCGCTCGATATACTCCTACGAGACAGAATCGGTGTTTTCTGATATAAACACCCTTGAAAATGCATCTATTGTGGGAGGGACCAAGTCCACACTGGTAGGTGAACAGAAAAACTCCACCATGACCGCGATCAAGGCACAGCCGCGTTTAATCAACGTCACAAAGATTGTGGAAGAAGATGACGATGAGGATGAAGGAGATGAAGGAGGGGAGGGAGAAGAAGGCGGAAAAAGAGAAATAGCAGGGGCAGCCGACGTTGGGGCAGAGAGTCTCCGTCGCAGCTCTACTGATGACAGCGAGGACTCAGATGTCGATTCAGACATTGGGGAAATCGCTCGTGCTACAAGTTTAAGAAAGCCGAACTCGACGAGAACATTGTCCATGTCCGACGGAAATGCAGACTCGAACGAAGGAACCATAGTGAATCCCGCCAGTATTGAAAGACGTGGCTTTGGCTTTGGGCTGCCGCAGTCGAGCAACCACGGGTCTTTCTTGATTGATGTGGACCTCGAAAAGCCGGAGGAGACTATTGATGGGCAGCAGAGTCCCTTCCGAGATGAAATGAGTGTGGATCAGTAGATAAAACTGCGGTAGAAAGTCAGTGGAATTCGGTAATTTACCGAACACTTTAGCGCAGAGATGCGGCAAGCGGGAGCGAAAATTTGGCCACAATTTTGTCGGGGGTCAGATCGCCCCCACACCAGGGCCCCAGATCACCCCAGATATCTTAAGATTACGAATAGAATCGGGGTCCAGACCTTAGGCCACCGATTTTAAGTGACACAATTACTGGCAGCCCTGTACTGTACCGTGCCCTGTCTATCCTTGCCCAGGTGCATTTGGCCACTAGTGCGAGACCGGCGATGGTAGCACGTGAAGGTTAGTCAACTTGCTAAGTTGGAGGCGAGACACTTGGTTAAGGACGATTTGCGTACATAGTAAAGACTATATAACCGACTCCAGCAGACAGTAAAAGACAAACCTAAAAGCAATATCTTGTAGAGGAGCCGGACCTCGTGCTTGGGCCCCCGTCTGCTTGCTACAGCCTGAAATCTTCGCTCTTTCTGACACCTAGACCGATCCTCCGATAATTATCCCCCAATTCTTCGCACTTCGCTCATCCGGAGGCATCTGTTCCACTGAATTTGTAATTTAAAGGCGAGCTCAACAGTTTTTTTCCTTTGCTCCTTTCCTGCTATTTTTCTTGTTAACCTTTCTTTTAAGCTAAAGTTGCTCGTTTGCTTGATTATATCACAGGTAATTAGTTAATTCTTGCTCGTGTTAATTGAAAGTACCCACTGTGTTTTTACAACTGAAAATGTCTTCTATCGATAACCTCACCGTTAGCACCATCCGTTTGTTGGCAGTTGATGCTGTGAGCAAGGCGAACTCCGGTCACCCTGGTGCCCCGCTTGGTCTTGCCCCAGCAGCCTATGCTCTTTGGCAAAAAATGAACTTCAACCCCAAGGACACCAAATGGATTAACAGAGACAGGTTTGTTCTCTCTAATGGCCATGCCTGTGCTCTTTTATACGCCTTGTTGGTTCTCTATGGCTACGATCTCACCGTCGAAGACTTGAAGCAATTTAGACAATTGAACTCAAGGACTCCAGGCCACCCTGAGGCTCTTGATGTCCCAGGTGTTGATGTGACCACTGGTCCCTTAGGTCAAGGTATCGCCAACGCTGTCGGTTTAGCTATTGCTCAGCGCCAATTTGCCGCCACCTACAACAAGCCAGACTTCCCTCTCTCTGACTCGTTCACCTACGTTTTCCTTGGTGACGGTTGTTTGATGGAAGGTATTTCCTCCGAAGCTTCTTCGCTTGCTGGCCATTTGCAATTGGGTAACTTGATTGCTTTCTGGGATGACAACAAGATTTCCATTGACGGTAGCACCAATGTCGCTTTCACTGAGGATGTTATTGCAAGATACAAGGCGTATGGATGGAACACCATCGAGGTTGCTGATGGTGACATCAACTTGGCTGCCATCTCTCAGGCCATTGACGAGGCCAAGAAGTCTACTGACAAGCCTACCTTGATCAGATTGACCACGACTATTGGTTTTGGATCTCTCGCTCAAGGTACCCACGGTGTTCATGGCTCTCCATTGAAGGCTGATGATGTCAAGCAATTGAAGACTAAATTTGGCTTCAACCCAGAGGAGTTCTTCGTTATTCCAGACGAAGTGAAGCAGCACCTTGAGACTACTGTCAAGAGAAACCAACAAGTCGAGGCTAAGTGGCAAGAACTCTTTGCTGCATACAAGTCCAAGTACCCTGAATTGGGAGCTGAAGTCCAGAGACGTCTAGATGGTCAATTGCCAGAAGGTTGGGAAAAGAAATTACCTACTTACGCTCCTTCTGACAAGGCTGTTGCCACCAGAAAATTGTCCGAAATTGTATTGGAAAGCATTGCCGACACTGTCCCAGAATTGATTGGAGGCTCCGCCGATTTGACTCCTTCTAACTTGACCAGAACCAGCGCTGCTGTTGATTTC
The DNA here is from genome assembly GCA_030558275.1 of Chernovozyma palmyrensis. Lineage (NCBI taxonomy): Eukaryota > Fungi > Ascomycota > Pichiomycetes > Serinales > Debaryomycetaceae > Chernovozyma > Chernovozyma palmyrensis. Next base: position 431,847 of record JAJMSF010000009.1, read on the forward strand.
CAGCCCCCTATTAGCGAGTTAGGTGACTACTCCGGTCGCTACATTAGATACGGTGTTAGAGAACACGGTATGGGCGCCATCATGAATGGTATCGCTGCTTTTGGTGCCAACTACAAGAACTACGGTGGTACTTTCTTAAATTTCGTTTCGTATGCTGCCGGTGCCGTTAGGTTATCTGCCTTGTCGCACCACCCAGTTATCTGGGTAGCTACTCACGACTCCATTGGATTGGGTGAAGATGGACCTACCCACCAGCCTATTGAGACTTTGGCCCACTTTAGAGCTGTTCCAAACTTATCTGTGTGGAGACCCGCTGATGGTAATGAAACCTCTGCTGCTTACAAGGCAGCCATTGAATCCACTTCCACTCCTTCTATCATTGCTTTAACCAGACAGAACTTGCCACAATTGGAAGGTTCTTCTATCGAGAATGCCTCTAAAGGTGGATACACTTTGGTCAAGAAGGACTCTCCCGATGCCATTATCGTTGCGTCTGGTTCCGAAGTCTCCATTGCTGTGGATGCGTCCAAGAAATTAGAATCTGAAGGCTTCAGGGTTGGTGTTGTCTCGCTTCCAGACTTTTTCACTTTTGACAAGCAGCCATTGGACTACAGATTATCTGTGTTGCCAGATGGTGTCCCAATTTTGTCTGTTGAAGTCATGTCTACTTTTGGATGGTCAAAGTACTCCCACGCGCAGTTCGGTTTAAACAGATTTGGTGCATCTGGTAAGGGACCTGAGATCTACGAGTTCTTTGGCTTCACCCCTGCTGGTGTCGCTGAGAAGGCTGTCAAGACTATTGAATTCTTCAAGGGCAAGCCTCTCCTTTCGCCTTTGAACACTGCCTTCTAAGCTAGGAATAGTTATACAGTTACGTGAATTCACATCGTTACAGAGGAAAGTGTAGTGATTTAGTCTCAGAAGTTAGAAGTAGCAGAAAGCAAGAAAATTGGGCAACTACAGTGATCAGTTAACGTAGCAGATCTCCATGTAATGCCACTCCTGCATCGCCTGATACATCCTCCATGACCCATAAAGGTGACACAAAATAAAAGCGGGCACGATGAGATTAAGAAATTTCATCCCAATAAGGAAATGGCTAGACTACCGAAGATGAGGGCCATTAGGGTGTAGGAACGGAGATTGGCGACAACTAATTGAAAAAGGAATGTAATATTTTCAATGCCCTTTAGCCAGCGCTAACAAAATTACCGAAACAGAAACTCTATAGTTCATGCATAATAATAGATTGCCTCGTCCCCTTTATTGTTCGTGTCTAGCGCCTACGTGTCTGAACAGGTCCTTAATTAGGTAGGACATAATTTACGCGGAATTGCAGTCTTCCCTTATCAACATATGAGAAGGGGTAGTAAAATAAAAGGCAAACCTGCACATTGTCAAGATTCGTTCCAGAATGTACTGTAGCGCTGAAAAATTTTTCTCTTTGCGATGGGAATTTTTTTTGCTCTTCGCGCCTCTCTGAGGGGCGAAATCTTCGTTAATATATAAGGAGACCCATTTTCACCCTTTGCTCAATTTTTTTTTCTTCTCTCAACCACATACTAATTCATCAAAATGGGTAAAGAAAAGACTCACGTTAACATTGTCGTCATTGGACACGTCGATT